>VXAA01004808.1:952736-981640 GCA_013399115.1 Anseranas semipalmata | reverse complement strand
CGCGGGGCGCAGCCCCTGGGGCCCGGCGGGACCCGGGCCGTGGCGGGCCCGCAGGCTGACAGGGCTTCCCCCAAAGCAGCGTCCCCGCGCAGGGCTGGCCTCGGAGCCGTGAATTTACTCACTGCCTGGGCAGGCGGGGACAGGGATGCGGCCGCAGGAGGAGAGCCACCGGGCAGTAAGCCTGCCTCTCCTCTCGCGCTGGTCGTCTTCCAACAGCAATACCGCTCCTGCAGCTCGAACCGCGGGAGCGATGCACGAGCCTCGAGCTGAGGCAGCGAGTTAAAGCCCTGTTGTCCAAGGAGTCCCTAATATCCAGGCGGGGGTTTAACAGCGGCTTCTGGAGATTTGGCAAAGCCCCGCAGGCTGCAGCAGCGCTCAGACTCTGCCCCGTGAGACTGACCGCTCTTCCCATCGTCTTCTGCACCGTTCAGATGCTTTTAGAGAGGCAGACCGGAGAAATGCAACAGCCCTAACAAGTTCATTAGCACACATCCCCCTAAGACACAACCGTCCTGGCTCCCAGCAAAGCATTGTTTAGCCCACGCTGCCTAGAGCACTGTCACAGCCTCCAAACACTTTTAACCTCGGGATTTTCTCAGCCAGACGCGGGCCCCCTATTCAGTAACCCTCGGGGAGTTCTCTGCTAACTCTCCTCTCGAGCTAGAGCTGTTTGCATCCACACCACCCTTCACCTAGCAGTCCTGCCCCCGAGCCAGGGGGAAACCACCTCCACTTGTCCCCTGGGAACCTGTCTCCTCCTCGTTAAGTTTGATCGGCCAGCTTCCTGCACGGAAAGACAGCGAACAGTCGCTATCTGTCCCCGATGCAGGCTGAAGCACCAGAGCCTACCTAGCTTCTCACAGCAGCATTCCACGTCCTTGATCACGCTTGTCCTCTCTGAATCTTTTCCAGCTCCTCAGAAACCTTTCGGTGGCACCGGGCCGTGACCTGTAAGCAGTGTTGAAGACACAGGTGAGTCACCTCTAATATCACACAGAGTTAGAGCAAGGTACTGCTTTGCTTTTTGAAGCGCATTAACAACTTAGGTTTATCCTCTGGAAAGGCATGAAGACATCTAGTTTCAAGCACGTTCATCAAACAGTGTCAACACCAAAGATTAGGCTGCTGACAAAATGAAATTAGTACCTGCAGATACTACATCATCGGTTTTGCAGTGTAAAAAAAAGAAAATGCAATTTTTTTTTTGGCCAGGGTTTGAGGACCTTCCCTAACCAACAGCAGAAGCAGGGAGGAAAGAAAACAAAAAAAGACACAGGTGATCCCAAGAAGCTGAACTGAGCAAACCCTTCTAAAGGTCATACAGATGCTAATATCTCCTCTGCCCCTGTGCAAGTGTCAGGAGCACAGGCTGTAATCAGCAGCATGAAATTAGACAGCTTCTCTCCTTCTAGTTCCCCACCCTGAGTATAAGAAACTGCAGGAGTCCCTTATATACATAATATAGACTACAAGTCTAATTTTAGAGCAAAGCCAGTTTGGGTTAGTTTGCATCTAAAATTTAATGATAGAGGGAAAGACTACTCATTAACTTTCTCTTTAAAGAAGTGGTTTGTCTTTCCTTGGCCTCTTCCTAAAAAAGAAATATTTTTTACCAAGAGGTTTCTTGTGGCTTGACCATAAATTTTCAGTGTGAGCTTACAAGTTTTATGTATTTAAAGCAATTAACAGTTGTTGTGCAAGAGTCAGCTGGTAGCAATTCTGATGCTTGTTTCTGCTTATTGGGGGCAGCTGGAGAGACACAAAACCAGAACAGCAAGAAAAGGCAAGATTACTAGTGTAACCATTATTAGGCTAGAATTACATTTTCCAGCCACTTCTTTGGCTTGAAAATCTTTTACCAACTGCTAATGCCAATATAAGCATTGTACAAACCCAGATTAAAAAGAAAATCTTAGCAACACCGGAGCAAAGATTTGCCTGTTTTGTAACCTCCTCTATGTACCAGATCACAAGAGTCTGTTCCCACTGCTGTGGCCTCCTTGCCTGCTCCTTTTGTTCACTCTTCTTGCATCAGGCGAGTCTTAGGGATTCACTTCCTCTGGTGGCCTGCCAAAGCTCGAATTAGTAAGCCACAGGAAGCTGTCAGAGATGCATTTGTATGGTCAGGCCTTCACTTCACTCACAGAATTGCTTCTACCATGGATTCCAACGTCTGCCGGGACAAATACAATATACACAGTTTATAGCTGTTATCTACACAACCCAGAGCCCTGCTCAAAAACACTTAAAAAGAAGAAACTCAGTGCTAAGGTGACAACTGATATGTGTGCTCCTTAAATTAAATACTTACATGAATGAATGATGAGAAAGCCTCTGTTAATTTCAAAGTCGTCTGCCCTACTTATGTGCTGCAGAAATATTTAACTGGGCAATGCAGTACCACAAGCAGGTGTATGGACCCCTAGAAAAGTTACAAGGAATCTCTCAGAGACTGCATGGCTTCCCACCGGTCACATCAGTCACAGAAGGGACTAATTATGATTTCTGCTGTCTGAAGAAGGTTGAGAGGCTGTCCCAAGCTTTGAGGTCCAAAGTATCACCTCCAACTGCTTCCCTCTAAAGCCAGCTCTTTTTGCAACCATTTCTGAGGGCAGTTAGGGTCAACAAATCCGTTAGTTTGTTTTAACAGCAGGGTGGATACTTCCCTTAGAGGTTATACTTCAGTCCTTTATCTTATTAAGGGAAGATGTGTTTTGTCCATTAATCCAATTAGCCTAGCGGATTAATAAGATTGGGCTTGCTCTGTTTCAGGAAGCACACACATAGCAGTCAAGCATAATTAAACCTAAACTTGTAAGTAATACTGGTAACAAGGATGGTATTTCCCTGCATATTCTACTCATTAATTTTACAAGCTGCGCTCTCAAATTACGTGACGCGAGTTCTCAATTAGAATGTCTCGATTCATGACCAAAAAGCAAAAGTCTGTGCTGAAAACATTTACTTTTGTATGTTTATAAAATTCTCTTTGCGCTAAATATAGGCAGGTAGCTTCCAGCCCAGAATAATGTTTTCAGCACTCGAGAGAAATCTTGTTTGTTCAGTTATAAAGGCATGAAAAATATTTGTCATTATTCTGACATCTCTCTTGGCAAAGTGCAGTTTCTAATCAAAGCTATTCACTTGCAAATTCAGCTGCGGGTTTGGGTGCTTGAACACTTTAGATATATACAGCTCTTGGCATATTTTCCCGTTCGAGGATGTATGGTCCTCAACTTTAAACAGCGCTCTTATGTTACTGATACAGAAAAACAGAGAAGCTTTCAAAAAAAAAAAAAAAAAAAGGAAAAAAGAAGAAGAAAAAGAAACTAACAACTAACAAGACCAAACTCCCCTGCTCTGTAAGAACAGCTCAAATTACTGCAGTAGCGTTGTTCTCATGGTAACTTCTGTTTGGCAAAATACAGCACGTGGATTTCTGACAGAATGAAGCAGCTGTGGAAAACAGTTTACTCTCAATCTCACTAGCTGCAGGAGCTGATCAAAATCCGGAGCGGACACCAGTCAGCCATCTAGCTTTGTCAAGGGTTTCCGAGCAGCCTGTGCAGAACTACATTTCCCAGAGCTCCCACTGGGGGAAGAGCAACTCAAAAACAGTAAGACAGCTGCTCCTCTGTTTGCTGGAGGAGCGGTGCTTCAAGCTGAGGTCAACGGGGGACTTTCATAGCTGTTTCCTGCTGCTGGAGATAGCACACCTTCTGCACGGAGCACAGTAAGTGGGAAAAATGTCTGGGAAACGACAGACCTAGATCCACCTCCTGCAGGCTGTATGAGACAGATGAGTTTTATGGGCACGGCAGGTAAGTTTGGGCTGGCCTCCTCAGATCATGTTTTTACTGTCTCTGTCTCCGAGTTTACAATGATCCTTACCAAAATCTGGCAGCATGGTTCCGAGGAAGGAAGGAAGGGGTTAAAGCTGTGCGTACGCTGCATTTCACCGTTCCAGGTACAAGCTTTTCCTCTTGCCCCTACCCATTCCAGAGCAAAGTACAGAGCTGTTTGTAAACTCCCCCTCGATTCAACACTGGCCGCTGCACTGGAGATTTTCACAAGCCAGGCTATGCGAGACGCGGGGGTGGAGAAATCACGGACACGTAATCGCCCCACCACAAAACCGTTCCAGACACGGTCTCTGTGACAGTTGCGGTCCTCGCATGCGTCTGCCCGATCCCGGGGGCGGCGTGCCAAGTTCCCACTGCTGCCGCCGGAGCGGGGACGCTGCTCTCCCAGCGGCTTACCGCGGCACGCCTGGCTCGCCTGCCTCCCCAGGGGCCATCCTGGTGACGACCACCCTGAGCCGAGCCAGTGGGAAAGAGGCGGCTGGGGCAGGGATGTCAGGAGCCGTGAAGCAACGCGACATCCCCACCTCTCCCCTCCACGCCGCTGGGTACAGAAACTGCCTCCCCTTAATGACAGGAGCCTCTGCCCAGGCACCAGCCAGGCTCGGGAGCCATCACCGACCTTTCTGAAAGGAAGGACTCGCAGACTCTTCTTTAGCACAGCTTATGCAGCTCAGGCTGTAAAATGCAGCAAACGTAACTTCCTCCTTCAAGGGCTTCGAGATCTATGGTTGAAAAGTGAAATATTCAAAATAATTGTTAAGGATTGTGAATCATAGTTCATTTTTGTTTCAGATGAATGCCAGGGATGGTAGCGTTTCTGTCTGTTTTCTGACATCCTGAAGCTGAGTTCAAACTGCAGTCTGTGACTGCCTGAGCTGAAAACGTGGTAGGATCCTTTGGCACAAAAAGCACTCACAGTTGGAGATGATCCAGTTCAGCTGCGACTGCTGTCTCTCGTCTAGCTCCGGGAATTCTCTTCCGCAGCTGATATTTTGCCTTTCATTCTCTTCTGGCATTGATGCCTTTCCCACAGATCTACTGTTTGCTGCAATAGGATGTTCCATTGGATTGAGGCCATTACAACTGCGTAGGAAACAAACAAGAGAGCAGCTCCTTTCACTGCTCTGTATTCCCCCGGTACAGGAGTTTAGGACAGGAATACTTAACCTAGTCTTACAGCACTTTCTTTAAGACCTTCTGTGCACGCTCACAGATGGCAACAAACTGAGGTATCTCAGAATTGTCTTAAAAATTGCCTGAAACTGGGTTTGATATGTGACTAGAGACTAAGACCAAAGTGATCATTTTAGAAAGCAAATGCTAGCATCTGCAGACACTGTAAGCTGGAGATTTCTGGTAGCATTGGGTTATCGCAGCTTTTAAACCAAATGTAACTTTGCAGGGCCGCTGCGTTACATTCTATGCTTGTCTTTTTAGGCAGAGACAGCTACCTGGAGGTGTTGATTATGACTGCGATTTATCAAGCAGTGTACAGAAGAGCTTCCTCTCTCTTCTCCAGGTTACATTCTACCTACGTTAGAAAAATGAGGTAAGTTACAGCCTACCAAAGAGTAGACTCAGCTGTCAAAATCTCTAGAAGCTTGTGGAAGACAAAATCCATACTGTCTGCTCTGCCTGAAATAAATGTGTCCAAATAAGCGTAGCACAGGTAATCGCAACATGATCTTGAATTCATCTTCCCAATTCTTTTCGTCCTGCAGATACTTAAATGAGCTAAAGGAAGATGATGGCTTTTGTAGACAAGCCCAGACCTCAGGAACTTTCTACCTCTTTCACAATCTCTCACCCTTCCTGCAGAAGGTTGGGAATAAATATTTGGTACCACAGCTCAGTGCAGCAGGTAAGCAGGTGTCCAGAAAGAGACATCTCCTGGATCATGCAGCTCAACTGATACAGACTCGTTCACAATAAGCAACACCTGACACGGGGTTGAAAATCTATCGAGATGTGCATGGAACATCCCATTATATGCAGCACACTATTTGTTAACAACTAAAGACTGTTTAGAGTTAAAACCTTAGCACGTGGACATGAGCTCATACTCTTCACACACATACGGTATCAATATATTCCTCATCTGTTTTGAGATTATCAGTTTTAAATATTTGGGACTGTAACTTCTGAAGAGAAGTCCCTCTCTCACATGTACACACTACCTTAAGTCCAGATTGCATGAGCCTTGACGATGCAGAAAGAGCATCATGGTTGCACAAATTCACTTTCCTTACAGCTTTTTCTTCCCCCTTCTCTTGCTGTTTAGAGATGAAAAGGATCCTGGAGAAATTCAAAGAGACTGAACAGTGGATAGAGAAGTCAGTGCTGATTGGTTGTTCAGACGAGCACGTACCACGCTTTGCCCTGGATTTAGGTTGGGATGACTCCTCTTGCGTTTGTGTTGGCACCACATTTGATGCACTGAGACGAAGATGCTGCCTAGGCAGCATCCTTTTTCCATGCTGGGTGAATATTTACTGCCCGACAGGACTCAGTCGAGTCTCTGTAGGAGCTGCTGTGAGCACGGTGGTTGAGAGCCACAAAACTGCACTGCTGCTCCTGTGTGTGTGTTAGTAAAGGTGGGCTGTTTGCAGGTCACTTAACATTTGGGCATGCGTTACCACCGATGTGATGTCACTTCCACGGGAACTTCCAGAAATTGTATACCGGAACAATGAAGGGTGTAAAATTGGGATAAGAGCTGCAGTTTATGAGATCAAAGATTTGTTGTTGCTGTTTTTTAAGCAGGAGCCTTGGAAAAATCAGTCATTGAGTCTGAACTTAAGGGATCGTTTACTGACTTACGAAAGGCTCTCTTTGTAGTGGATGTGAAGGATTCTCCTTTGCTGGCCTCGGTACAGTACCAGATTATTATCATTTTTTGTTGTCTGTTTGTTTTGTTTTTTAACTTTAAGAAGTTGTGATTTCTAACATCTCCTCGTCTCCCATATTGTTCTATGATTTAACATGTATTCTGGAGGTACCTACTGTATGTTTTCAGTGGACACTATAAATTACAGCAGTTCTCACAAATTTGCTGTCCCAAAAGCTGCAATGGGAAGCAAAACAGACAAGTGGCTTAAAAATGACTACGGAAATTAGCCATTTAGCATCATTAGCCATTTAGCATCATTAGCATCAACCTGCTGCATGCCCAGCATGAAATGTACCGATCTGAGCAGCAGCAGTAGTCACAGCAATCCCAATTTGTACTCAGTTTACCAATTATCACACATGACTTTCCTGTAATCTTGGCAAACTGAATTTCAAGAATGGCCTTACAGGTCTTCTCTCAGAGCTGCTCTTTTAAAAATGCTCACTTGTAAGCTGTTAGTTACCATCCAGATGCCCTATGTTTGGAAGCCCTATGAAAAGACCCGTGTGTGAAAATCACTGTCCAAACTGCTAAGTAGAAATAACTCATGTTTCTCTTCCTACTCTGTAATGTTTGTGGTGCTTGTGCTATTTTTCAAGAAGGTATTTAGGGTTGGCATCTTATTAGAATAGTTCAATTATCATTACTACTCCCATTATATCCCAATAAGGAACAACTCTTCCCCCATCTCCCCTTAACTTGCTGAAATTTGGATGCTAAAGCAATAAACGTGAAACACGGATTGCAGAATCTGCCATTTTTCAAAGCAGTGCCCATGTTTCATTTACCTTTTTGAGGCTTCCAAACATAATCAGAGTTTATCCACATAACAGCATGCTGGGGAGAAGACAGCAAAGTCACTCAGGGAGACTGCTCCAAATCATCTCCTGGCCCCAGGTGTAAATAGATGTGTATTTCTCTCGGTGTTCACAGGCCCAGGCCCTTCTCCAGTGGCATGACTCCCACCAGTACTGTAGCAAAACTGGGCAGCCCACTCAGAAAAATGTAGCTGGCAGCAAGCGTGTCTGCCAAGCCAGTGGAATAACTTACTATCCACAGGTAAGCACCTGAGCAGCAAAGGTAAGCAACACAGGCTCTCTGCTGGGTCGCACGGAGGGGAATCTGTAGAAGGCAGCAGGAATGCTTTCCACGTAGCTGGGCACTCATGGAGTGACCCCCAGCGAGCTAGGAAGAGTAACCACTGGCACTTACTTGTTTGGTCTGAACTTTTTCCTTTGCATTTTGATGCATTTTCTAGATGTCTCCAGTGGTGATCACCCTGGTGTCTGATGGCAGCCGATGCCTCCTGGCACGACAGCCCTCGTTTCCTCCGGGGATGTACACCGCTCTGTCAGGCTTCTGTGACGTGGGTAACTCATCCAGCGCGGTGGCCTCGGACATGCAGGGCATGGGGGCAGAACTGTGGGACATCAAACAAAGGCCTGATCACAAAGGAGGAAGGGCACGCAGGTGATACCAGGGAAAAAAAAATACTGGATCAGCGTTGTTATTCAGAGAGAGTTCAAAATAGCTGTATGTATCTGAAGAGAACATGAGAATTAATGGGTGTGTATCAGTTGTTGTAGTCCCTGATAGTAAATTCAGGTATAAGACTGCCCAGGTTAGAACCCCCAGACACTTCTTAGTCTATTTTGTGTCTCCTGCAGTCTGGCTCGGAGACAAAAAAAAGAAACTACAGACCTCTTACTACAGGAGTGAAAATGGCTTAAAAAGGGAAACGAAGAGGGGCAGCAATGTTCTGTCCACCAGCTGCATATAGACAAAACCAAAAGTGTCTGTGATGCCTCTGGTTAAGGGAGGTAAGCACTGCTGATTTAATTGAGCATCTTGATGACAAGTGTTCCCAGGTCAGCATGGTCAGAGCTCCTGCTCATGCTTGAACAGTCAGGGCTGGAACACCTCAGAAATGAGTGTACCTATGTCTTCTTGCCACGGTTTGCTGCCCTGAGGCCAGGCCGTCCTTACCTAACTATGGTTGCTTCTAGGTGAAACTGTGGAGGAGACAGTCCGGCGAGAGGTGGCAGAAGAGGTGGGCCTGGAGGTGGAGTCATTCCGGTACTCGGCTTCCCAGCACTGGCCCTTTCCCAGCAGCTGCTTAATGATAGCTTGTCACGCGTTGGTGGGGGGACAGCAGACTGAGGTGAGCAGACTCAGGTTCCCCTGAAGTATTTCACGACCGACCTTACATAGCAAAATCTCTTTCGGTGCACAGACCTTAGTTTGGAGAGCATCAGATCCTCCCTAAATGCTGTTTTCAGTTAGCTTTCTACAAGTGAAGAAGAGACTTGGAAATAATCATGTCCTCTGTTGCAACATGCAAGTTTTGCACAGGTCACTGTATATACAAGCCCAGAGCACAACGCCCCTACATTTTTTTTCCTCTGAACTTTGCAGAGGAGGTACCCTTTAGCATTAATAACATATTTGCTGTAAAACACGCAGTCTCTGCTGTGTTAATTACTGTGCTCATTGGTACTTTGCAGGCCAATGCCACGATGGAATAGGGCTAACTGATTTGTGGCTTCCCTAAGGAAACCAAGACAACAAAGCACTGGTGGGTAGTCATGTCCTCCCCTGAGCTGGCGTCAACACTTAATTCAGGCATGGAATAAGCACTCCTGGTGTTCTAGCATGGGATCTTTGTGGGTGCAAGAACAAGGCACTGCTGCCCCCATTTAAAGCTGATTTAAGGAGCTGGTACTCTCCTAATTCTTTCCAGATCAGTATGAGCAGCCTGGAACTGGAGGAAGCCCGTTGGTTTGGCCTGGAGGAAATCATAGAGGGTCTCAAGAGAAAACCCAAATCTTCAAAGCAAGACAATGGTAGTTTTTTACCCTGGTTCCCTCCCAAGCAGGCCATCGCTCACCAGCTGATCAGTGAGTGGGTCAAACAGCAGACTTCCCGGCCAACTTAGGTGCTGTGACTTCATCAAGTCTGCGACTCTACCACAATTACAAAAGCTTGATATAAAAGCTTCCAAAGCTACTGACGACAGTGTCTTACAGTGGGGATAGCACCAGACTGACGGCAGTCTTACACTTGGACACAGAGACGTACAAAGCCATTTCTAAACTGATCATCCCCAGACAACTCCTTGTACAGCGAACCACCTTTGAGATCCCATCACTTGCAGTGAATGTGCAATAAAATTCTTAGTCCCAAAGTGCAAAACTTATTGTCATCTGCTGCAGGTGTTGCCCAGCAGTCAACAGAACAATAAGCCCCTGGCAGCTTTTTCTCCATTTTAACCAACTGGAGCTCTTGGATGGATATTTGAACTCACAGTTTTCCCAAAAAAATATTAAGGGAGAGTGGCCTTTCAGTGTTCACGTGTATATGGATCTGGAAGGACAATCAAAAAACGGTAGACAAGCCACTGCCTGTATGCTCTCCCTTCCTTCCGTTTCCCTTTCCATTGAATCTTCCAGTTTCATGTAAAATATCTTAATTTTTTGCAAATGTTAAGCAGACTTCTACTTTGATGATACATCCGAGCAACTCAAAATACTTCTGGAGACACCATTTTCCCTACCAGTAAGACACAGCATGATACTTCCATCCTGAGGAAGAGAGAACAGAGCTACCTGGTGGTAGAGAATGGGAGAGCAAAATCAACATACGAGCACGTTCAAAGAACCCAAGTGATGCTAAGGTGAGAGGAACTGCTCCAAGGAAGACTGCACTTCCAACAGAGAAAATTCCTGAAAGGCAAAGTGCCTCTTACACTCTGCCAAAAGTCTGTGGCTTGCCTGGAAAACTGCTCTTGTTTTGCTGATGAAATGGTATCACTTCTCTGAAGGGAAAGGGTGACAAAGAGACAGTCTGGGAAAGGAAAGCCTATAAAAAGAGGCAGACGGAAGGAACTGCTGCTGTTTCAGGCTGACAGTCCTTCCTGCCTACTTGGCCAGAGTTCAAATGCCAAAACTGCAAAGCCATCAGTACGGATACTTGAAGGGGGAACAGGACTGCATCACTGACTGCCAGCATTAGGATTTATCACAGGTGAAGGACCTTTTTTGAGCAGTGGTAAAAATTTGAAGTCATGATATCTGAATAATAAGTAAAAAGAAGACTGTCTCACACAGTTCAGACATGTTTCGTTTCCTCAGGTTAAATTTAATTTAGGAGGTTGGGAGGGGCTTCTTTCAGGCCGTGGTGGCATGTGCAAACAGCTTTACCACCCTTACTAACTCTCGGCAATAAAAGACACATGTTGGAGCATGTCTTTCATGTTTGTGAACTAGATCTGACAGCCATCCCAGTAAAAATGTAGTCTGGTACACACAAGGGCATTGCTTATGCCTCCCCTCCAACCCAACCAGACACTCCACGTGAACCCACACGCCACTGGACTTAACTGCAACTCTCCTGCATCCAGTTTCCTTTGAAATTTGTCTCGCTGCCTCTCTTTGTGGTAGTTCCTCCTGCTTTGTCTCCCATCGCACCATTTTAATTCCCCATCATTCATCTCCTCCTCTCTCATCTCTGGAACGTGCCATTTTCGCTTTCAGCCTCACTCCTTTCTTTCCCTTGTCTGCTGTAAAAAAATATTGAAGAGTTAGATACCAGCCAGCAGGATATTCCTGCTTCTCATGCCCCTTCCTAGTTCTTCTTAATGGCTTCCCAGCTCACCCCTATGTAATTCAATAACGCAACATGCACCTTGATGTGCTCGGTACTTTTTGGATATCCGCATGTGATCTGCTCTCTGTGGCAGAAAGAGGACTAAGAAGTAAAAGCATCAAAAAGTAGTACGTGCCAGAGACAGGAGGAATGGCCGTACGAATTGTGCAGCAAGTTGAACTTTGTGAGCATGCAGCTGTTTTTCTAATTTACAGTATATATTTGCAGTGTATGTCTATCGAACCAGCTAAGCAGATTCGATGTTAGAGAAAATTCACCTGTGTTTGCTTGGAAACACTGGGTTACTCTGCTCGTCAAGCGATGCTTTTTAACATCAGCACACGAGCTGTCAGCGAGCTCTAACTCGACGAGAACTGACACCACTTCTTTCAGAACCATCCCCTCTACATTGCTGACGCACACCCGGCTTGGTGGGATGTCCCCTTGGGGTGATGGGGGCACCACCAAGGTTTGGAGACATGGCAGATGGCGGGCTGGCCACAGGAGGTGCCATCATGACTGCTGCCCCCTCGCTCGGTGCTGAAGGGCCACGCGCTGCCGGGGCTGAGGCTGCTAGACACCCACAGGCTTCAGGACAGCTCTGAGAGTTGCAGCTCTGCTCGTGTGCTGACTGTACCAGGCTTTTTCAGATTTCATCAACCTGTTTCGTTCCTGTTAGAGGAAAAGCAAAGCTAATTGCTCATTCGTTTACTTCTGTGACTCACCTTTTAAAACTCAGTTTTAAAAGTCTGTATGTTCCTTTTGATTTTCAATAAATATCTTTTCAATCTACTTTAATATATTTTTTTCTAGAGCAAGAACAACTCCAAAGTTGTATTCCTATTCCCATTTAAAAGGCCTTACATCTTAAGCTGCTTTTAAAAAAAAAATCCTTAACCCATACCCTTTTGACTTAGGCATGAAACAATGGTGGCTTCTATTCCTGACGTTAAGAAAACAGCTGTATATCGCCTAAATTCATTCCTAAGAACAGGACAGAAAAACGAGAGACATTGTTCTCACTTGAATTTGCCTCAGAAATCTAGTAACACTCACTGCAGTCAAGACAGAACACGCACCCTAAAGGCAGGTGACCTGGAAAAAGGAATAGGCAATTCCTGACAGATGCTTCTTCAACAAAACACAGCAGGGCTTTTCCATGCAAAAGATATCAAGCAGGCAAAAGGAATGTAGCAACATAACTCTCTCAAAAACACATCTGTTAAATGAATCCTCACTGGGGACACTTAGCTTGTATAAATCGCAGAGACTGCTGCTTCCAGAGACTGCAGGGGCTTGAACTTAGAGGAATATCTAGCATTAAAAAGCAGTCACCCTGTGGCCCTTCTCATCACTCCCCAGTTGTTTCTATTGTGTTATTCCCAGTCAGCAGGATATATGGGCAGATATAAAATAACATTGATCTGATTCATTACAAATAGCTTTTCAGAGAGAAACACATGCAGGTTCAGAGCAGCATGCCTGCCTAGTGACCAAAAGCAGCAGGGCATAAAAGTTAAGTTTATCTCCAACAGGTGCCAGTAGAGGATTAAAGTAACCAAACCACATGACACGACTTGTCTATCTCCAGATGAGGGAGCTCAGAAAAAAAAAATCTTACCTGGAAATGATGAGGTCTGAGAATATTTGCTTCGCTTAACACATGCTCTCCCATCACCTTGGGCTGTTCTGCTGCTGCATGGAAAAGTCACATTTTCCTACCGAGAGGGTTACTCATCCACTGTGAATGGCAGACAGCATTGTAGGTCAGGGAGGAAGCTCTTACATCAAGAAATGACTTCACCTTAAAGCATGCTCTGAGACACGAGGGACGCATGCTGAATCTAATGTTCAGCCTGAGAGGACAGGAGCACTTAATGGAACAGCCTGTCAACATGACCATGTTCAAGTCATTTTTCAGGTAACCATTTTTCAAGTAACCGTGAGCAGTTCCACTCTGGCAGCTACAAGGGAGAGGTTGTCAGAACACCTTGTAAATACACAAACGGCATTTCTGTGCTTCAGTCTGAAGCACTGCTGAAATGAATGAAGCAGCCCCAGCCTTCAGCTTCCATTTAGAACTTGTTCACTTTTCAACTTAGGAACAGATGGCAAGGACCTGTGTGAGGGAAGAAATATTGCCAGATGCCATTCATGCAACAACACATACACCTGGGCATGACTGAACACTGCCAAACCTACTTCTGTTAAAGAGAGTCCAGGTTGCTCATCTAGAAATGGTGCCACTTGCATTTTTCTTTAAGAGCCATCAGTGGTATTTTGTAGACAATCAGATGTGTTCACTCAGTGATGTCCAGAATCATCATCATATGGAGACACTGGAGCTGGCATCAGCTGTCTCAAATAAGAGGAAGATCACAGGAACAGAAGCACAAAGCCTCCCCAGCTTCCTCCCAGGGAGAACAGTAGCAGCACGGGGACAGAAAATGCTGACAGAGCATCCTTCTCCACTGGTCCTTGTGCAGGTATTTGACGACACAGAGTGTCTTTTACATAGTGTTCTCTGCAAAACTTCACACCTAAACAAAACACAACTACAGAGAGAAATAGCAGGGTGAGAGGTTGGGAAGCAAGGCAAGGAAGAGATTTTTCATTAAGTTTTAAAGCGATTGGGAAAAAGAGTGATACACAGTAAGGTCTTTGTAATGGCAGGAAATGCAAAGAAGGGCCTATCCCTATGAGGGGGGAGACTGCAAAGGGACCCAGAAGAATTTACTAGGAGATTGGCAGAAGCAGCAGCAGAAGAAAGATAAGGTTTGGGACAGGGGCAGAAGCAATTTCACACATAGTTTTCATTAGTAAGTGTAAGAATCTCAACAAGATCTTCTAAGGAATGGGAAGCTGAATATTCATACATGGTAAGGGACATAGCAGTCTGGATGCTAAATAAATATGTGTTGGACCAGGATAAAAGCAGTTGTGCAGCTTCATCTATGAAACACCGTTGATTGATTTGTGTAACGTGAACACAGCAAAAGCAAATGGAAACCACAATTCAACCCAAAATTCAGTAACTCTGCTTTGTCTGAACACGAACCTGGAGAGTTTTTACTAGTGAAAGAACACATGTCTACAGTCACAAGGGGTATGCAGCAATGATCTGCAGGAAATACGATAGTTAAATATGCCTGTTGTCAGTACACAGCCTGGAGAATGCCAAAGCCAGGTTACATTCCATTTCATGACCAAACTGGAACTGTCAAAGCCAAGCGCTATTGCCAAAAAATAAACTGTAAGAGACAAGAAAGATCTACAGAAAAGCAAAGGGATAAAACAAACTGTATAATCCCTTATTTAAGTTCTCAGCCATTAGGCATTATCAGTCAGTGGGAGAGTTTCATTTAACATTTAATCCTTCATCAAGTCTGTAACTATATGGTCTTATAACTGCAGGTAAGGTTAATAACCTTCATAAAGTTAAAAACAAAAGAGCCAGTCTGAATTAATTTTGATTAACATCACTGCAGTCATTGGATTTCATTACTCCTTTTTCCCCCCATCAAATTATCATGTCTCTGCTGGAAATACCTCCTTTTCTGCCTCCTACCTGCAACAGTGGACAAGTCACCTGCTTATTTTTCTCTGAATAAACAAAGCTCTGCTTTCCCATGAGCTTTGCTCTTCACCTCCCAGCCCTGTATGCTTGAAAATCGTATGTATCCATCTGGGAGGACTGACCCACTTAAGTACAGGCTCCATTCCAAACAAATAGCAATCCACGTAACACACAAGATGATTTCTTCTGCCTCCATGGATTACTTAGCTCCTTAGCTAGTTTCACGTCTGAAATCATGGCACTGCACTCCACAGGACAGCTTCCTAGTCTGGAAGCTTAGCCAGCATGTATTCCTGCGTCTGCACGTTCTGTCCAACTTCAACGGGACAGGTTGCCTGTATGTTATTGTAAGAGTTCATACACAAGATAAACTGAAACATGACCGCAACAGCAATCTCAGTCACTTGCCCTAAAGGCACAGATTTTGCTATTGAGTTAATTATTCGTTATCAGCACCAGGAATCTGTAATAGGAAATCTTATCCATCCTCATGAGGATCTTGCTGGTGGCTGAGGAACACACTCAATGCGTATCAGCTAAGGCTTCACACTCCAGACTTTTCATATTCTTGAGCAGTTCATTTTTAAGTGGCTTTGTATTTAGTTGTTTATGCCAAGAATCCCAACTGCCCTCCACGGTGATATTTTCTTAGGGGAATAAAACAAAGTTGGAGAAAGAACTAAGTTTCCATCTTGGACCTGCCAGAACAGATGCACTTGTGTTCCATTCCAAGACATGAAAGCCAAGGGGGGGGGCAGTTGTTGCTGCAGCCTTTGCAGCATCCCATGGGATCCTGAGGTGGTACAAAGGGCCTGCCCTGACTCCTGCTGCTATTAAAAGGACACTCCAGTTTCTCAAACAAGTTACATAAGTAGCTGCAGCAGGAGCTGTGCAAACATTCGTAAAAATTGCTTTGCCACCATTGCAAATAACACATGTCCTGGAGATAATCGTTACACCTATATTACATTGGAAGGGAAAATGTTGGAAAGGAAAGCAGGAGGAAAGTACTGTGCAGGGAGGAGATCCTTCACAGCAACAGGGGAGGCTGGCATCCACTTACACAGCAAGGACTCTGCAAACAGTTCATTTGCAGGAGATGGATTGAAGCACAGGGACTTCAAACAGCAGGCAATGCCATTGACACCCAACTGCATTTGCACACAGCTAGCTGGAGTTAAACAACATTCCTCCTGAGCAGCCCCTCTTCCCCACTCACACGAAAGGAGTCAGACTCATGCCAAAAACACTGCGGGCCTGCGAGCTGCTGAGTTTCGAGCTGAAGTGCACACCCTGTGTTAACAGAGAGAAATGAGAGGCTCTCTTTCTTAGGTTCCCATCTACTCCATAAAGCTGATCAGTGGAAACAGTGGCAACAGCCAAACTGCCCAGGTGTTCAGAGGAGTTTTAGCAAGTTAAAGGTCTCTACTGCCTCCTGGGATTGGTTTTGACCTCGTATACAGAAGATGAAAGATGCATTATTTGTTTTCTTGCTTGAAACGTACCAGTCAACAACTACCCCATTCAGAACTGGGGCTCCGGGGATCAAGCCACAAACAGGAAAACCACATTTCTGGGAAGGGTCAGAAGTTCTAGGGTAAGCAGGGCTGTACAAAAGGCAGACGCTCAAGTGAGCAAAGTGAATAAACTGTGTTGGAATGCAGTACTAGTTAAACAAATTTAGAATATAATGGAAACTTTGATAGCAAGCCGTCGAAAGGGAACCATGGTGCACTTGTCTTCCCTAATTAATTCCATCAGGCTTCCTCCGCTGAAAATGATCTCTTTCAAAATTAAAAGCAGAAATGCTTCACGTGTTACTTCAAAGCAGTGGAAGAGGCAGCATGGAAGTGCTTGTTCTTAGATGGCAAATTCTAGTCTGAGTAATTCCACAGTCCTGAAGGTCTCCACTGTGAAGCTGCTAAGCAAATGTAAAGAGTTGGAATAAGTACAGCCTCACAGAAATAACAGTCCAGTTGATGGAAAAGTAAGATTACCCAAGAAGCAAGATCAGCTGAAGTGCCTCCAAAAGAGCTGCTTTGTTCTCAACATCAGCTTAGAGGTTTTTTCACAGATAATACATTAGAAGAGTCTTTTGATCCATTTTTGACCTTTTGTACTGTACAGGCCACGGAGAGTTCAAACTTGACTGTGCTCTTGAAACTGAATTTATTTATGAAAGTATCTAAGTTGATTTAACTACTCAGTGGAGAATGTTATGTGCCTTCAGCGTTATGTTCCCTATTAAAACATAAACCCTTCTTAATGTTCAAGTACATCTGTTTTCCACCACTAACTGCTGGTTATCCTTGCCTGCTAGATTCAAGAACCATTACTCAGTTTCTGGTTTCCAGTGTATATAAGTCTAAACCCGACCCCATTCCACCCCACCACTCTGCAATGCAAACTCCTCGAACTTTAGCGGCATCTTTATATTCCTTAATTCTTGCTTTCCATCTCTAATCCCGGCCCATCTTGCCAACGCTCTCTGTAAGCTGTTGACAGAGCATCTTCCACAACAACAGAGGCCAAATGTGGGGGCAGCACAGCCACGGCACTACTTGTACCCATTCACTTCATTCATTCATGTACAGAATCTCCATATTTTTGATATTCTACTGGAGCATTTTACAAGATATTCATGATTTGCAAAACAAACAACCACACAACAACAACAAAAAGGAAAACATTGTAAAAAAAAAAAAACATAATATAGATCAGTAGAGGAGTCATCAAGCAAGAGTTCAGTGTAAATTGCCACAGTCTCATGAATTTCAGTGAAATTATGCCAATGTGTCACTTACAAAGAATTTTCTGTGCATTGGTCAAACTTCATTGGCATAGCAGTTAGATACCAAAATTTGTCATCGAGCAAGTGTCCATATCCAACAAGGAAACAACTTCTGCTGCTTTCTGCTTTGTCGGGTAATACAATGCCAAACACTTAACATGCAAAATTTTAAAACAAAAGCCTTTAACTAAACAGACCCAAACCTTAAGACTTAAAACCTTAGTAACAACTCAGTCCTTTAAAAGCAGTTAGGCATGCCTTCAGGATCAATCATGCTTTTGTATCATTGAACACTATTTATCTGAATGTGTTGCAAAAAAAAATGTGTTCTACCGGTTAAGATAGTTGATTAATTGTTGTGTGGAAGGAAAAATAGAAAAGGCTTGCACAAACCCAATTCAAATCTGGCAGGTCTGCCTTCTTGCTCCCTGTTACGCAAAAATTTCTACATATTTTCTTTCATATTTATCTGGTTAAAAATAAGTTTTCATATCCCTAATAGATTATTTGTTCTATGTGAAAGCAACACGCTGAGCTCCTAGCTATACTTTCTGTATAAAAAAAAAAAACAAACACCACAACCCAAACCATTCAGACTGGTCTCATATACTGCCGACACACTACCGACATTCAGCAATAACGGAATCTAAAAAATGCCCAGTTATGAAAATGCTTTAACTCCAAGAACTTCCGATACTGCACTGAGGAAGTTATACATACCTTCAGAGAAAAAAGGAGCTCCAGCAATCAAGTTGTACTTCTGTTTTTATTTAAATAAATTCAAAAACTACTTATAGAAATATTTACATACTCAATCCAATTACTTTTCAAATACTCCTGATTAATAAAACAAAAAACAAAAAAACCATTCTTACAGCAATCATCAGAAGTTCTTACAATGAAGCATTTGTACTTTTGGAAAAGTGATTAAGTGTCTGCTGAACATTTAATCAGCATCCCCAAATCCATAAGAGAACACTGTTCCTATAATATGGTATTCCTCTGTCTCCCTCTGAATGCAGCAGCACTTTCAGAACATGAACTACTTTCCAGATATTGAAACCACCTCATAATGGGTAAAGGACATTTTAGAAATATGGCAAATCGGACTGTCAACTTTAAAGACAGGTTTTGTAGTAAGAGTTTCATTCAAGTCTCATCATTTTGCATATGATATGAAAACATATCAGCACTGGAAAAATCCTAATCCTGTCCAAGACAGTATACAAATAGGCAGCTTTTCCAGGTAAATTCACTTTGCATCTTTAAAGCCACACATAACTAACGCATAAAATGCTTTAAATTCAAACCTTTTGTCTCTTCTTCCAAGTACTGCTACTCTTTCTGTGCTTCTTTTCCCAATCAGCCATGTCTTCTGACTTAAGACAGTCTCTTATTCTGTTGCACCCTTATTAGAACCAATCTGATCTGCATTCTCAGGTAAATACACCCCCATGCTCTGTAAAATGTTAGAGGTGGGTCCTGCCAGTCCAGCCTGAGCACTATAGGATTCAAGCAGGTTAGCCACTAGGTTCATATCCACATCGACTGGCGTCAACTCAGTATCTTCAGCTCCAGAATCAGGGCCAGCATCTTGAGATGTAGCTGTTTTAACAGAACTTGCCTGTAGTAAATACAAAGAGAAAGAGAGAAAGTTTCATCAAGATAAATTGTATAGGCAAACCATGAGAGGGGAAAAAAGAAAAAAAAGAAAAAAGCAAACAGTTCTGCTGCCAACTAAGTTCAGAACATTCCAACCTGCCTTGAGAGAAAGGAATTTAGTCACCAAATACTCATGCCAGTTAGAAATCATCGCTTTCTATTATACAGATTAAGTTCCAAGAGAAGGCCATGGAGGGTTAGCGAGTCCTGGCTCAGCTTCCTATGAGAGTAATCTACTACGGAAACACAAGAAGTCAAACTGCAGCTTGCAAGGAAATGAAACCAAATCTTGAATCCACATGCAAGTTAAAGCTTAGCTAAGTTTCTGTTTCAAAAAAAAAAAAAAAAAAAAAAAGGAAAAGGGTTGAACTGCACCACATTTTGCTTGCACATGGGATTTTTTTGTTTAGTAATTACTTAGCACATGGTTAGAGGACAGAAGTTGTTGATCATGTTACTCGGAATTACTACTCTTAGCTTATTTCCTCTTTCCTACTAAAGCTCTCAAGATTATTATACTACAAACTAGAGCTCAAGGGATGCTTACCCCTTTCTTTTGGGTGGTGAAACTTCTCCCAACATTGGTGTGTGCCAGTTCACGGTCCATCTCATCCATATATGACTTGAGACTGCCTATAAGTTCATTAGGCAATAACTTCTGCTCTTGCCTTTGATTTTCAGCATCTAAGTCTTCATCATCCTCATCTGAGAAGTTAAACTCTTCCTCTTCATCCAGATCATCAGAATCCAGCTCTTCCGAGTCTGCCCCTGTTTATTATTTTGTGTAAGTAGAGACAGCAAACAAATCAGCGCAGTGCTCGTGGGTCATCAGAAAACCCAGAGACACTAAATAACCACAAGATATTTGGACAAAAGAAACAAAGAAGCAATCTCACCTAAAATTCTGTCTAATGCCTTTGTAAAAGAATCTACATCAAAGGTAACCTGGGCTTCATCAGATGACCTGAAATAAAAAATATTTTTAAGAAACAAAGTTTTTATGGTTGCATAAGCCTGACACAGACCAAATGACATACTGATTTCGCTCAAGCCTAGATTAAAGTTGGGACATTTGAACTGATGGTCTAGGAAGGGCTTAGAAGTCTGAGAGCTGTATGAACTAGAAACGGAACAGCAAGTGGAGGAATGCCAGTCTGAAGAAGAAAAGAAAGCCAACAACTTTAATTCTTCTAATTGGCCAAACAAAAGTTCCACTGAAGGTAACCAAAAAAAGCATGCCTGGCATCCTTGTGGAATCAAGTGGTGGTGTCATAACCTAGAGAAAGATTTAAATAGCTGAGAATCTCTGAGGTCTCCTGCCTAGAAAGAACATTAAAGGCTTCATTTTGGTCTCTCGTCAGGCTCAGTGTTTGGGTTTTATTGGTTGTTTGTTTTTTGTTTTGTTAAATAACAGAAAAAGCTTACATTACATCAGACATTGACACTAACACTATCTCAGTCAAGCTCTCACACAACTTAAAAAGAGCCAACCAGTTAAGAGCCTAAATTGTCCCCTCACACTTGACATACCTTACTCAGCAATACTGAAGTTATTAAGAACAACCTGGACAATATGCTACTACCTAACTCTGTTTTTAAAATTAAAGGCCTGTCCAAACAACGTTCACACACACTTTCTAACTCCAACGATTAATTTTGTCGCATTCTGCTGTTGTCTAAATAGTCAAGTATCTTCAATTAGCACTTTTCTTCCACTGTTGGGGACAATAAGAGGGATCCACAGTGATTCTTTTTCCTGCTTCTGGGTGTACAGTATGTGCTTCAGTGGTGCAGAAACAGGCACAGTATATTCAAAATACTTATCTACAAGAAATCTAAATACAGCTGTACCACAAAAATCAACAGTCTTAGTTTCACAGATTCCCTCAAATTAAGTTACACTTTCATTTCTGTACAGCCCCATTAGAACCGTCTTAGTAGTCTGAATAGTTATTGCTTCGTGGCAGAAAAATTTCAGCAAAAATGAACTGTCTTAAGATGTATTTTAACAACAGATCTACACTTTAACACCAGTGCTGGGAACTATGGTAAGAGATAGCAGTAACCCTTCAAGTTAAAAGGGTTAAAGAAAAACAGAACAAAATAAAACAAACCCACAAAGCTAAGTAAGAGCTCTGGAAAATAGAGCATCTTCCACCATTTTTACCTGCACCAATGTCAGAGTGGTCACCAAGTTAGTTTAAAAGTATGTACATATTCACTACTAAAACAGGGGTTAGTTTCAGGCCTCTGCTAAGCAGAACATTTTCAAACTTTGATTCTCTGAAATGAAAGGGTTATAACTGAAAACGCATTCCATACCAGACACCAAACTTAAAAATACTAGTACCAGGGCAATTCTGCTCCTTCATGCGTTGAGACTTTGGACACAAAAGCCTTCATACTTTCAGCAACTGCTTCCAAGTCGTATTTCTGTTCTTCTTCATTTGAGGACAGATGGGACTCATTTGTTGCCTCCTTCAGCATCTGATCTAGATCATCTGGAGAAATCTCCAGCCAACTGTCATCTGGAAGAATACAGGACATATTTTCTATCTGTGCACAAGTCTGCTAGCCCACACAACCCAATCTATATGGTTGAGAGCGCTGCTAGCATTTTATAGCTCACTTTATTTGAAGGATTAAGTTTTCATGCTCATACTTGATAACTCAAGGTATAAGGTGGTGAGAGGCTGAGAAAAAAAGAGTTCAGATTTTGATTTAGCGCTTTAAAAAATCAGCCAGAAATACAGTTGCGAACTGTACTGCACACTGGCAACAGCTACATTTTGGTTAAATGAGTCAAACCATATTATAACAAAATTTATGCTGGTCTTATATGGGCCATCAGAATGCACCAGATACTAATTAACTTCATACTCTCAGTATTGGAATTGGTTTCATGTCATGTAGTATTTCAAAACTTTCTGTCTGGTAGACAGATGACACAAAGTACTTGATCTGGTATATGCATGCATGGTGTTCCCGATCTAGTGGTATCAAATCAGAAACTGGATTGCCAATCCAGTATCTTGCCAATTAACAAACCCAGGCTTTGTGGCTTATACAAATGAACTGGTTGCCTCAATCTTCAATCACTGCCCATGAATAACACCTCTAGCAGTCACAGGACAGGAGATAAGTTAAGCAGATACAGAGATTGTAAAGTTTTTGAACATCCCCCCTCTCTCCCTACAAATAATCATTTGCGATAGGAAGAGACCACCCCCCACTCCATCCTGCTCACCATCCTCTGGAGGAAGACAAGCTGCTTCTCTCTCAAATTCCTTCACATCAAAGGTTGTCGTCTGTAGCAATGTCAAGATTTCATCACCCGGACTCACTTCAACAGAGCTGCAAGAAAAATACTTCAGTTTACTGAAACCAGTTTTTACTCGCAATACAATGCCAATGCATGTTTTCACTCAAATTCCTCATTACTCCTTCCACGCAAGTATGCCAAAAAAGATAAGCAAATTGTGAGGAAGTACCAGGATACTACACAAACAGTATTAGCCAAAATAAGACACAGTAAATTGCTGTAATTCCTTGTTGATGACTCCGAAGCCCATTTCTCTTCTGCTTCCTTTGTTCTTAATGTTTATTTTGTCTTGGTAAACATTTGGACAGTCAGATCCCAAACAGCAAAAACTGGAACTTGAAGCAACTAACAGTCAAAAATTATGAACTGGCAAATCCTCAGATATTTTTGCAATGATTTATTTTTTGGATTTGATCTTCTGGAGAAATCTACAGCCAGCTGCCTGTCTTGAGTAAAGGAGACAGATTACTCCATATTTATCATTCACTGGGATTGCTTCTCAATGAAACTTCAACAATTTCCATAGCCAACCCACCAAATGAATAATGCTTTTCAGTCACCTCTTGACTCACACGGAATAGCTTAATACTTTTAAAAGAAACCAAGATAAATAGTCAGTCAAGCAGTAATTTCTACTAATAGAGTGCTCCAGAGGAATTAATACTCATATGCCCTAGCCACAGCACCTATACTAAGTATACAGTGGAGAAAAAGGTTCAGATTTTTTTGGAGCAAGTATTGAAAACAACAAACAAAACAAAACAAAAACTTAGCTGAAGTACTTGTAGATACTGTGTATTCGCCGATTACAAGCAGCTCTTACCTTTCTGGCTTACTAACAGATTGCTGGAAGTAATCTTCTGCCATATGCAACAGTTCCATGTACCTTGCAGAGCCTTCCAGTTCTCCCTATTTAATGGAAGTCACAAGTATGAATCCAAGCAATTCTCCCTCCACCTCCTTTTCACAGCCAGATTTCATAATGACAGCTATTTGTCACACTATAAGAATGTACCCCTCTTCCCATAAATAAAATATATTAACCTAACCAATCTGACAGAATTGTCCAGTTTTATAACCTACAAACTTCAAATAAGTAGTCAAAGATATCTCAAAAGAAAAAAAAAAAGCAATTTACATGGGCCCAAATGGACTTTTTGGGGGTGTTAAATGTAGAATTTTAAGAACATTTAATCATCGAGGCATGCAAGTGAAATGGAAAACAGTGAAAACATTTATACAGACACACAACCACACTGTGGCTTCCTTTGTTCAAGCGTATTTCCCCTTTCTTTAGATACAGGAATTCATACCCAAATCCTACTTTTCCCTTTTTAATTTCCAAAAGAAATTTATTAATTTCAAAGAGGAACAAACTGCACATACTTCCTTTAAAGATACTGACTCATTTTCCATAGACAGAAGCATTGGATTTCTTGCCCTGCTGCAAGTACCTACACAAGCTCAAGAGCTAAAAGGGGTTTTTTCGGGAATGCATAAAGGATGTGTGCATGTGCAAGGGCATGCACACACACACACACTACTTCACCTTGAAATAATCTTTCTCCTTCAGGCCGCTGAGGAAGCTCTCCCACACAGGACTGCTAAACACATTTCTCTTGGAATCAGGAGATACTTTACTGCCCTTGGAGCACAGAATTTCAAAGCCATGAGCCTGCATAAGCGATGCAACAACAAAATATTCTCAAGATGTGACAAATGTAAGTTCACCTTTAAATGACTGCATAAAGAACTCCCTATCACTGAGCTCCCGATTCTGCCACTTGAGACGTAGGTACCAAAGCAGGTTGCAAAGTCAAAATGATTCATTATTGCTGCAGAAAGACAGATTCCAACTTCCAAAGCAAGATACTGCTACCTGACGTACAGAGTTTGTCTACAGGGGCAAGTCACTGAAAAGCAAACTAAAAGACAGATCTACAGTTCACCAGCTACTTCTCATGTAAGCACCAGTACTTTATCTGTATTTATATTCTGTGCTGACCTGCAAAGTTGTCTAGCCTACACATTTTGCAGATGCAAAGCTGCTGCACTGAGGCACAAGTCTCGGGACAGGAAATTTCCAAAGGAAAAAAAAACTCAGATTCTCACTATCTGTGAGACCTGACGTGGCTGCATTTCTACCTGGAGCAGGGCCCCAGGACACACTGTACCCAGTACCCCTTCTGGGCTTCAAACAGACAAATCCCACCCCATTCCCATCCCAGATGTTGCCTATGTTTACTCCGTGCAGCAAAGATGCACTGTACCAAGCTGTACGTGCCTGGTGCCAAATTTGACGTGCAGAACAGGGTCATGGGCTGTACCAGCATTTAACCTTCCCCTGTGAGCTCTGGTGCTTGAGACATGGCACTCATGGTTTTGATGCACACTTAGCACACAGTAGGTAGAGCTCTAAATTGAAATGCAAATTCACTCCATAGAAACTTCTCCATGCACAAAGGTTATAAACAGCAACTCAGAACATGATAGGATGCACTACTTCAAGCAGAGGCTAAAACAGACCTCATCTATCCTGAGATGGGAACTATTGTTGATATTACTTAAAGGAAAATTAACTGGGTTTGACACCGGTTCAGCAATGGAAATACACCCATGTAAATCCTGATTGGGATGGTTTCCAGCAGTGGAGCTATAGGAGTGCTCTGTTCTGTAAAGGAATTTCCCACAATATTATATTTACAGAAAAATAGGAACTGCCCATTTGCTCACATTTTTCTGTACAAGCAGACAACTTACAAGCAAGGAGTCGCTTCTCGGAAATCTGTAAACACCAAACTAAATATACTAAGTGCAAAATCCATACAAAATAATTACCAATTTCATGCCCAGCTCATAGGCTTTGTACTGAGGGTGAGATGGGAGGGGCAGTGTGTATCCACTGCGCCTGTCCGGGGTAAACTTCTGCTGCACGAGTTGCGCGTATAAACACTTCGTGAACGTAACCTGAAAAGGCCAAAGCAAAAAAAAAAAAAAAAAAAAAAAAAAAATCTCACTCACTGTGGTGTAACTGTGTTCTGTATGGGCATCAAATTTCTAATAGTTCCATCTGAATTTTATATTAAAGCACCCATATTAAGACAATACCTCAGATGGTATTCAAAATACATATATTTGCCTAAGACGCGTCACTTTTCAGATTTTACAAAGAATATTCCAAGTTCCCAGCGTCTCTAAATAAACATGAACTTCATTCAATCTAAATACATTAAAAAAAATCCTCAATATTTATGCCAAAAAGGTGTGTGTATATATGTATATTTTTAAACGTAAGGGCTCCTCAGTTCACAAAACTAAAGCTGAGATTTCAAAAACAAAACAAAATCAGTCTAAAAGTCTAAAATTTGACTCACAAATCTATTTTCAGGAGTCTAGGGGTACAACACTATATGCAAATATATCAGACAACACTGCCTGGTCAATGTTCCACTTCATAAAACAGCTTTCACGGAGCTGTTGTGAGTACAGCTGAGAAGGTGACAAGCCTGGGAATAAACAGCAAGGGGCAGTTAGGGGCAACTCTAAGCCGGCTGACAGTGCGGCCAAACTGCCCAGATCACAGAACTAGACCAGTTTACTCTGCAAGCCTTTCAGCAAACAAGCTGTTAGCAGTGTCCTCTGATTTCAGAGAGATTTTACTTGTGGTTAGCCACTTGAAAGTCTACTCGTACCAATCTGAAGACCGAAAAGCTATTAACAAAATCAACTGTACGTTTATGAAAGAAAAAAATATACCAGAAAACATGCTATTTTAAAAGCGAAATCCACGTATTTCTCTAACTCTTCACAGAACTTAAGTGACAACAAGTCGCATGAGAGGGATCACTTACTATGGTCATCACACGCTCCTCTGGAGGGAAAGTCTGAAAAGAGCGACATGCTCGTAGATCTACGGGATCCCGCAGGTAAAAGGCCTGGACTGCTGCAGCCACCAACGAAGGGCGCTGCTTCAGCACTGCCACGATGCCTGCCGGAAGGTAGCAGTGGGCTCGGTGAAACGAGGCCTGAATTTTCTCAGGATACCTGCATCATACAATAGCAACATACTGTATTAAGTGTATTGCAAGCCCAAACCACTCCTTTTTAACCATTGGTCCCAATTTCACTTTAATATTAAACTGTACTAAGGGCCACATGCCAGAAGATTATTCTGAAATAAAGTTAAAACTCAGCTAATCTAACACCTGAAACCTCTGTTTAAAAAATAATAATAAAAAAAATGTCTAATAAAAATGTAATCCCCACATGGTTAAGATGAAATCAGTGTGAACTTGACTCACAAGTCCAGCCACACAGTATCTTCACTGCACCGAGTGTAGCAGTCATCTGCCTCACGCTGTCAAATCCTTGCAAAAAATAACGTACAATGCTGACCACACCTGTGACATGCTGATGCTCTGAAAAGCATGCTGGTTCTGTATGGCAGTGCACAATGCTCTTGATCTTCCCACAGCACTCCTAAAGGCTCACACGACTTTCAGATTTCCCCACCAATCAGTACGAGAAGGCTGTGAAGGAAGAGCAACTCCTGCCACTGTCAGGTGTGGTATTGCAGCAGTGAACCACAACCAGAGCCCCCAGCTAACGCTACAGCTTACAGGACAGCAGTCCCCCCTTAGCAGAAGGCCACAGAAAAACCTATAGCTGTTGGTTTCTGAAAAGGAAGCAGCTTTGTCACAGCTAACAGGAAAATAACTGAATACAATGACATTCCCCACACAGCCCAGAACCAAAACTCATTGCTACAGAAACCGAAAGAAACCATCCACATACCCACTGATGCGTTTATACACTGCTGTTCGAATGGGTTCTGCGGCCAGGAACTCCTCCGACCGGGTGGATAACAGTGTTAACGCCTGTGAGATTGTTGGGCTGGCAGCAGACAGCTCACATTCCTGCTCTGACAGTGGAATGATGTGCAGTTCTCCTTTGTAAAAAAACACCTGGCAGACAGTAACTTTCTCATCAGATTGGATAAGATTAGTCACACATGAAGCAATGCAAAATTTAATTTCATAGACGAATGTATTTGTTTAAACAGAATACTGAATTACAAATAGTGAAATAACACAGGAAACAACTTTTTTTTTTTTAATGGGAGATGATATAAGTACAGGTG
Organism: Anseranas semipalmata; assembly: GCA_013399115.1. NCBI lineage: Eukaryota > Metazoa > Chordata > Aves > Anseriformes > Anseranatidae > Anseranas > Anseranas semipalmata. Next base: position 953,751 of record VXAA01004808.1, on the reverse strand, counting down.
CCAGAAATCATGATCTAACCAGTAAATTAAAAAAAAAGTGCTATTTTAACTTCAACAGATTTGGTACATCTTATACACATCTTAAATACATATAATATATACATATAATATATGCATCTTAAATACATCTTATTTCCTTAAGAACAGCAATACCAAAAGTTTCTCTTCAACTGGAGATTTGCTTCAGGAGAACCTAACCTAACTGCTGAAGAATAGGACGGTCAATAGAAAGCATCATTTCAGGTGATGCAGCAGCCTGCAGGCAGCAAACCCTCATGTCTGAGCACTTGAGAACATGGGAGAAAAAAATGCAAGTGGCTACGCCTGAGCTAGAAAGCTCAGGTAGACACCAGAGGGCTCCTGAGGAGAGCACTACGGTACGTTTGTATTACACTGCCAAATACATTCTGTCACTCCCACGTTATCAACAAACCCAGAAGAACCACTTGCTAACTGTAACAACTTTTACATATTCCTACAGTAGTTTCTTAGGACGTTTAAAAGCATTCCGCAAGAGTACGCAGAGTGGAATTGCCTATCAGAATTTTACAGTGGTAGTCTTTCGCATGCATCAACAGCAAGCATAAAGAAACTCATTAAAACCAGAACTAAAGCAGACATTGCTTAAAAAACATGCTGTTGAGTATGACGAGCCTTGAGCCCTGACCACAGGTTTCCTCACTAGTAAAGGACAGCTAACACTGGATTTTCAGCGGCAGTCAGAGCACTTGCCTAGAGGCGCAAGAGGGGATTCGAAACGGTGCCCAGAAGGCCACTGCCAGCCTCTTGCCAACTGGCCCAAGGGCTGTACTTACCCTGTTGTCGCTGTTCTCAGGATTGAGCCACTTCGGGAGGAAATCAGCCGCTTCTATCAGCAAAAACTCCCCGTCGTTGTCGTCGACCCTGCCCAAGGAGGGAGAAAACGGTTTCTCAGCGGGTGAAGCCGCACGCAGCGCGGCACGGGGCACCTGCAACCGCAGGCACCGGGGGCTCGGCCCCGCCGGGGGAGCCGCGG
>VXAA01004808.1:933858-952102 GCA_013399115.1 Anseranas semipalmata | reverse complement strand
AGCGGCACCCCCGCGGGGTGCTTGTACCCGCCGCGGCCAACGTATGTAGGCGTCGGTTGGAAAGTACGGTGCGGAACGTGGTGAAAGCCCTGGGCTTGTCTGTGGGTTCGGCCCGAAGGAGAGCTCCTGCGCTTAAGGCGCTTTCAGCCCGTACTCGGGACCGGTTCCTGCATTGGTACTCCTCCGGCTGCTGTGACTTTGCCCATCTCTCTTTCCTAGGCATCTGAACTTCGACAAAGCGGAAAGCTAGCAAATGCTACTTGTCCTGATTTGCTTAGTTTGGAGGCCGCTCTCGTTCTAGCTGATCACAAGTCTCCTGCGGGGACGACAACAGTGTATCTGCTAGTAGAGAGCTGCAGCCCGATTCACAACAGCATTTTAAGTTTAAAGGAAGACACTGATTTCTAAGCAAAGACCTTTAACTCAGTGTTTAGCCTAGAGTTTGTTCTGGTGTCTTAATACCAAAAATACCAATCTTTGGTAACATGAATTAGCCTAATAACAATAAATGTTTGGGTATGCAAATTAGTGCATTCCTTGGAAAGCAGAAAAAAAATGTTAAACTTGGGAACTGTGTAGACATTTATATTCATATAAGTAACGTAAAGTTCTGCTTTTCCTTTTAGACAAGGACTTTCAAAACATGCCTTGCGGCATCATCCACTGCCGGACCCAGGAGCTGAGGTGCGCCCAGTCACACCCACGTTTGAAAACTACGGAGAGATCTCAAGGTATTTGTTGTACCAGAAAGCGGATCTTTGTCTGGAGACAGTGGAAAAAAACATTCGCCTTTGTGTTGAGTTATATTTACAGAAGTAATACGGTTGGTACTCCTAGGCTTTACCTCAGAACTGTATCATTTCAGAACGTGTCCTTTCCATTTTGGACATCATAATCAGTGTTGCTGTGTTCTGTTCCCAGCTCGCAAATAGCCTGGGTCATCTAATTTTATGACCGAAACGAGTAGAAACGGGAGAAAAATAATTCCTGAGTGATGTAGGACTGGAACTAGAAATAGTATGCAGCTTAACTACGATAATTTTGGCAAAATTAATGTTCTGCTTGACCCCTAGATATCCTACGTCACTGAGGTTATTAGGAGTTAGCATTAATACAATTACTGGTGTACTACGGCTTTTGCTTACATGCCTCTAAAGTAAATATTTACCCCATGAAAACTCTTTTACAGAAGCAGTGCTAAGAACTATTTTGATGTGTTTTTTTGTACAGAATGAAAAGTCTGCATACCTGCTTTTCTGTGATTGTGCTGTTGTTTTCTCCCTTTTTTTCCTCAACATGTGCATTTCAGTGAGTCTGAAATCTCAAAGGAATCAGACTACCCTTCTGTTACTCCAACTGATCGTGGGAATTCATGGTCTGCTAGTCAGAGTTATGGAGGCACCTCCACTGAAGACAGCTCGATCTTCTCTTGGGGCTGTGATGTGAGTAGAACATAATCATGCAAACCAAATCTACCACTGTGAGTAAAAAGACATTTGAAATACCACTGTAAATGCATTTCACAATAAAGATGAGGACTGGATCTGTAAATAGATCATGATATTGGTTATAGAAAAACATCCTGTTGACTTTTTTCCCATTTTCCATTCTCTCAGGTCAAAATATACTAGGCTCATATTATTCAGTTAATATTCTACACTCCTGGTCTAATACAGGAATGCAAATCGTGGGAATACAAATCACTTAATGCATGAATGTATATATACAACATAATAAATGCTGCTATTATGGAATCCAAAACGTGAGTGGATGACTTTCAGATACTTGTTGTGAGTTTACCAAATTCCACTTTGCTGTAAGCTTCTGGAAACTTATATGCTTCTCAAAATACAGTAAGCCTTTAAAACATTTTTATTTTTATTCCCCATCTACCAAAACAAAGTGTGCTATTGCTTTCTGTGAGGTGGAGATGAGAACTGTTTAGATTTAACGTACTCAAGAACCAACCCCATTTTCTAGCTACATCCGAACATGTTAGAAAGGTCCTGAACATCCTTCACTTTCCCAGTGTTTCAAACCAGTCTGCATTGCTATTTGTTTTGTTGTTGTCTGTGGGCATTGCAAACAAGAAATTTTCCATTTCATTAAAATGTTGCTGAGAATTATACTTCTTGCTTTCATTTATTTTATGTAAATTACTATGTCTAATATAATAACATAGACATTTCAAAACATTTTAATAGCTTTTCTTTTGTGTCACTGTAAGCTTATTATGTGGCTGCCATGAGTTCTAACAGCGGCCTGCATCATCTCTAGGGAGAAGATTATTTAAAGTTAATGTCTTTCTATGCAGAAGACTGTATAAATCAGTCCTGCTAAGGTTTAAACAAACAGATGTCTTTTTCAACATAAAAAAAAAAAATCAGTTAAAAAAACTTCCAAATGCTATTCGCTAGGTCTTTATTGGATAATTTTCCTTTCTAGGAATTTGGTAAAGCTGCCACACAACAAGTTCAGCATATGTTCAGACAAATCGATGAGCTACTCTATGAACAGAAAGAAAATGTACATATTGAGGGACTGCAGGAAGAGTGCCAGCAGTGGACATCCAACTTTCCTCATCTCAGGTATTTTATTAATAGACTAATGTCAGTACCATCACAGATTTCTAAAAGGGTAGGGATGGTAACAGCTGCTTTTAAAACAACATTAACAGCAGGGTGGTTTTATGCAATTATATAGTACATAGGGATAAAAAGGTCACTGTTAGTATGCCTGTCATTGTCATTAATAAACATTCTGCTATCTCACATTTGGTTCCTTGCCAGAGGATTATTGTTATGTGCAACTGAGATAGCCTTAATATAGCAAATTTTTCTTAGAAAAGATATATGGTACAGCTAAAAGCCAGAAGCTTAACAATACTTTTAAAAATCCTCTTACCTAGCTCTGCCAGTCCTTATGGCTATCTGGAAATTTCAATTTTAAATCTTCATTGCATATACTTGAGTAGTTTTGTCCATATTCAAAAGTTTTACAATTAGCAGGGCCTGAAAAGAACAAGCAAAATTTTCTTAATGGATTTACCTGACTTGAAGCAATCTGTAGTAGGGAAAACAACTGAAACCACATTTAACTATTAACAAGAAAACTGCAGAGCTTCCCAATAGGATTTTTAGGATTTGCTGCTCTGTGTTCTTACTACAAGAATCTCACTTGCAACATTTTCTGATTCATTTATCCTTTCCTTTTGCCCTGCAGGGTTGTGGGGAAACAGATAGTGATCCCCACAGATGAAGGGTATGGATGGTACTCAAGTTCACCTTCTGCCAGTTTAGGTTCGTTAGATATAAGCTCATCACAAGAAAAAGATTCTAAAGAGTAAGTATCAGCAGTTGATCCAGACTGTACAAAGGTGGGAAGATAATATTTTTCTCAGTGCACTGCAGTGCTTGGCTTCTTAAACTGTGAGCAATATGTGAAGTGAAGGTTAAACTTTTTTTATTAGGCTGAGTTTTGAACGTAGCACGTTTTTTTTTTTTTCCTTTTTAACCGAAAAAAGTACATTCAGAATAGCAAGACCGTTTAGCTGTCCTTGTTGCTCACTATAGTAAACTAGTCGGTAAGCAGAAAGACCTTTGCTACTGCTGACTTCTAAAAGATAGGTGTATGCTGTGTATTATATATGTATATATTGTAGCTGGTTTTATTGTTAATCATCTGTTAAACATGTGTAGTACTTCAGAAATCCAAACTACTGAATCGGTACTGCTTGATTTATTATTATTTTTAAATAATAAAGAATGTGTTTTTAATTAGCTTTTAATATTTTCCTGAAGTTTCAAGTTCCTTAGCAAGAATTTAAACTATCCAAACCAAAAGAATTTTTTCTGTAATGCATAAATTTGTTGGCTCTCTACCCTACCTACCACATTGTCTCTCAGCCTCTCGGCTCACCAAATGCTGCTATTAGAAGTGGACTAACAACTTCTTTTCATTTCTGCTTTCTGAAAACTGTCACCTGTTCAGATTTAGTGTTTTTGGCAAGAAGGTACCTCTTTCTGTTACTCCTGTTCACAAAAAGGCCGACCGTTCCAAGTCTCCGACCTTGTGTTCTCCAGAGAGCGAAGAAGGTGAAGATGGAGTAATCGTCTCTGAAGGTGTAATGGAGGAATATTTAGCGTTTGACTGCAGAGATGTGTAAGTATTGAACATTAAGGTAGTACCAGTGTCCTGGAATTTGCTCTTAAGACATATGTATTTGGTTTTGCTGTTGATTCATAAAGTATTTGATGATTTCTTTAATATATTTTTTTTCCTCTAGAGAATTTTCAAAAGCCTGAGGTTGGTAGGGTACTGAGAATTTTCTTTATCCATCTCCTACAAATATTTATTTTGCTATATTTTTCTGAATTTTACATAATTTCTCATACTAGCCATTTTTTTTCCTGGTTTAAATAATTCATTCCACCGTAACTAAGAGCCTACTACATATTGGCATATTTAAAACTTGTTTAAATGCTATTTATTTGTTCTGCTAAGTCAAATTCTGTTGTTTGTCATGCACTAGCAGCGTGCTTCTCTGCTTTGTACTGTAGTGTATAGACAAGCATTTTGGATGGAATTTTGTACCTTTCCAGGTTTTCAGTGGTAATTTAAGAATCAGTGAGGATTTGATGCTTGCCAAGAAATAATTACCGCTATTTTTATCTTAAGAAGAAAGGATTAAGGGTGACGTAAAGAGGATTCTTTTTGCCACTTTATTCAACTGAACAATATGAACATATGGCCTGGGTAAGAACTCTGGATGACAATGTCAGTTGCTAACTACTTAATTGGTTTTAATAAATAAAGCCCCTTAGCTGCATGGACTATGAAATTCAAACTGGTAGGAGCCATTCTTTGACCAGGCCAGAGAGACATTGTTGCAGCAAACAATATTGCTGCCTCTGTAAAATTTTGGTAAAATACATTATAGCTTTTTTCTAGTGGTATCTTCTTTTTTTCAAGGTTTGTAGCTTTTTGATGTTACTTACTAATTCAAGGAACAGATACAGCAGCCATAACAACTGTGCTTGCATCAGTATTTTTTCTCCATTCTATAAAACTTCTTTTGGCAGATGAACATAATGCCTTTTCAAGCAGTCGTCTTCCAGGTTTTACACTTCAAAATACCTCTTGCAATTGTGGAAGAGTCTCTAGCCAAGGCCCGTTGCAGCTGTGGAAATACAGTTTTTGTTTTGTTTTGTTTGTTTTCTCTTGCTGATTATGTCTAATTGTCTAAAACCGAATTAAGCCCTTGCCCTGAGCACCTCCTGGATGTCAAAGCTGCACGCTGAGGGTGGTATTAGTGAGTCAGGAGTTGTAACGTTCTCTGTCTTCAGAATTTTGTGGTGACGTGAAATATGGAGCTTAACAACGTGATGAACAAATATCACTGTAACTACTAACATTTATTTTTAAATGGAACTTTGATCTCCTCTGTAAGTTACTTATTATTCATGAAGTATCATTTATAATGAGTCTGTATGGGGGAACAAAGGCATTCAGTTGATAAGGCGATTGTCTCAGTCATTTCTCATTTAGGTCAGCGGTAGATTCTGGAAAAAATAAGAGTTCAAGTGCCCAGTGTACAGAAATATTCCAGAAATACTGGAAAAAATGCTTCTTCCAGCATTAGACTAAGTAATTTGATATTGCTATTTATTGTTCTGTCAGCTCTCAGAAAACAATATTGTGTGATAAATATGAATTTTCTCCTGAAATAATGTCTTCAAGGTATTTGGCTAGCTACCTTGACCTATTTCACTTTAAGAAAAAAGATAGCAGAAATGCAGCCTTAGCTGATGTTTTAAACCTGTTAAGTAACTGTAACAAAAATGCAGGAGACAAAGTGTGTTTATTGTACATATGAAGCTCATGTTTTTACAGGGAGGAGGAATTGCATGAGAGGAAAATGGGACTCTCCTCTGACAGACGGAAATTAGGGTTTCCTCCTATCTCTCCGTATTCCTGCATGAAGGATTCTGTGCTCACGTTTGTGTTTGACGATGTGTGGAGTGAAGTCCTAGGCTGCATGGAAGAATTAATCCGCAGACACTGGGAAGGGTCAGCCTCTGGTAAGGATCACAGTTAAACAAATTAGAAAAGGGGATTTCAGTTACTCAGTTTTGCAAGGATGCAATGGGAGAGAGATGCATTTGGGAATAATCCCTTCAGGGTAAAAAAGGTTGTTTACTTTGCTAACAGTGTGAGACGTGCCTTTAGAAGATTTAACAGAGCTTAAGAGGACTCTCTTTAAAACAAAGAGCGAGATTCACAGTACTGTGCACAATACAATGCCAATAGTGTGTATTGACAGGGATTCTCTTTTGCTTTGCGCAGATGATGAGAAAAATATCCTAACAGTTGAAACGATCCGAGCAGGTTCTGGAAGCCCTTTGCAGTTTGATCCTCTGCCAGCAGTGTTGCCTCGTGTGCCACAAACTAAAATGCCCTCAGTGACATCAAATCTGGTAAGTATTTCTAGCCAGCTGGTTTGCATAGGGATGAATCAATACAACGCTGCCTAAGCAAAGATGCAAGTACGGCAGGGGACTGTTTAGATACATGACTAGTTTGGATTTTGCATGGATGCTGGCTGTCCTTCCTAACCTCTTAAGTTCTGTTACTCCTCAGTTGCAAATTTTAATTCCTATTTTTCTCTTTAGAACTTAATATTTTATGTATGTATTGGACAACTCTGTGGTGACTGCTCATTAATGATGCAGTTGTTTCTACATTTAACAGTGTTTGAACTAAATTGCAAGATGCAGGATTGTGCGAGATCCCATTCTCGCTAGCTTATCCATAGTTAATTAATGAGGGAATAAAGAACAAATCTCAGCGAAGTTGTAAGACGGTTGTTTTTTTTTTTCTCCCAGACACTAAATTTGACTCTCTGTGGTCTGCTTTAGATTATATGCTCCTAGAGTGGTGAGCACCAAAGTGTTATCTCTGTTCATTCCATTTTAATTCAACTCTTTCCTTTTTACTTCTCCTTTATTTGTACCCCCTACGTCTTCCTCACATTTCCATTACTGTATGTGTAGTGCCCAAAAACCAGATGTGGCCGCAAAACCAAAAAGAGGAGAAAACCACATCAAGTACGTATGCTGGAGAGATGGAAGCTCTGCCCTTTTCTATTTGCTGTTGTTATGGTGGGTGGAATTTGATGTTTTTTCCAGATCAGTCTGTATTCCAGGAGAGGATTTTCCAGTTCTGTTATTTTCCATAAAATAAATGCCAACACACACTGAAAAAATAGTTTTGTAAAACTCCTGATTATAGCCATTGTTGGAAAAGCATGTCATGCAAATGAGAGACTCAGTTGGAAAATATTAAATATGTCATAGCATGGTATGATACATTTGCTAGGCACTACGATTTGCAAGAAAAATGAAATGCTAAGATGCCTGTCTTAGATGGTGGAAATAATACAACTGAGTATTTATCTCAGTGTCTTGGAAGAAATGGGTTTCTTTCCTTCGAAATTATTAGCAAGGACAAAATGTATAAGTATGGATGTATGTCATTGCCAAATGGTAATTTCTTTTTTTTTCCCTTTACATTTCAGGTAAATCTTTCCCAAGGGTCAAGTAGTGGCTCTCAACGTAATCTAAATGGCTTGATAGTGATACATGGGATCCAGTTACAGCAAATGAATCTGCCTGTAATGGAGAAAACACTGTAAGAGCTGTAGATTTTGTCTGTTGTTAAGTAGAGCACTCTCACGATGAGAGGGATTCAACCCAAAAGAGTGAGAGATAGTCTTCTCCACACTGGAGAACGTAATTCTCAATTTTCTTTTTTGCTAATGTATCTGTCCTGTATGAATTGGTATACCTCTAGTACAGATTTTCTATATAATTGCTACTGATCTCTTAGTGAACAGCTGGGGCATTAGTGGTAGCACTGACATCCTGAAATGAGATGAAGCTCAGAATGGGATGGAGAAAATGATTTGCTCAATTCCTAGAAGTGGAATTCTGTTAGATCTAGGCTATGGGTGTGAAAACTGCTGTTTGCAGTGTTTTTATACATTTTCTATGAAGAATTATAACTTTTATACTGACATCTTCAATCAAAGAGTTCATAGTTCAGTTAAAAAAAAATATGTATGTAAATGTAATTGGCTTTTTTTCTTTTCCACTCCCTCTCCTTTTCTAATTTAGCTGTAAATTATTTTATGTGGTTATGTAAAAAACCAACAAAACAACACAAAACCTGTATCCATATATAACGTTGTTAATGTCACATGCAGATAAGTATGGTGGTAGCAGGGTGGTCGTCAGTCATATTAACCATACCTTCTTTTGGTTCTGTGATTCTTTTGTTAGGGACCTGGATGACAAACGGCCAGGCTCCAGTTCCATGCTCTCAAACAGAGCTTGGCCAAATCGTCCTCCTCTGGAGCTCAGTACGTCATCTCTGTCACATTCCACAAGAAGGCGAAACCCACCACCACGTACCCTGCATCCCATCAACACGAGCAACTCTCGTACGGGGACCCCACGGTCTGTGGACGATGTCTTCAAGGGAACTCGATTGTACGTTTCAAAGCCAGTTTCTCGGGGCAAATTACCACGTTTAGAGAACCCAGCTTATACAAAGAGCATTCAGTTAAATGGAAAGAACGTGAATTCCTTGATTAAAAAAAAAACTCATTAACATATTAAAGCACAATCTTCCCTGAGAACGCCAAGTTGCTGAAGTTAGTTTACCATGCTACAAGCTGTGATTCAATGAATCACATATTTTATACAGTTTTGAACACAAATTATATCCCTCAGTCTGTCCAGTACAAGTAAAGCAAATACCACTATCCCTTGACATCAGCTTTCTTTTTCTATAGCCTGTTTTAAAGATGAACTTTAAAGAGCAGGTTTTGGTGGTCCACAACCTGTTGCTATTCTAGCCTAGACTGGGTTGAAAAGGTGCTCATCCTGGATAACCCGTCACGCATCTGAAGATAACTAAAGGACTATTACTGACCTTGGTGAACCTTCACTCATGTCTAGAATATATTATTTTTGTTTGGTATAAGGACCTGAGTTTAGTCACTCACAGGGCCTATATATATATATCTATATATATACACACACATATACATATTTGTGTATATATACACATATATAATATGGGCAGCTGCCGTTTTCTAGGCTAGGTGTTTATCTTTCAGTTGCTAGGCTGAAGTTAGCAGTAAGCAGTACTTTGTCCTAAAGGTTATTAAAAAAGAGCAGAAAATAATGCCATCTCTAGGAACGGGCAGTCAAGATTGTGCCATTTTGCAGTAACTGCCCGAGAGGACACCTTTATATGTACACCTTCATCTGCAGTACCAGCCACACAGCACAGCCTTTCAAACTGCACTAGATAATGTGCATTTTTACCACCAACTAGCTTTTATATACCCCTAACGCCAAGATTTCTGCTTGGTATTCATTCTCAGACTCACTTTGCCTATAAACTTAATATTAAACATCCTACAAACTAGAAGTTCTTGTTAATAGATTAAAGGATTTCTGCCAAACTTCACCCACTGCAAAACTCCTTTTTTTAAATCTAGTCTACAGTAGTCAACCCTAAAGCAAGCATCTCACAGCAAAATTCTGCATCTACTGCTCTTAGTTTGAACATTTTTATCTTACACAACACCAAACAAACTGACAATACTGTATGTTTACACAATGTCAAACATGTAAACTCTATTTTTCTTTTTCTTACTGGTGCGTTTCAGTCTGACTGCACATGAGCAGCTGACCTCGCCCTCCCCACTGCCACTAAGCCGAAATAATCTCCTACCACCTATTAGTTCCACCGATGTGGCAGAGCACGTGAGCTCCGCAGGATCCCAGAGGCAAACGGTAATAGGCATAACCATTTAATTTTACTATTGGACAGTCTAAAATTGTAGTTACTGCCGATCCAATTACCAAACCCAAGAGTTCCAGTTTGTTCATTATGTTGTAAGTGACAGCAGTTGTATTAGATGCACTAAAATTCTGCATCAGATTTGACCAATGGCAACGTCCAGAGGTGAATGGAGTAACTCCAATAAATGCCAGAATTTTCTTTCCATAAGTAGGTATAGAATGATTGCCTTCGAAAATCAGCTTTAATTCCTGGGGTAATTAATTTAAACATACTGCTGCAGTAAGAAGTTGTAACTTTATTATTCTTCAATGCAGAAATCTCGAGGGAACTCAAGTCGAGCTCACAGCGTAACAACACATGAAGACACCCACCAGCAGCTACACGAGAGGTTTTTCTTACCTGACCATTTCTCCAGGCCTAAAACAACCAACACGTTCTTGGTAAAGCATGGCAAATGATACCAAGTCATCCTCAGTTACTGAACAGGGTGCTTTGGCAGTTACAGATAAGCATTACTTGAGAACCAAATGTCACAGGTGATTGGTGCCATCAAGTTTGTTACTGGATTAGATGCCCACAGATTAGCAAAACCATCATGGCTTGGCACTTCAGAACAAACCGGGGAAGTCATTTTTTATGGAAAATAGTCTCACTGTACTTCTCCCTGCCAGCTCCTAACTACACCTATACATGGCTGGTGGTACTACACTTTTCTTGTAGCATCCTAAAGAAGTTTGAGATGCTTGTGCAATAAGCTAAGTATTACTTCAGGTATAATATTCAATCTATCACCTGTTCTGGTAATCCAGCATCTTCTATGAAAGGTTTGTAAGAATTGTGGGCTCGTAGAGGATGCTTTCAAGTTTTATTATGTAGACTTTAGGAAGTCTGTACAGCTGTATTCACAGACACAAGAGCAGGATGGTCTTAATTGTTTTCTTGTACAAACTTGCTGTGCTTTTTATGAGACGTCCAGTCTGTTTCAGTATGAAATGCCGTTTTAGTTTATTGAAACACCTACTCTACTGCTACGTTGTCCTATCTGACAGAAGTATTTTTATGTAAGCTTCCAAAGCTAAAATTTCAACAACAGCTTTTAAATAGCTGATGGTTTAGTTTCTGTGTAGAACTTCAACATCCTTGACTTTCCAGTTCTGAATGGACAAACTTTCTAAAAACCTATTTTGAAAGAGAACAATTTTCAGAAGTGTTAAGAATCCCCTTAAATGGTCCACTGATCGTTCTACGTAGGAGTGTTAGAAAAGCATATTTTCTACCCCTGAATTTGATTTAACCTTACTTAAATGTGGAAAAGTTCTACTTGGACCTTTACAACATCTTGCAAATCCAGTATCTCAGGAAATAAGTATGTTCAAGTAGTTTTTAGTTGTATTATATTCTTGATGTTTGAACTTCTTTTGATGCAAACATAAATAACTTGAACTGTCTTTTCAGCCGGATCCACAGCATCGCCGTTCTTGCACTGTTATTGATCACAGTAATCAATCCTGGACAAGCAGAGGATCAACAGGTTCAGGTAATGCTCATCAGTTACGGAATTTAATGAGATCAAGCAAGAGGTAGGCTTTTCGGACAGGCATGCATCCCCTACATTGAGGAAGCTTTTCAAAGTTCTATTTTGCATTGTAATTTTCATTACACAAGTTAGCCCTTGTGCCCTGGAACAGCTTTTCCGAATGCCATCTTTGCAGCTCTCACAGGTGTTCACCTTAAGAACTCCACGTTAGCCTCAATACAAAGTCAAGTCTCACCTCCGCCGGGAAGGGGTGGCACAGAGCAGGGCATGAGATGCATTTTCTGAAAACTAGTTTGTCAAGGCAAGTTACACTGGATTCCTTTCATCACTGTGTTTTAGGGATCTCTATGGAGTTATCAGGATTTCTCACGTAAGAAAAGTGTACTAAAAAGATAGGATTAAAGCTGCAAAAGTTAATGGAAGCTACAAAGGATAAGGTAGCAAGCACAGAAGTGATTATTAGAGGACAGGAGGGGGCTTTTAGCTTAATAGCCAAATGGCCTACTACCACCAATACAAGTGGTACAAGAGGCAACCTGAGTTTAACAAAGGCACTCAAATGAAATAACTTGTTTTTAATCAAGCTAGGAATGTTTCCTATTAAAATGAATATCCGTCCCTCCTCCCCGAACCAGCATATTTACATGCAAGATGAGTTTTACGACTGCTGTATTGACAAAAAAAGATTTGAAATCACAAAAGCTTTGTAGACTTCAGTACTTCACAAGAGATCAAGAAATACATCAGATCCCAGAAACGCAGCAATGATGAAAGCATAAACTTTGCCCCTTTTGGAAGGACAGTCACATCTTCTAAAACTTATAATTTGCAGCTGGTCATGTTGTTTGATACGTGATTACCTTCCTCTTAAGAAAGCCCCGGGCTAAAAGAAACAGCAAAATACCTTGAAAGTTATTTGAAACTTTTTTGAAGTTTAAGTTTTTTGAAGTTACTGATTAACTGACAGATAGTTAGAATAAGAAGCAAAAAAACCCCACCATTTTAGTATTAAGCTAAAGGAGCTGCATTTGGTACTTAGTTTTAATACCTTCTACAAGTCTTAAAGTTGTACATGATCTCTGTTGATTAGGTCTTCAGCCGCATGGCTCTGTGAAAGCCCAAAGTCGAAGTGGATCACAGTCACAAAAAGCAAACAAGGGTTCTAACGTGTCATGAAGAAGTATCCATCCATCTCCAGAAAGTCACGAACCAGCTCTCATTCTCAGCAATGTCAGTGTTGTTTACAGTGAGTCTTCAAACACCCTTCTGTATGAATAATCTTATTTTTATATAAATCTAAGAAGCAATGGCCAAAGATTAGAAGGGGTATATTTGCACATTCCATTTTCTACCAGTAGAAAAAGCCGTACTCCAGTGGACAACGAAGCCTAAATCCTAGAAAATCTAAGCAAATACTCTAAATCATTGCTGTTTTCCCATTATTTATTACTGGTTTGTGACTGGTTCATATTGTTACAGGCAGGTACTGCAGGACCTGCTAATTTTTCCATCAGCTCTATGAAAAATTATTCAGGCCTTCCATAGCAGTAGTAATTCAAGTTTTTAAAGCAATGTTTAAAGCTATATTTATATACTTAAAGCAATATTGTATTATCAAAAGCAAGCACTGCATATGATACTGCTTCTATGACTCAACTTAGACAAGTTACGAATTCTGTACTAACTGGGGCAGATATTAACACTGTTGTGTAAAAATAAGGTAGCAAAACAGATGAACAGAACTGACAGCTTTAAGGGTAGCATACCACTGAACCCTCCTGTGTTACATACTTATACCTCTTCCTCAGTGTCTGAAGAAGGTTTAAGGGGCGAAAAGGAGTGTCTTTCTACAAGTAATTCCAGACAGTATTCCAAGAAAGCACATTGTCTTCCTGGCGAGATATTTTACGGTAATTTCACAGAATAGGTCAGTCTCCATTTCTAAAAAAACTGCAATTATGCAAGTATTTCTGCACTCCACCGTGAAGGTCCACAACCCACAGCTGCAACATCGCTTTTAGTAGATGTGTTCTGCACCACGTGACAGAGATGTCGGAGGTACTAGCTTAGTTGCCCTTGGGGCTCCAAGTACAACAAAAACAACATAACACAGAAGCTTTTCAAAATAGATGATTAGTTGAAGGTCTTACTCCCAGGCAGTAAGTGCCAGACTACAAGCAAGTGTAAAGACAAGTTGAGGATAACCACTTGCTGTATTTTAAGTTAGGATACTGCACAAAAACACTTTTTCCTTTATAATCCAATTTAAAAGCGCCTTTTCTGAATTTCCTTATTGTTAATAATTTCCAAATTATAATTCATAATGGAAGAAAACTTGTCAGAATTTTTATGAAATGGCTCCCCTGCTTTTCCACTGTAAGCTATGCAGTCTACCAAATGTTAGTGGTACCTATAAAACAACTAACACTTTTTAATCTGGATTCAAGTTCTTCAGTCCAGTTGATTCAAGCTTCCAGTTGATGCAGGCATGCTCTGACCAAAACAAAGGGAAAAGAAAGCAAAGCAGAAGTGTACAAACGTAACTGGGTTAACTCCTTCCTTTGCATTTCCAGAGAAGAAAAAAGCTTTGAGCTCAATCTAACTCTCTTAAGTTTGCACAGAGATAAATGGATGCTAAAAAGGGGCCTGTAGTCACTAAACCCTTTCAAAACAGAGTTTCTCTAACTGTTAAGACTATTAGAACATTGTGCAGTGTATCATTTAGCTATCTCAAGTTAACTGGAGATAAGCATCCTCTTTATACCAGTGCCATTCCTCAGGGACTTACTTTTCAGTAGCCCTAGTGTGTGAGAGTTACAAAAATATACAAATAAATTTGAACAGAATTCTAGTAACATACTGTAGTATTTTATAGCCTAGGGGAGTCATCGAGTTAAAGTGAAAGCAGACATCATAAGGTAACTTCTGGTTTCTGTACAAACATTTGACACCAGAGTCTTGTCCTACATTGTTAGATACCTGTTTTGTATAGCAAGAGTTATGTGTTGCTTAACACAGGACTTGAACACCAATCTACTGACCTCTCTCAGAATCAGGATAATGTTTAAAGCAGCTAAGTAAAAGGGAACAGAGTTCCCATTCTACCTCTGGCTTCCCCCCGAGGGAGCTCTATTAAATAGTTTCTGAATTCTGCCACTGAAGTGATGAGGACCTTCAACTCAAAAGTAAGTGTTCACCTTGTGGCTCTTCAGCCTTTAAAAAGCGATCCACAAAATAAAGCCAACCTTAATCCTTTGAGCTACAACAAGTTGAAGAGAGTTACCCTTCAAATTCATACCCCTACACACTACAGAAAGCGGTTTAAGAAGAGCTGAAAAAAAACCTTCAGACTATTTGCACATCTTACAGGAGTACTTCACTTCTGAAATAACAGAACTGTTGACAAACACACTGCACACAAAACCATGAGTCAGAAGTAACTAACTACCATCCTACAGCAGACTTGAGTGTGATGCTGTTGAAATAAGATGCAGTGCACTTCTGAGCTTTGGAACACCTTGTCATGGGCCACCACGGACCCTAAAAATACACAGAACCGACTGTGTTCTGTGGCTTTTTGTTACATCACCTCAGCACGTTAGAAGATGTTAGAATTTTTGCACAGTCACTCCTGTACTTGCTGCAGTCTCATTTTCTTCTTACAGGCCACTGTCAAAGACCAGATACTAAAGACTAGGTGGCCCTTTCATCGAACTTAGTATCACCAGCACAACTGACACTATAGCTATAGTTTCAGCTGCAGAAGAAGTACACAGTATTCACTTGACTCAAAACCGTAAGAAGAGTCAACATGATCAGTTTGTTTTGAACAATTACTTAGAAAACAGAGGGCCGGGGAAGCAAGATAGCACAAAATTCTGCAAAATCTTCATTTATTAAATCTGCAATTTTCAAAAGTATTTTTATAAAACCACGGGAATATCTGAAAAACACCTGTTGAGCTGAAGTGCAAAGACCTTTAAAAACCACACAAGGTTTGTTAGAAAAGAAATGTATGAACAACAAAAAGATAAGGTCTCTAACTCAGAAGACACGGGAACCAGCGCTGAGAACTCTCAGAGGTGTGGGATTCCAATGTTTCACCATCAGCAGGACTGATACCCCTTAGGTGTTTGGAGGGAACATGCTTCAACACAAGTTTAATAAACAGACAGGCATCCCAAGCATCTCATCGCTTCCTCACTGTAACAAAACTATTAGTGCTTGCTCTTAACTAAAAAGCACCCAAAGAATTTTAAACAGTAGCACCAGAATGCTTTGTCATTCATGATGCATTCTGCGTCATACTTCCCAATCACAGCAAGTTGATGCACGCGCACTCTGAAACAGTAGTCCAGAAAAGCTCTGAAATTCTCCCAAATCCACATATTCCCATACAAAACGATACCTGACATTTCAGCCTACATAGTCCTTTATTTCTTTCCTTTCTTGGCTGCAGTCTTCTTTCCTCCCCTTTTAGGATTATTCCCGTATTTTGCCTCCAGATGGGACAAAAAGTCATCCATTTCCTTTTTTCGATCTTTATTTCTGCTCTGGCGGAGGGAAAAAAAAAAAACCAACAATTTTTATTACTGTTGAATACAGAGGTAAAGTAGGACTATAAAAATTCGCAACATAAGGCTAGGAAAAGCAAAGCAATTTCTAGTTTAGACCCAAAACTCTAATACAATTTGAGGAATGCTTAAACATCAACATCCTAGGAAGCCCACTGGACATTAAGAAAGGCAAGACTGAAAAACAAAACCTAAACAGTATGTTTCTTTCCTCATTCCCCAAAATATAAAAGCAGAATAGTAAGACTGATCAACTTGTAAAAGCTTGTGGAATCCCTCAGAAAGAAAGGAGCATTAACACTCCCTGTCTAACCACCTAAAACTAGGAGTTAAATATTTTGATTGTGTATGCAGTAAAGATGAGCCTATTAAAATAAACTGGTTAATTTTTAAAAATGTGCAGATAATAAAATCCATACCATACTCTTAACTGAAGTACGTAGTTAACATTAAGGTCATATTTTAACCTCAGGAAGCTTTTATGGTAAGAGGAGTTGCAAGGATCCAAAATGTAAAGATGCTCAGGGAAAACACAATTATAAGCCAGTAACACAAAGTATCTTCAACAGATGCTAAAAGCCTTACTTGAATCAGCGCTTTCAAGTCATCTTCTCCATCACCAAGGCCCAGTTCTTCTCTAGTCTTTTCTGCCTCTCTAGCTTCTTTTTCTGCCTGAAGTAGCAAATTAGCTTTTAGAAAATTATTTTGCATGTTATACGACAGTCTCATAATAGTTACTGAACACCTGATTTTTGCATCTGTATACAAATAGCCACAAGTAAACAGTTTCCAAGTTAGGCCACAGAGGAGTGATCAAAGAGAGAGCCTGTACTGGTTCCTCAATTTGGTAGAGTGGGACAGGCTTTTTTACTGTTTCACAGTGCTGAACACAATGAGATGCCCATCCCCACCCCTGTTTCCCACCCATTATTTTTTTTGCCCTAGCAGCCATTACATTTTCTTTATGTTAAATGTTACTGCCACATGCATATAATATATTGTACAAAATGTCAAAAAAAAAAAAAAAAAGAAAGAAAACAGGTTGGAGAAGAGGTTCATTTAGCCCAGAATGTTATTTCACACTTGCCAATAGGCAAGCATATTAATTTCTCCCACGTACTCTTAACTCCAGCAACTTGGGGCTTTGTAAAGAAATGCAGGGACACGCTACACTGTAACAAGCCATTGTGAAAAATGCTGAAATACAAGAAAGAAGTAATAGGCAACAACCTGTTACTACTCAAAAGCCTTTCACAAAAATTTGACTGAAATTAGTGTAAACAACGTTTTTGGAGAGGGGGTGGGAAACACAGGTGACTTAAGTGTGGAAGTGAAAGATACCAAGCAAGATCTGTAACCCAGCAATCCTGTGGCAAACATATGTCTTAAAAAGAATTTCATTTATTTCCACCAAGCGAGATTAAAAGCTTATCACAAACAATGTTTCCTTTTGATTGATACTCACCCGCCTTTTTCTTGCCATCATTTTCTGCTTAGACTCTTTTACAAAAGCTTTGTAGGATGGGACTTCTCCCAGGTCAATGGCTTTTTCTATGATTTTCCTTATTCTGGGTTCATCCGTATAGTCCGCACACAACACAGACTCCATTATTCTGTCCATGTCACCCTCAAAATCCAGGTACGCTGCTTTGATATCCGCTAGCTCTTGTTCCGAATCCTTATAGTTCTTTTCGAAGTCTTCAATATCTTTGACGGTGATCTGAGGGAAAGAGGGGACACTCCTCGAGTGACGGGACTTACTCACGAGATTAAAGGGGCAAAAAACACAAGCGGTGCTTCACGCAGAGCCGCCGCGGGAGGCACGGCGAGGGCTCGCCCCGCCCGGCGCTCACCTTCTGGAAGAGCAGCCGCCAGTACTCCCGCCAGTCCCGCTCGGCCCTCAGCGCCTCGCCCTCCTCGTCCACCGTGCCCTGCTCGTCGTACACGGCGCGCTGCTCCGCGTCGCTCAGCACGGCGTAGGCCTTGCCCAGGATCTGTGGGGACACGGGGCCGGTCGGTCGGTCGGTCTGTCAGTCAGTCTGTCAGCCGGCCGGCCGCCCTCCCGCCCGCGCTCACCTGGAACCGCCGCGTCGCCTCCTCCTTGGCACCGGGCTCGGCGCGGTCCGGGTGGACGCGGAGCGAGGCGCGGTGGTAGCCGCGGCGGATCTCCTCGGGCGAGGCCTCGCGGCGGACGCCCAGGACCCCGTAGAGGTCGGCGGCGCCGAAGGCGGCCTCGCACTGCTCCAGCAGCCCCATC
>VXAA01004808.1:906279-924893 GCA_013399115.1 Anseranas semipalmata | reverse complement strand
GCCCCCGCGTGCCGAGGCCCCGCCCCCGCGTGCCGAGGCCCCGCCCCCGCATGCCGAGGCCCCGCCCCCGCGCGGTGCCCAGGCGGGAAGCGGGGGGGGTTGGGGCGCGTTCGCTGGGGTTCGGGCAGGCAGCAAGGCAGAAATGAGGAATTCAACACAGACCGGGGCCGCGGGCTCAGCCCCTGCTGCGGAGCGAGGGCGGAGGGGAAGAGGGATGCAGGGATGGTGCAGGTTGTGCCAGGAGGGTAACACAACATCGAGCAACCTGGCAACCCCCCTTTTGTCCTTAAAATAACGCATACTGTAAAAAGCAGTAATAGCAGAAATGCTTACCTCCATAGGTAAAAGCTGAATTTTAAGCAATTGTGTATTGTATTACAGGTAGCACATGAAAAAGAATCTAAAACTCTAGGAAGAGCACGAGAATCAATTATGTCATACTCAGTGGTGTTGGTTTTTGGGTGTTTTTATTTTTTTGATCATCTTGCAGTGTGATGGAAAGCCACTCTTGCATTTATGGCACAGCAGAAAAATTACCAGTTGAAGTACAAACATTTTCAAGCATCCCTCATCCTTACAAATCGGTAATCGGAAGACAGGGAGTGTTCTGAAATGCAAGTCAAACCTCCATTTTCACACAGATCAATATAGATACTGCAAACATTTAGATCACTTCTACTACAAGTGTATTACTACTGATCTAAAAGAAATCAAAGCTCTCGGAGCACATTCTGATGGTCAAAGTTTTCTACCACCACTTTAGCAAAAAGTACAAACGATGGCTTTGCCTTCCTAGCTACGTCGCCCTAGTGCAAGTATAATGAAGCACTCATTTTAATAACAACAAAGCAAAACATTTCCTCAGTTTACAATCTAAAGTGAACAGATATATTTTAAGACTAATAGAACCACTCTCCATCAAGCTTTTGTTTCAGAATTCATCGTTATGTCACAGACAAAATCAGCACAGAAGTGACATTTACCTGCATGAGACCAACTTCTGCCATTAGGGTCTGTAAATCAGCAAGCATGAAGGTAACAACATTCCACGGGTAGGAAAAAAGCTCCCACTGTGCACACTTCCCCTCACATACCCCCAGATTCCAGCTTGGCATTCATTACAGAAAAAAAAAAAAAATCGCCATCTTACAGTTATTTTATGATGACAACTTTCCCAACTGCAAGTCACCTTTGCTTCAGCTGCAAGGTACAGAGCAAAACAGCAGTCACATTTCTACTGTCAGATACTCGAGAAGAATCTACAATAGGCAGGGATGTTCTGGTTTTCATCTGGTTTAGAAGAAAGGATTGCCCCTCTCCAGCACCACTGGTTTTGTACATGCATAGTCTGAAGCAACTCAAGTAACAGTTAATGGATATGTTAGCTTCAAGTGCGAGAAGTTTACTGTGACATTCTGGTATTGCAAATATACCCCCTAACTGACACATTTGATGTTCAAACATTTGTGATATTTCCTCCATACATGCACATGTATGTAATAGGCAATTAAACTAGCTGAAATCCTACGTAAAGCAATGGGTATAACATGCTAAATAGATGAGGCTGAACCTCACAGAAAAGTTAAGTGCAACACAGATCTAAGTAGTATCTGATGCATGGCTTTATTTCCCTTTTGTCTACAATACACATGCACACTTTGTATTTTGATTTTCTAATGTTAGAACAAGCACTGTAAGGATGTGCATGATTTAAAAAATAGCCAAGACAAATAGTAGAAAATGCATTTTATTTATATGGAAAAGGCTACATTTAGATTTGTAAAAGGTCTGAGTGTTATGTTGCCCACATGTCAAAAATCAGTTGTGAATAGCAACAAAAAGGTTACATATCTTTCTACATAGCAGTGCAATTAGTTCACATTGCAATAAACTTAAGTCAAGTATGCAACAAAATCAAAAACAAGTGTTTCTCCATAATCAGCGTACAAAGAATTACAGTGCAAAGATCATTTTAGGTTTTAAGAAATCTGCAGTCAGTCTTTAGAATATCCTAACGGGTAGGATATCCCAATTATTTTCATTACTAGCAGTTGTATCTTGTCAATACTGTGCACAAGAAAGTAAGTCTAAAATGAAACGACTTACATGGCAAATAAAATATATTTAGTCTATACAATAAAAAATACATATTATATAAGTGAACTAACAAAATGAAATTTGAACACACGTATGAAACGGACAACATATCTTAAGGACACACATACAGTATTCATCACGTAAAAACAGCTACTTTTTCCAGCAAAAATAATTTGGTTGCTTTACAACTGCATTATGGATCTCGTAGTCTGAAGATGCAGATGTCCAACTCTTAAAAACCATAATAAATGTCTTCTGCAAAGCATACAAAGAGGATAAATATTCTTATCACAGTCCTAAGGTTACTTTTGGAAGTTTGTTTTCCCTTGCTCCAGAAACACACTTACATGGGTGAAAAAAATAAAAAAATTCAAGGGGCATCATGGTACATTGAAACAGTAAACTGTGCTCCATTTCCTTCTAAGTTTGAAAAAAACTAGAATTTACAGTACTCTGTGGTATATGAAAAAGTCTTCACAAGTTTACATTGCATATTTCTGAGTCCATTCTCTTGCATGTCTGTTGTATCTGTACGTGCAGAAAGAAGGCAGAGCGAAGAGCTGTTAGTGATACAGTGACAATGGCTACATATTTACTTAATACAGATGTTACCGAGCTTTCCATCTCTTAGCATCGTCTCAAAATTAAAATGTCTAAGAGCCAAGGAACATACGCACTGTATGTTCAGTTTTTAAGGTTACCTATCAAAGCTGTTTAGACTCAAAACCAATCTTACAGGTTTGTATTAAAATGCGTATCAGTGTGCGTACTTAACTTGCATTTCACAACTGGTTCCCTTACTTGTACATTAACAGGCGTTTGTTGCCAATTATTCCCAGATGTGTATGCTATTAATAGTCTGACAAAGTTCACACGTTTAAGTTGCATAAAATTCAGTATAATTAAAGGAAAAGGAAAGGGTGGGGATGGAAGGCACAGCAATGTTATTCTCCGTTCTGCACTGCCATCTGCATTTCAGAACTTGAAAGGAAAATTTCCTGAAAAGCATTCTTGACTAGATTTTAAGTCTCAGGTCTTTTCCTTCTGGTATGAAGCTGACTAGCACTCCCCAAAGGGAAGTGTCCTTGGAGAGTCAGTAACTTTGCCTCTGGTCCTTGTACTTGTTACCATTCTAATCTTCAGACTAGATTCACTAGACTTCCAGAAGAAATCTGGGTCCGCCAGAGGAAATGCTGGCAAGTTTTTTTAAAACCATTTCTCAAGGTCAGTATACCTACTCCTGTACTAATTTATTTTGTTCTTAAGAATATGTTCTCATTCAAGTCTTTGGATTTTTAGTTATACTAAAATGCCCATACATAACTGCTCAGGGGTAACCAGCCCTATTATTCATTTCCCAAATGTAACAGGCTATAGTCAAGAATTTCACCTTCTCTTACTTTCCGTAACAATGATTAAATTTCAAGTTGTGGAGATGGAGAAATATCCCTTGTTCACTTCCTTTACAAACAGGAAGCTGAAATAACTACTAAGCGGATGGATAAAAGCTGAGGCACAAATGGGCAGAAGCTGAAGCACAACATCCTCCACTTGAGAACAATCTGCTTTGCAGTACAAGGCACAGTTCAAGCACTTCAGAAGTGGCTTACATGATTGAACTGTATCAGACTTTGAAGTGTCAGAAAAAGGCCATTTTAATAATTCTCACTCTAGAGAGCAATACTAGACCTTGGATTTCCATGTAACTTCTGCCTCGCTCCTTCTCTATCAAGTCCTCAAGGTAAAAGCAATACTCAAATCTTTATGAAACTGTGCAATAAACTATAGGCTATTTGCATGCATTGCGAGAGGTCTTTAATAGCTCAGTACTAAAAACAAAAATAGGTGCCAAATACTTTCTCAGTCAGGTAACTAAAAGGCAAGAAATTCTTCTTGGTATCACAAATATTCCACAGAATCTGAAGCAGAGAGTTTAACTATTAAAACAGTTAACAGCAAGGCTACCAAAAAAAAGCTTAAATACCAAGCATGAAAAAACCTGCCCTGAAATAAATCCCTAATACCTTCCATGTCTTCAACAAGAAGCCAGATAAACAGCTGTGGTTATGCCGTCTATGAACGTGCTGCATATCTATGACTAATTTATTGCCGAGGCCACCAGTAATTTTGTGGCAATTTGTTTTTGGGGAAGGTTATTTCACTCTTGGTAAATTGGGGCTGGATGTATTTGTAAAACCTTAGTCTCCTCGTATTTGGTACTATCCTAAATTGGTCCTGTGTTTCAGTTTTTCTTAATCCCACACACATCTAGAAAATCCATGGACAGCAAAAGTTACAGAACACAGCTTAGGCCACGCTGATAGACTGTAGGCTACATCCTTGATTGTGCTCTAAATACCTACAATAGCAGAGTTCAACAGAATCTCCTACTGGTAAGCAAAAAGACCCCACAATAGATGTTTAAGTCAGTATAATACTTTTAGAGTTAAAACTTCCCAAACCAAAATCAGTTTTGTTCCAGAAGCACGTAGTACTTCAGTTACGCGCTGTCCCTGTTACCCTCCCAAGATCGGGAGCTTCCTGCAAGTTCCACAGCTGTTCCAGAAAGTAAATAGAGGTTCTTTTTCTTTGTAAGATGTTGTAAATTGCAACAAATGTGACAATGATTCTTAACACTATTAAGAGCAAAGTATAAGTCTATCCCACATTCATGAAATTGTGTTCAAAACATACATTCGTTGTTCATACCTGGCATCTTACTAAATGCACAAGTTTTACAACCAGAGGACTGCAGTAGCAGCATATAATTTTTACTTGGGAAATGATTTTTTATGCAATGGAAGATGAATATAAACACACAACATAAAAGTATGATAGTTTTATGCAACTAAGTACAAAAAGAATAAGTATCCAACAGTTGCGTACACCTACAGATTCCTGCTTGCTGTTCTGATAGACATTTTCAAAATTTAAACATCTAATCCTCTATACAGAAGAAATCTATGTTGCACAGCCAATCACCATCTGCAAGTACCACACACACAAATATGCGTATCTATCTTATACTCACTTTTCCTTGTCTGACTTGTAGATCTGTGCAATATCCGGTACTAAAGGATCATCTGGATTAGGATCACAAAGTAAGGAGCATATGGACAATAAAACTAAATAGAAGAGACACTAGATTAAACAAGTTGGTTCGCTTTATTTCTATCATCCTTCAATATATTCCAATACACAGAAAGTGGAAGAAGTTAGATTGGAAAGAAAATGCATATCAGTATTAAGCTTTTAGACAGCAGTTTTGCTCAGAAATGTTTATACGGCACCATTTTTCTAGGTCTTAGCACCTAATAACAGCCTAGAGAACTCACAACCCATGTACCTGTACCTTTTGTAATCATCTCTTTCTCATGTTTTTAACCTATGAACATTAAACAAACTACAGACTACATAGGGACATACAAATATCTGATCAAACGAAACCCTTCCACCTGCAATTATTGAAGATTATCATTAATATTACACTACCATGCAACACTGGATTTGTGCATATCCTTCTCCACTTCTGTGCTGACAGTTATTCCCTCCTTCATATTAACATTTCACTAGCTTTGATACACATGTGACTTCCATTTGGGGAAATATTTTACCAGTTTTTTTATGTAGGTACTCACTTATGATTCCATTTTCAATTCCTGGTATTGATCCAAGGACATTTGATTTTTCTAACACCTTCAGCACATATATTTTGGGTAACTTCAATTTTAAACTCAGAACTAACGCAAATACCAAAAGCACACACTTCAACGATTCAAAATATGTTGTGAAAGGGAATTTGATGCTACAGTAAAAATCTGCTGTAGAATATGATTTTTTTTTCCTTGCTTTGTCTTGTTTCAAAAAAGCCTGGACTAACACCTGTTTACAGCTGTAGCAAGCTTCACCGCTTCATACTGACATATTTCATTTTATTAGGTGCCAAGCACACCAGTAATATTGGAAAATCAGGTTAGAATACTTGGGGACACAAATCAGAGGTGCTATCAGTATGTCACAATCCTTTGATTCACTAAAACAAGAACTGTAAAGGAGAAATTTCCATGAGCCACTAAGCTAATTTCCAGTTTAAGAAACACAAAATGCACAAAACATGTTAAAAGCACATCAAGTCAGAACACACAAGACCTGCAGACTGCTCCTCTTTAGAACTGAAGGAACGCTCAAAAAAAAAAAAGTAAGGACACTTAAGAAAAACGCTAAAGATCTGAAAACTCAGAGGTTTGGGTTGTAAATGCCAACTGGTAAACAAGATCTAGGTGCCAACTCTCATTTGCTAAATACATTCTAGAGAACTAGAAACCAATTTTTGCTCAGCAATGCAACCAACCAATTTCTGTGGAAAGTTGGCATGAACTACACATGCAAGAGTAATTCATGTCTTCATCAGCTACATGAGAAAACACCTTTAAAATTATGTTTTATTTAGCTCCTGAGATTATTGCACAGGGTTGGTATGCATGAGCAGAAGCTGCTTTTCCAAGGAGGTATAAACAACTGCACTTGCATACAGCAATTTCCATTGGACAAAGACTAACAACGTTAGTTGTTAAGCAACGTTTTCCTTGTTTATACATCAAATGTCCAGTAATGTCCACTGTACTATAAAAAAGTCACATGGTCTAGAGAGCTCTCAAGAACATAAGATGTGATACTGTTTAATCTTTTGAGCAACATGAGAACTTTCTGTAATATGACTAAGAGATTGGCTGAGTATTTTGAAGAGGGGTGAGAAAAACAATGATAGCTCCCACATTTTAAGCAGCTTTTGAAGTGACACAAAATGCCTACAACAAAAGAACTAATTAACCATAACCTCAATGTTCCAAAAATCAAGTGTTCAAATTTGAGAAAAATTTAACTAAAAGATTAGAATATTTTAATAAATCTTTTACCGATGACTTAGAAAACACCTATGTTTTAAAATTCATCTTACAGAGGAATCCAAACCAGAACAATTTATTACATTTTAAAACAAAGTGTGCTTGAGATCTTAGCCCACACAAGTATGCTCAGGCAATCAAAAGCAATCAAAGAAGCCTCCCTACACGTCAGTATCGGGGTTTTCCATTTACATCCAAATTCATTTGGTTTTGCAGCTCTGTTCACAAGTTTCTTTTCAGTTCTGCATGCACAGTCAGTTGTAACACAGAAGCTGCATTTCAGCCTAACTGGACGTTTTTTATCTCACCCAACTTGTTTTAGAACATTTCCTTGCCATGCACATAATTTATGATGTAATGTCACACTCTAAATAAACTGTGCAAGATCTTGGATCGTAACAAGGATTCCAATGGAATTAGCCACTTCTGTAACATGTAGGATAAATGAGTTCCCACTGGCACCCTTAGACAATGCACTAACAGCAGAAAAAAAAACATGGCAGTGTATGCAATTTCATAAATCCATTAGCACATCCGTGAGTTTACCTTTAGATACAGTCAGAGCTGGTGACCACTGAGATCTCAGGATATCAAGACAAATACTCCCATTACTGTTTATGTTTGGATGGTATATTTTTGTTGTAAAAGCAATCTGGAATTAAAAACAAGTATCAAAATCGTTTATTACATTTGGAATCTTTTGCATTGTCCCTTCAGTTCCAGTCATATTAGATTCGCCATATCCATCACAACGTGTTGTACAGCCTCTCATCCTATCACCCAGTTTTAGGATTCAGTCATCTGTTCATCCACTATGTACATGTACCCCATCACTGGCTTTTCTGGTTTTAACTCCCAAAAGTGAGCCCCGGACAGCTAAAATACAGACACAAAGCTTTGACATAAAAATGGTGTAAGTTTGAAGACAAAGGACTTACCTTTGGTGGTTTGAAAGGATAGTCTGTTGGAAAGTGTACCGTGAGAAAAAATACTCCCCCTTGATATGCGCTATCAGGCTGGAAAAAAACAAAAGAAACAAAACCCATTAATATATTTCAGTTATTCTGGAGCTTCTCTTCTGAACGCAGAGAACCTCCCAAAGCGATGAGTATCTTAGAAAACTCATTTTTTATCCCCAGTACACAGCCCACGGAGTGTACTGAGGATACTGAACCCTCCCGCTGGCCAGCGAAGCTCCAGTAGAGCCAGCCATGGCTACTACTGCAGTAGCACAATGTGGCTACTGAGTGCTGCCCTTCTTGGGGAGGGAAAAGAAGGGAGCAGCGTTTGACTGGTGGAGCTACAAAACTGCTGATCCATCAGCTCCAAACTAGCTCCCTCCTCAGTATTTGGGCTGCAAGGCACTCCTGGAAGCTCAGCTCCACGGCACCGAGGGGAGTACAAAACCCAAAGCAGGTCTTCCAAATCCTGTCTCTGTGCAACACCACAGCTGCTCTGCTATATTCAGGGTCTTCCTCCATCATTAAGCTACAAATATACTTACCTTAAGAAGTGGTTTCTCTTTGCAGATGCAAAGAGTAGGATTTTCCAACATAAGTCAGTTGATCATGATGACATCAGGGAGTTTTAAAACACACAACATCTTTGTGACCTGTACAAATCTGTGAACATGCATTTTGTTAGAGAACATGTGCACAGGTTTACGTCCAGGTTGCGCACAGTTAATAGATAGAAATAACTTTGTTGCAGTCATCTGTTGAAGAAATCTTTCATTTTTATTTACTAGAAAAGTGGGGGGAAAAAGTCTCAATGCTAAATGACAGAGCAGTGCTTCAAGTTTGGATTAAGTGAAGGAGAAGAAAAATCTCTCTCATTAATCAGGAAGTTTAAAACAGCAAGACAGGAACTTGGTCTCAGCAGAGCTGTAGGAGAAGTTTTTGGGTTTTCTTATGGAAGCAAATGCAGACTTTTTTTTTTTTTTTTTTTAGATAAAACGTTTACCTTAGAAATAAGCAAAAATTGCAGTTTTAGAGATGAATAGAAGAAGTAAAGTCACAAACAGTCCACTATGACATGTCGTCTTATCCACTCAAAATGCAGACAGTGTCACAATGGTTATATATAGTATTGCTAAGAAGCCAGCATTAGGTAACATCAGAAAAGATTGCCACTGTACTTACAATTAGGTTTGAAATGACTGCTTGCATGCATAGTAAATAGGTTTGTCAAAGTTAAAATAAGCTGAAGATCAGACAAGTTCAGTGCCAGAGAGAAGGTAAAGTGAAGTCTCACGACGTTTGGTGGGTAAGGTATATAAAACTGATGATGATGCCCATAGACAGGAGAAGAGGTTACCCTACTTCCACATACAGGAAGTGAGCTCTGAAGGTAAGCTTTAGTCCATCAGAAGATGTACAGGATGTGCATCCCTAGTTCTTTATGTTATCAAGACAAAGTTATGTTATCGAGGCAAAAATGATGATAGTGTGGCTTTTCTCACCAACAGTTAAAGCTGAGAAAGGTTGGCAAGAGATGCTCACTTTTATCCTTAACTAGAGAAATCTGAGGAACCTGAAGGGAAGAAAATAATATTTTCCACTACAAGATATGAAAGGTGAATTGTGAGCTGGAAAAAAAAGAATTTAATTTGGGATTTATGTGCTAGTATTTCCCTTACTCAGGTCATCAGAGTCATTCTGGACAGAGACATTACTGGTGGCAATCAGCACATAAGCTTTTCTTAACTCTGTATTCTTTGCTATTCTTTGCTGTTTTGCCATTCACCTTCAAGCAGTGCGGAAGGGCAAGAGCAGAATGACTTTGTATGTGAAGGGACACCGTTGTCAAAGAACAATGGTAAAAGTATGAGTATCCTATAGAAAAGCTTGTCACAATCATTTGAGATGCTGCTGCATCATCACAACAGACTCCAGCATGTCACCGGCAAACTAGTAACTGGTCTTTTACTGCTCCAGAGCAGCTGTGATGGAAGTGCAGAAATAGTCTCAAATTAGTCACAATTTCACTTTTTTTCCACCATGTGATGCTGCATCTCATTGGATTAAGTACTGTCTCAAATTTTCAGCTCAGTATCTGAATCAGAAGCTTTTTTTTCAAAATTACTAAGTCCAAAAGGAAAACACTAGGAATACAAGCTCTTTGCCATGATATTTATAAACACCCCTTCAGGTCATGTTGTTCTTCATTCTTTTTGCTGAAACCCTTTCCAATTTTCCTTTACAATGTTCCATTCTCAAGATACATTGCCTTTTTTCGTGTCATGTCCTTCAAGAGTCATAAATCACATCTTGAGAGATCTCACTCAACCCAAGGAAAGCCTTTCTTATACAGAAACCAAAAGTACCCACAGTTGCTGGACTACAGCTCCCAAAAGCCATCTGCTTTTGCCAGAGCCACATCACAGCCCTCAACTAAGTTCTAAAAGCCCCCAAATCACCTTGTGCAACACCACTCTTGTCTACAGCTGGAACTTTAACATAGGATTACATCAACTATTCCTCCTTTCAGATAGACCAAACTTTCAGAACTGAAATGATGATCTTTGAAAAGCAAGCTTTTCAGCTTGTAGCCCACATCACTGATTCAAACATTGCAGTTGACTGATTAAGCATCCCTAACTTCAGGAAGAAGACGACAGATTTTTTGAACAGCTACAAGAAGAAATTAGTACCAGACTATTATAAACAACAATGCAAACCCCAAATCTTTAATCCGTACACAGCACAGCTGAATTTGACTGCCATGTTAACAGAAACCCAAATGAATCCTTCCGTAACGAAAACAGGTCTACTTTCTAAGGGGGATGAATTATTATACTTACAGGTCCCATAATAGTTGCTTGCCAATGAAACACTGCAGGTCAGAAAGATAAAATGATTAGAGATTTTCTAAGCTTTTTCTTAACCAAAAAAAGGTCAGCCGTGGCAACGTGCTATGAAGAGCTTACAGTCATCTCCAACGGGTCCGGCAGAACAGTGGGCCGGCGGGTCTCGCTGCAGATCACTTAGTTCCTGTAAGAAATACACAAATATTTGAAACGTATCTACATGAACAGACATACCACAGAGCAGCAACACTTCAAAAGTGAAAACACAGAAAGATTTTACTGAATAGACCTGTAATATTTTTAAAGAAATCAAAACGTGAAGTGCCCATTGACAATGGAAAGATTTGTTCCAGATAGGTTTGCAGCTGAAGACAATATTATGCTATAGATTAATATCTGAAAGTATATAGGAGTTATAGCCAAGCTCATAATACACTGGATCTACTGAAGTAGAGATGGAAAGAAATGAAGAAAACGAAGGATTTATTGATTTCCCTGTAAACTAACTGCTTAATTGAGAAATGTATGTGCTCAGTTAACTTACGCTGAGTTAAACTAGCTCATAAAATGCTTGCAGTGTGCCTAGAGATAATATGGGAAAGTAGAGGTTCCTAAGTGAACTAGAGAACAAAGGTAAAATACTAGCTAGACACCTTACTTAAAATACCTTGATTTAATTCTCTATGTGCTTTCTTTCAAAGCGACTACTAGAAAAACCTGAAGAAAGTTGAAATTTAAGAGAAATGTGCAGAGAAGCTTTTACATGTCAATTGATTTATTTTACAGAAGTTTCCCCAGTCCCAAATAATTTAAATTACACAGAAGCTCAGCTTTTCATCTAAGTTATCATCACGTTATCAAATACAAAACAAGCCAGGCGTTAACGTAGGTTCATTTTCCTTGTTTAATTCAATATACTACTTTTGATACCCGAAGTTTTACTATACAAACAACAAGTTATGTACTTTTTCCAATTCTGAGCTGATAGGAAGTGTGCTGCTGTAAGTCTAATGATCACGTGTAAATACTTCCATTGAAATAAGCTAAAAAGATGTGCGCTGTCACTGTTCCTAAGTCACTCAATTACGAAGAACATGCACATTTAAATCAATAACAAACATGAGCAGGTCTGCCAGTATCTCCTTAAATTTAGCTTAAGGAGTAACAGTTGAAGCATTTCCACCCAAAAAATCATTAGCCAAGAAAACTATTAAAAAAAAAAATCCAAGTTTAAACCAGAACAAACTTTAACTCAAGTAAAATTTGTGTATGCAGCATGCTCAGACCTCATGCACAAGGTGAGGGGTTAAAACTCTGCACTTCCAAGCGCTGTGATATATTTATCCATTTACAACATCCAGTAAACATTTCAACTCACACAGCACCCTCCTCGAGACACCTAACTTACCAGTTAGGACAAGGGGCCTCGCGCCTAAATTCAGGCACACTTCTTATAGGTCAGCTCTTGGCCCCAAATTCAAGGAAAGGCACCACAACGTACATTCAGCCACTTCTGAGCAAGTAATAATATTACTAATCTGCTAAGTCACGCCTTAAACTACGTGACTGAAAACGAGAGCGAGCTCTTTGCTATACTGAAACAGCTCAGGTTGCTGTCACATGTTACTTGCCAAACCCCGGCTTCATTCTGTTGGTGAAATTGTATGCTGTTCCCGAAACAACACTCCAGGCTCGACTTGGACTACAAGGCAAAAGCAGAATCCTTTAAAAGTACAGTTCCCTTTTTGATCTGCAGATTCAAGTTTCACTAAGAGGGATACAGAGAAGAGTAACCTATGCAAAGCCCAGCCACTGCCAGCACAAGAAGTCAACAAGTCTCAAATTTCCAGGAATCACGAGACTCATAGCCAGCAGCGGAGCAGTTCCAGCCACTGTCCACTTAACTTGCAACTCAAGATCGAACCCAACAAGAGAAGATGGCGTTTTGTGCAGACAGTCAAAAAGAGTCACCTACACAAGACTGTTGGCCGAAACTGAGAACTTCACGTCCCCCAAACCACACAAACTGGTTCTCATTCATATGTACGCACGTATTTCCGAACTGCCAGGAACTGGGAAAGGCTCCTCAGGTGCACACTTTCAATTTGTTGAGGCCAAAGGCACTGAAATTTGTCCACAATAAAAACATGTTTTTAATCATAGCTTGATGAGACCTAGGCCTGTCCAATCCTCTTATTAATATTTTCCCAACAGTGATGAAGAAAAGCCTTTCTTGGGCCTAGTTCACTGAATGAGAGCAATGGTCACAGATACATTAAGGAAGCTTCTGTAGCTAGGAAAAAAAAGCCAGACCAAACTTCAATACCCTGATAGACCAAACTCAGGCCATATTTTCCATTCCTAAGAACTAATGTACTGAAGCTGATGTGCTTTAAAAATACAAATAGTAACATGATCGAACTTTGTAAATTGAATTTGACAGCCTAACAGTTTGAACCTTTACATACAGCAGCTCAGATCAAGCTGTGATAAAAATCAAAGAAGCATTTTGCTTTGTGCTGTTAATTATGCTGTTCGAGCTTTGTATTCAAAGCAAAATTGTCTGGAGAGTTGTACGATTTAGGCTTCAAGCTTCCCTACCCCTTTTGCAATGCTGTAAGGAGATGGTCAGGATGTCCCCCACGAGTCAGCCTGGCTTGCCAGCGTCCAGAGCTGAACACCACAGAACTCTTGTGATGGTTCCCTAAAGCAGATGTACAAAAACTGCTTGTGACTTTATATAGTCATCAAAGAATGAGGTGTTGAATACAAGAATGCTCTATACAAAGCACCAAAGATGCTCTTGAAAAGAAGCCCCAAAAGCCTGAAGACTAAGCACGATGTGCTGAAACCCCATCGAGTGCAAAAGAACCGCGTGGAAGGCTGGCTGCAGACAGTCAGCGCTAAAGATTTTTCTGTAATTCTAAGTGAGTTGGTTCCGGCAGCTTTGTCCATGTTTTATGGATTATAAAACACTGCAGCATGATGCAGGTCTGGTTGCCTCGAGGCCTTGTCTGCACTGATATTTTTAGTCAGTGGTACAGAAAATGCCGGTGCAAGACTTTGATGCACATATGCTAAAAAGGAGGATTTGTAACTCAAGCAATGTGGAGTCCATTTCAAAAGAGACACTCAACACTGCAAATTACAGCATACACCAGTGCAACAGCTTCTGTGAACCTTCACTTAAAGAATACAATTTTGTCTGCAAGAGATGCAAGCAGAAGTGTTAGTTATTTCTAACAGCGGTGAATGTCGCGGCATAAAAGCATCCGTCAGGAGCTCCAACGCATGCCACGCTTTATCCCAGTACAGCCACAATAAACTTGTATAAAGAAAAGAGCTAAGCTGAGGACACTGCTGGGAATAAATCTTCCAATCCTCTCTAACATTGAAAAATAGTAGAATACAACATTGTTAATTCTATACCTCCAACGGGTTGCAATGAACAGGTGCAACAGCAAACTATTTCTCCTGTTTAAAACTACAGAACAGCAGCAGAGCACATAAGCAAGCTGGATCCTTCACCAGGTGAAGCTAATACAGGAATAGTAGCATAGTGTTAGAAATGTTAACCAGCAATTACCGGAGAGGGTCACAGCAAAGCCTCCAAATTATCACCTTTCATTGCACCCCACACACTCTGGAATAGCATGGACTCACGGACAGCATGAGACAAAGATTTAAAAATCAAGTTTAACAGATATAAAACACATACTGTGATAAACTGTACAAGCTGGAAATATGTCTGAGCAGACTAGAGCTCCTTGTCAAAGTATATTACAGAATATATTTCATAAACATATAAAGTTGGTGAAGGCTGGGAGGCCAGTTTAGCAGTTACGTGCTTTGTTAGTAACCAGGGATTCTCTCCTAAAAAGCTACAGGAACAAAACTGGAAGGGATACTTTGACAACAGGGAGATAAATATTCTAAGCATAGTACTTATGAACACTCAATGGCTAAATGCAGGAGTACTAACAGAAAAGCCCTAAAAACTCCCCTTCTTTTTGCGGTTAAAAAAAAGTCAAAAAAAAATACTGCAGGCTATCAGAAGACAGAAATAAACTGCAGGCAGCATCACTAAAAGCTATTTCAATTCTTTCAGATACATGAAACCACAACCAGAGCCTTTTTCCACACTATTATTTAAAATAGAGGTTTTTAAATTTGCCAGCTACGTTCCTCATGTCTTGCACAAAGAGCGCTGTACTTTCTACCAATTCGACACATTCACTGCTGCTCCACTGTTAATGGTGATTGGAACCATCTGTCCAAAAAGCAGCTAAAGCCTTGATTATACTTTGGCTAGTTAACATATTCTCTTTTCTTCATAAGTTTAGTAAATTTCAAACATTTATCCTAACATGTCTCAATATGAAGTTAAGTTTTAGTAATAAAGTATATATTCTGTTTTTACACACTGTTTAAAGCAAAAAGTATTGCTGTGATATCAAAGCTGATGTTTTGAAAGTAAGCTAAAACATTTTATATTACAGATCCAAAAAAGTTTCCTTAGTATGTTTATTACCACCAAAAGAAAGCACGTGTCTCAACAGCTTAAAGTCAGAACCTAAACCACAATTATTGATAAAATTTGCACTTGAGTTAATTTACATCAGCAAAAGTTATTTTCAACATAAAGGTTTAAGTTGGTACGTCCTGTTAGCCTATGCATATATGGAACATGCCGAAACAAACAGATGTATAGTTCATTGGCATATTTAAATGTCTGAATGCTTCCATTCTTTCTGAGCTGTGGGAGAAAAACAATCCAGCACTATGCACTGACAAGATTAAAAACAACAGCTATTTTTAAACCACTCTTCAAATGTGTCAGAAAATACGTTGCTGCTGACTTCAAAATCTCTTCTAACCAAAAAAATCCATTTTTATGCTGATAACAAAGCAAGCGAATACTAGTTCTGTAAATATTTCAAAATAGTCTGAGACATTAACAAGAAACATCAGCCCCTCATTAATACTAGAGGAGCATCCAGAAGTACAGCATTTTCGATGAAAACAATCTCCCCAACTGTAACATTGAACTGACAGGATAACAAACTCACAATTAGGTAAGTAAGCAGAGAATTCACAACAGGAATCTCTGAAAAATGATCCTACACAGGCCTGACGGGCAGAACTGACCTATACAATAACTTACATAACCCAACAGCCTGAGTTATTTTCTACTTGGCACAAAAGCCACGGTGTCTCAATTTCCTGGGGTGTAACAATAAAGACTTCTTTGCAGAATACCCCTCCTCAACTAAAACCTACACTATTTGTTTTCTCTTCGTAATTTGCAACATCTGGAATTTACAGCATCCACAAAGCAGTGGGTTGTTCTGTCATCGCTGCATCACGGACTCCACGGAAGCAGCTCCTGCCCCACGGAACTTGCATTCTACGTCACAGGCAGAGCACAGACTGAAGTTTTTGACAGCATGGAAGCGTAACTGCCTCTCCTTCGTGCTACAGCAAAGCATCGACAAGTTCAATTAATCCAGGCTCCTCGGCTTAAAACGAGTAAGAATCCCCCATCCTTCCAAGGAACTCCAAGATGAATTTTGTCAACAGGTTAGTACTGACCCCTGTGCTTACAGAGCAAGGCTTCATGTCCTCGCTGTTCTTCCACCCTCGGCGCTAAGCTGAACACACTGATGTGCAATGATCAGCTTGCTTGTCTGTTACTTAGTCTCTTGGTTTTTTTAAGAAAGCTCCCAAGCATAATGCACCTTCCAGTATTAGCACAGAGCCTCGAAGTCTGCAGCTTGCCCTTTGCAGAGTCCCTCAAGGCAGACCAACGAAAGAAAAGATGGAACAACACAGATGGCAATGGCAATACCGTTTAGAATCTGGAGTCCCAACTGGCATGGGACAAAATGTGCTTCCCAATATCTGTGTTACAGCTGTGCTTCTTCCGTAGGTGCTATCATTCTGACCACACAAGCTACCAACATTACTGTGAACACACACTCAAGCTTGTCACCAAAGTCCCTTAGCTGTGTTAAAGTACAGTTCTGAACCACCCTAAAACCACCCAAGCTTAACCAGAGGCAGTATGTCTAGCCTGACAAGTTCCCAAGCAATACCATTGTGTTTTCTGACAGCGCTTTGTTCTCCAAAGAGTTCCCCCCGGCACTTTCTCAAACTATAAAATCCTTACAGCATTTCCTCTCCTCCAGATCTTATCGCCTCCTACCCTTGTGGTACAATATAACTATCAACCTTTATAGCCTGTCTGAAACATCTGGGAGCTACACGGGATGAACAAACATCATACAAACACATCTCATCTATAGCATTAGTTTTTCCCAGTTTCATTATTTTAAGGAAAGCTCTACATGCTGTAGTGACATCAAGATATTTTGTCCTTTCAAAAACTTTCCCCTTCTTTCTAACTTTCCATTTGAAGTAATTTTATTTCCTTGCCACTTTTGTCTTCTGCAGCAAGTGACTTGCTATGAGAGTGCTTTGGAGCCAGGCTGCTGGACAAACCCCTCCAGTAGCAGTTTTTTCTTACCCTGAAAAGGCAGCAGATAGTAATGAGGGAAGTTAATAAAAAAAGAAAACCAGCAATAATCATTTCTGCAGCAAACTGGAAAGAAGAGGTAGCCAGTTCTGTATCCAATCTCAACTCTTCTGGTAGCTCCCACCCCAGTATTCCTCCAGGTTTCAGATAAAACCTATTGCATGATCTGGAAATCTTACACTACCTTGAAGTCAGCATGTCTTCACCTTCAAAGAACGGAGAAAGAACCTAATAATGCTAACAGCATGTAAAACGCTCTCTCTCTCTCCGGGATAAATTTCACATCTTTTGAACATAAAGTTTGTAAATGCCACACTAAAGAAAGCTGTGGCTTTCCAATACATATGGAATCACTAAAGCAGGAAGAAAATTTACACAGGGAATGTGATATGAGAAAAATACAGAAAACAATCCTATTCTAGCAGGACCACGCTTGGAAGGCCACAAGCTACCACTCCATCTCAAAAACACCAGAAAACTACCAGGCTTCCCGCTTTCTTTGCTCACCTTAGCAGAATGAAAGTAAACAGGAAGAGGAAAGAAGGTATTCAGAAAAATCCTTCTGTTATTCACACAAGGGTAAGGAGATTCTCAGAGAACAAGTGGGAAGTGAAAAAGCCAAGAAAAGGCAAAGCATTCCCACAATATGTAGGAGCATGACAGAACTTACTGCTAGAGAAAAATCACCGTGGTCATTTGTTAAGATTTGATAAAATATTCAAATATTATACCACGTATTTGTTATATATTTGATATCAAGGCACAAAAACCTCCCCCAGCTGCACTACCTATGAAGGCACAGTAAGATTCACAGCATAAAACCCAGCTACCAACGCCTGGTAGAAACCCACCCAAGTCACCCCCCGTCTACCACGGGGTATCCCAGTCTTGCAGCAGGGTTAACTGGTCCGTACCAAGTCCCGTTTCTGTAAACGCCAACCCTTTCCAAAAAAACAAAAGGAGAAAAAGTTACAGCGGAGCAGCGGAGCGGCGCCGCCGCCTGAACGCGGTGCGGCAGGGGCAGCCTCGCCTGGCACCGAGCGCCGCCCGCCCGCCCGCTGTGCTACCGGCGGTTAACGCACGGGCAAGGGGGGGTGGGAAGGCGAAGAGCCCCGGGACCGTTCGGAGGCCCCCACCCCACGCCCGCTCCCCTCAGGGCCGGCTCCGGCGGTTGGAGGGGGGGTGGAGGGGCACGGCGGAGGGGAGGAGGCCGGGCCCCTGACGGAGACAACCGGGTAACGGCGGGGCAACGGCTCCCGTGCCCCCCCCA
>VXAA01004808.1:883801-902635 GCA_013399115.1 Anseranas semipalmata | reverse complement strand
TTTTTTTTTTTTTTGGCTTGTTGGTTTATTTCTGCTCTCCTGGGATTGTGTTGCTTGGACTTTGGTTTCCTTCTGTACCTCTCTCTTCCCTTCTTTCATTTGTGTATTAATTTTTCTGCAGTTTCAGCCAAACCTACCCTTTTGTATAGTGATCACAGCATTGAAACAAATTTTCTCCCATGTTACGTGGGCCTGTAGTGTCTTGTCCCCTATTGACTTGTAACACTGTGTTTCGGTATTATATCAGAGTGAGGATTTGTTTAATAATCACTCAGAAGTTGCTCTTAATCTTCCTATTTGAAAAAGAAAACAAAGAAACTTGACATTCCACATCAGTGTCAAGGTGCCTCTTCAAGTAGTACATGTCTGACCTTAGGAGCTTGGCAGCAAACTATTGAATTGGTGCTGGAAGCCTCTTGAAACACAGTTTAAAGTATTTAAAAGCTTCTGAGAAGTGTTTTCTTTCACAAGTGCAGTTTTATGAGTAATTTAGTTTGAAAGACTAAATGGGCATTCCAGCTTTTCCAAATCTGTTTGTGAAACAAAACAACGGTCGACAAGACGACTTACTACCTCTGAAACCTTGCAGGATGATCTCATTATAAGAGAGACAGTCCATTTGTTAAATTCAAATAATGATATTTATTGAGCCAATGCTGAAATATGATGGATAGGCTGCTTTAGATGTTTGGATATGATGGATAGGCTGCTTTAGATGTTTGGATTTCATGTATTATCAGTTGATAGCATTTTCCACCCTGATACAGCTACAGAGAAATGATAAGAAAAGCTAATATAGCAAAAAGAAAAAAAAGAGATTATAATCTATTATAAGAAATACTAAGCTGTTTGTTTGTCTTTACGCTATCTGCCCGTGTGTGTAGTAGATGAATCTGGCCACCTGGAAAAGAAGTAAAGAGTCATAGAAAAATAAGATGACAGGTATTTTAAATTAACGATCTCTGCTTGCTGAGCTGAATGTGCTGTGCGTGGTCATTTGGATCTGGGTTAGCTGATGTCTGCAGACATCAGCTAGATGAGCTGCAGACCAGCTCTTTCTGGATGTGCTGGAAGGCTAGTGAATTTTAGTACAGACTTTCCTGCTCAGCTGGTAGTTGTAGAAGTGTTTTTATGGTCAGAATCTTTTCCTCTGACAGTTTCTTAAGCTGACCTAGACTCTTTTTTGGAGGGGGGCTAGGGTGGGATGGGTGTAATACAAGATTGGCTTCCATAAGGTGCAGCACCTTAAATAGTGCTTCCATTCTAGGAGTCATGCTTGGGCATCGTTAAAGTTGTTCTCTCCCCTTGGTTCCCCAAGAGGAATGGATGTAGTCTTTCACTGTCCTCTCATCGCTTAGTCAGAAATGGTAAAGACTTGATCCATTGGCAATGCACTGGTTAGCGTCTTGGGCAGTCCTTGCTCCTGCTGCTTTTTTGATATCTCCAGCGTGGGCAATACCTGTGCTTTCCCTGCCACCGTTGTACCTGTGCTTCACGTTTTATGGGGAATTGCTTTAAACCTGTCAGACCCGGCTTGTCCCGGGGCTGGCCGGGTGCCTCGTCCCCTCCGCAGCCCTGCTCTGCTCCTGGAAATCCACTCAAGCGGGAAGGAGAAAGGGTGCTGCAGGCTGTGGCGGCTTTCCCTGGGGGAACCTGCTGCTTCTCATTTAAGCTGTGGCTGTTCTTTGGATCAGTTTGGGCTGTGTTGCTCAATTAAAGCTGACTTTCATGGAATCACTCCTTCAATGTTACCTCCTTGGTTCTCATGCTACGCTGTCACAATTAATGCATTGCTCCTGCTAGTTTGCAATGGGGAGATAAAGAGATGAGAACTCACTGGATGGGTACAAAAACAACTGAATTCACAATATGTTCTCTGGGTCT
Source organism: Anseranas semipalmata (assembly GCA_013399115.1). Taxonomy (NCBI): domain Eukaryota; kingdom Metazoa; phylum Chordata; class Aves; order Anseriformes; family Anseranatidae; genus Anseranas; species Anseranas semipalmata. The sequence continues at coordinate 900,751 of VXAA01004808.1, read as the reverse complement.
TTTATCGTTTTAAGAAGTTTCCGAGCAGAGAAACGTGCCCTAAGTTGTTTGATATCAAGATGCAGAAAACCATCTTTGACTTGATCACCCTGTTGTTTGTTACAGGGTAGGTTTGTCACTCATTCTTTTAGTGCTTCTTTTCTAAGACAATTAACTTTAAAGCATTTCTGCATCTTTTTCTCTCTTAGTAAGACACGTGCCAAGAATTCCCCGTCCCCCTTCCCAAATCTTACAGGACTGCCTTCATCATACAAACATTTGTCTAATTCTGCATACTGTTAGATCCAGACCCTTGTGGATCAGCATGGTGCATGCTAGCTAATGCTGCATTTTAGATGAGGAAAGAACTGGGTATGGATTTTAGAAAGTGCTGTGGGGACAGAGAAGGAAACCTTGCTCCTTGTAGTGGAAGCTCACAGTGGCAATACTTTAAGTCAGTTGACCAAGGAGAGTAGTACGAACTAACACAGGCTTTTTGTTTCTTATCCGTTAGATTTAATACAGTAATGTCTCTTGTTTGAAAGATACCACCCGGCTTGGTGTCTTTCAAATCCAATATGAGTTTTGACAGGTAAGAGAGAAATCCCAACTGGAGATTGTTCTAGGTCTCTTAAGTTGTGTACGTGTGCTAAAACTTAAATTTCTGTTTGATGTATTTGTCTGTAGAGTCAGCCAAACTCTTCATACATGTAAGGAGTACGTGTGGGTGTAGAAGTTGGGGATAAAAAGCAAAGAAAGCAGCTGGCTGCTGCTCTGAGAGGGACAGCCGAGGCTGTTACGGCAGCCAGAACCGTTAGGCCAAAGTCCAGGATATTTTCATGAGGCAGAGAGAAAACAATAGAGCAACAAACAATAGGAAAACTCCTTGCAGAAAAGGAAATGGTAACAAGTGACCAAGACTGCAAAGTTTTTTTAGAGATAACTAGAGGCAGGGAAAAAGTGAGGATGGGAGGTGGTGGAAAGAGGCTATTTTAATGGAAGTTGTATTTCAGAGAGTCAGGACCTAATCCACTTAAATTTGTGCTGTTATTCTTAATATAATCCTTTTGGATCCATGTTCTTACCTGTACTCCACAGTAGGGATTTAATCTAAGCTAGTCTTTGTTACTCTTATGAAGTGGTAGTATATTAAATAACTTCCTCGAACAGCTCTTAAATTTTTGGTTACAGCATGCATTATAAAAAAAAGTTACTCAGTACTCATGCCCTTGAGGGATCTGTTTGGGTTGCTGATGTTATATAGCAGGGACTGGGGTGAAGGAGAACTCTGATCGGTGGAAAGGAGTAGATTAGCTGCGTGAGTGTCAAAAGAAAATATTCTTGTTCTAAAATACTGCATTTTTCCTACAGAACAGAAAGGTCTCTTGGAAAGTTAGAGGTGTTGTCATGAGCACGGAGACATTTACTACTTTGAGTAGCTTTAATAGAATGTTTTGGTCAAAAAACTGACAGTCTTTCTTTTTCTTTTATTCTAGTTGAATGGATTGCTGCAGTCTCCTTAGCTGCTGGAGCAGCTGCTGTTGGGTATCTGGCTTACAAAAAGTTTATCTCCAAAGACAAATGCTGCAAAGCAATGGTGAATCTCCATATCCAGAAGGATAACCCCAAGGTAGTCCATGCATTTGATATGGAAGATCTGGGAGACAAGGCTGTGTACTGTCGTTGTTGGAGATCCAAGAAGGTAAGAGAAGAAAAAATGGTCCAATTTTGTTGACGTGCATGCATCTTTCAATAAAACTGTTTTCAAACTGCTTCATTTAGAGGAAACTAACTGCTTTTCACCTCCACTATTCTGCAGTGAGATGTAGTAGTAATTGAATCCTTAAGACTATTGTAGATTTATGCAGAGTAAAGTCTGCAGATGAGCGCTAATAGTGAACACGATGTTTCTGTTGCTCTGAAGAAGCAGACTCCTTGAAAGGACAGCTGCTGTATAGAGGAATCAGTCATGAATGACAGGTCGCATTTTGCTGCCGAGGCTTATCCAAAATTACTGCTCTGCTGGCAGGTTAAGCAGAGCTCAGGAACCACAGTCTGAGAGGGCCTTAAATGCCTTTTACTGGAGGAAGTTGGAAGCTTCCTCTGTCAGAAAATTGCTTGCTACTAGTTCGTGGTGTGAATAACAAAGATCCACGAGAAGTCTCTTGGTATACCAGAGCTGGTGTCAGATTGTCACTTGCCATGTCTGAGCTTACCGTTAAATCTCTTAGACAGGAAGAGTGCAGAATTGGTTTGGGAAGAGCCTTACTTGTGCAAATGGTGTTACGGTGGTGCTGCTGTTCTGTCCCAAATTTGTTGTTGTGGTATTGCTGTGTACCATAGATAGCTACCTTTTGCCACACAAATTAGTACAGCAGCGAAAGGTTTCCAGTGGTGATGGAGGTAATCTAAAAGGAAGTCATTGTGGTTGAAAGCTTTTGAAGAATCTAGAAAGATGGACTTAATACCTTTGCACCTTTGCAACTCATAGTTATATGGGTAATCCTAAAGAAGAGCCAGTGAAACCACACTGTCACACTTTCAGATTCTGTTTTTGAGAAGTTAAGAGTCTGACCCGGCACAGGTCCATCCGACTTGTCTGCCTCAGTTGCCTAACATTAGTGCTAAGCGTGATAACCTAGCTTTTCAGTGGCACCGTAAGATCAGCTTTGAATCTGAGATAGAGATGTGAGACCTTTGATGCAACTGAGATCTATATAGGGTATCTGTAGCAGGAGTTCTGGGATCTGTAACGAGAAAAAGCTCATTGTATGAGTAGTCTGGTCCATGTACAGCTAGCACACATTTAAAAGCTGCTTTTTAAGTCAAGGTGATGATGTGTGGAGACTGAAATAATACAAACCTTCAAAGCCAGGTAACTGAGGCCAACAGCCTTGAAACCCAGTTCTCTCTGCCCATCAGTGAATTGAATGCCAGGCTTCTCATGCCTTGGAGACTGCTCTAATCAAGCCATGCTGCATGCAGTTCTCCAGGTACTGTAACCTTTGGTTCTTGCTGCTGCCAGATCTGACTTCATTACCTTGCTGGTAAAGTCTACATATTTGTAGCTGTACTTATTTTAAAGCTAAAACGTTACTGAGGATGTAACATGACTTGATTTTTTGAAATAGTCCTGTGGAGACAGGCTTGTCATCTCTGCTCTGAACTGAAAAGCAAGGTTGTTTTTTCCCCTGTGGCCACAATGTGCTTCGTGGGCTAAATTACATACTGTATGATTGTACAATGGAGGAGTGTGTACACTTGCATGCAGCTCTGATGGCTCTACAACATGCAGGTATGCTAAATCTTTGGGTTAAGTCTCAACTGAGAGCCAGAATCCTAGTATTGGAAGCTGCCCTGAGTGCCGCTGCTTCAGAGAAGAAAAAGGTGGAGGAAAAAGGCTGCTGTAAGTAACCGCACTTGTTTGTAATATCTGAATTTGAGTTTAACTCAGGTTGAAATACTGTAGGCACCTTCTTCAGTGCTTCTTCCCCAAAAAACAAAATCCCGAGCTGACCCTTGATATTTATACTTTCTGCTTCCTCCTCTAGAAAATAGAAATGGAAGATTAGTATCTGGATTTGGGGTTTGCATTGCAGCTCTTGACATTATTCTAGCTATTGTTAGATACTATCCTATTTGTATGAAATAAAAATCTGATTAATTACATTTTGCCGTATATTGAGAGGTGTTGTCAGTTTAGGAACGTGCTGTCCTACTGAGGCCACTGTAATCACACGCTAAAAGGAAGTAGATGGGGGCTGCCTTATAATGGGTCTGTTCTTAGAGCAGCTCTGACAGGTCTTATAAAGGCATTAAGGAGCGCAGTGGAAAATTTTGAAGACACTTGTGTTCTTTTACTGATGCTTAATAACGAGTATTTTAATCAGCATGTTCTGCTTCAAAGACTGCAGTTTCCAGCTTTGCTGCCTTCCCCTTGCCCTGATCAGTTGACCTCGTATGGTGGGTAGCACGATCTTTAAGATGGTGTGCATGCTTATTCTCGTGTTCAGTTATTGCCAAGCAGTAATTAAATACAGAGATTTTCTTCGTTCTCGCATGCTTGTCATCTTTAGAAATAGTCAGCTAGCTGTTGTTACCATTCTCAAACCCAAGATCCTGTTAAAATTTGTAAGGTAATGTTTATACGATGGCAAAATGGTAGAATGTGTGCTTCCAATGCAGGGAATTACGATTATTTCAAAAGCAGTAAGTACCCACTCTGTTTTTGTAAAATAAAAGTGGTGTATGGGGATCTCTACGCCACTTATAGGTTAGGAGAGACGTGCCTTACATGACTGTGTAAGCACTCCTCATCAGATTTAGCCTGATCTGAGGCACGAGGCTGTTAATGGAACCTGTAGCATTATGAACCATGGGTTATCTCTGTGTGTGCTGGTGGTGTGCATGCACTCCAGTTGGCTTTGCATGGTTCTCCTCTGTACTGGGAAGAAACAATGGAACAGTCCAGAACAGTTGGATTATACAAGACTGGTTTTGGGTAGCTTTTTTTAAAAAAAAAAAAAAATTCTCAGTTGTGTGTTGATTTTGTTGTTGTTGTTTTTTCCTGAAATAGTGTACTTCAAAGGCTTTTTTCGTTGTTGTTATTCTGGCCAAAGTTCTAATGCTTACTTTAGAATTTGTGGAGAGCATTTGTTTATTTTAAACATGTGGTGTCTTCAGATAAGTCTGCCTTGGGATGTAGTGGTCTGTTAAAGCAGGTGGTAGGTAGTTTTTTAAATGGCCCTTTCCTATTCAGTGTTGTGCTCTGCAGGGACTTCATAGCAGTGCTTAAATTTCAGGGAAAAAAAACACTGTTCAAACTTATCAGTATAGAGGCAAGAGTTTTGTCGTAAAACCAAACAGTAATTAGTCTAAAGTTAGAACATCTGTTTTCTTCTGCATTTTTATGCTTGTGATCTGAAGGAGGAGTGGGGAATCTTAATTTGTTTATTTGTAATGATCTGCAGTCTGTGTGTTCCAGATCAGTATAGTCCCCAGGCTGCAGGTTGAGGAATACTGCAGAGCATCAGAAGAAATAAACCTGTTCAGTGTCAAGGGAAATGAGCTGAGCCGTCCAGACCACTGCACAGTTCCCTCAGGGCTTGAGCTTTGACCGCTATTGCCATCCTGCTTTATCTTAAGCAAGGATGAACATCTTGTGTCAGGCCCAGGATCCATCTACTTCAGTATCTGGTCTTGAAGGTGACCAAGTGGCTGCTCTGGAAAAATGGTGCTTGTTTTGTGTTGTGTGAGGGGTTTTTCGTTTGTTGTTTTCTGGTTTCTTCTTTGAGAGGAGCTCAAGCCTAGTGTTCCAGCCTCTAGAAGCTAGTGGATCAGGACCAGCTGGCCCAGAGGATGCAGAGCAGTCCAAGTTGGTAGCTGTTAAAAATACCTCAATGATATCTGAAGCCTATAAATTCCACCATTTTTGTCACCTGCAAACCTGAAGTGATGTCGTTGCTGTAGCTGGACCTTGGGCCTGATTTCTTGGGGCATATGAGACGTTACTTGTCTGACGGAAGCTGGGTTGATGCTTCTGTAAACACCAATGGACTCTGGTGTTGCATGGAGAAACAGCTGGCCCAGGAACATCTGGGTGGGAAGCTGATGAGCATCCCATGAACATATGTTCTTGTCTGCTCTAATTTTTTCCGAGTGTCTGTCAGTACCTACTCATCGAGTCACAAATAATTGATCTGACGATAAAGTTCCTGTGTGAATCAGCTTGCATGAGTTTTCTCTGAATTTGGGGGCGGGTGGTGGTCCTTATTTGGAAAATTCACCTGCCATTTATAGCATGGGTTTTGACATTTTGTAACTGTGAAAAACAAAAACCAAAAAACCTTCACCTCCTGTCCTGCCCCCACCCTACCCTACAGGCATGTGGCTTTATTTTTAGAACTCTGAGAATGTTTCTTACTAGTACGTTGTCTTCATTATATTGCTTTCATGCTGCAATTTAAAATGTTTTATCCTAGCTAAGCATGGGTGATTGGGTGTTAATTTTATTCAAGGGCTATGGCTGGGGCTTGACCATTGAGATCAACGGAGTGTCAAAGACTGATGGTGACTACTGTGAGGGGATATTGCTGTTCTAGGGGCACAAGCTTAATAATGCCCGAGTTTGATTCCAGCTGCTTCTAAGCGAAGAAAATAGAAACTGAATGCAAAATACTGGTGTGATTTATGTGATCATCTCTCGGGTTTCCTCTGCAGAGGGGGCACAGCCCTGAAAACCCGTCCTTGAGAGGCAATGGGGCCTGACCTAACTCTGGTTGCTTCACAGAACGTCCTTTGGCTTTTGCAGATGAACAGACCTTCCTGAGAGCAGAGTGGTTGCGAGCAGTCCTGGAGCTGGGCAGTTACAGCTGGCTAAAGGAGTCCCTTTGTGTCTTGATTTGACCAGGCTGTTCCAGTTTTTTTTTTTTTTTTTTTTTTAATGGAACAAACATTTCTTCAGATCACTTCCTCAGTGCTCCCCTTAGAAGCCCCAGTGAATAGCCATGTCTTTTGGAAGTGCAGTTTATTTCCATCACCAGGTCAAAATCCTGCTGTAGAATCCAGCTTGCGCAAATGGACCTTTGTGTCGGTGAGATAAGCTAGCTGTGTCGGGATGAAGCAAAGAAGGCTTGCCACTCTAGCCACCTGGAGGCAGGACTAGTCTGTCGGTGTGTCTCTTAAGTAAGAGATGAACTAGGGAATCTGTCCTTTTTCTCATCGTGTGCTAAGGAAAACCAGGAAAAAAAAAAATTCAGCTTACGACCTGTTCCTGTCTCTTTTCCTCTCCCCACCTACCGTTTGTAACTGTGCTCAGCTCTGGCTGTCGCTCAGGAGAACGGAGTGTGGGGCAAGGTTGAGAGCAAGATAGTCCAGATAGGTTACAGTTGAAGGTCAGCTCGGGCTGCATTTTCCCCATGCTGGCCTGAGGTTGGAACACCAAATAGAGTGGAGCTGAGTTGCTCTGTTTCCGTAACAAGCCTCTTGTCCGCTCTGAGCTCACATGGACAGAACTAGTGTTCACCCTAAATTCACCTGAAATGCCAGTGCAAAAGTTACAGCCTGCAGTCACAGTGGATTTGGTGAGAGGACATTCTAATGAATTTGCAACGTGGGTTCTTAATTCTGACTGGGGGTGTACTTTAGATGTGTTTATTCTTTCTCTTTTCAGTTCCCACTGTGTGATGGCTCACACACAAAGCACAACGATGAAACTGGCGACAACGTCGGGCCTCTGATCATCAAGAGGAAGGAGGCGTAGAGTGGACAGTAGAAGCTACAAAATGAATGTCTGACAAATCCTCTGCTCACTTGTAATTGGGGGAAAAACCACAAATTCATTGTCATGTCACTGAAGACTTTCCAGTGTAGTATATACATCAGGCTTCAGCATGTGTATTTTTTCTGGTGCTTGTCTTGTTTTAATCACTACAATGCATAATTTGCTAAATAGTCATGGTTTAATTTTTTGTCCTGTGAAGTGTGTGTACCCTTTCATTGAGTATGAAACTAAAATGACGCACAGAATGTACTTGAGAAAATAGTTATTCAGTTATTTTCAAATACATGTGTACTACTCTGAGGCTATTCAGCAGAAAGTATATTCAGAAGGGAGATCTTAATATTTTGGAGAGGTTTGAAAGTCATGGATCTGGATAGAGTTATACTTAAAAGGCAGTGGCAGGAAAGAAATCATGGTGCCAAAATGCAGCTTAACCTCCGATTACGCTGCATTTTCTGCGGATACACGTTTGGCCTGTTATAGTACTGTTCTGTGGGGCTTCTGTAAAAGAATTCACTCAAAATTGCTATGAACAGACAATGTAAAATGCTTATAGCAAGATGGGGCTAAAGGGCAACTTTACCTTTGATTTTACAGCAGTGTTGAATCTTGACCCTACTACCATGTGGTATCGAGAACATATTACCAGAACTGCAGACCTGTATGTAGAGTAGGATTAGATGGTCTCTGTGCAAGTGTTCTTAATAGACAAGGGGAAGGATGCGAAGGGGGGTGGCCAGATTTTTTTTTTGCTGCTAGAAAGCCTTAGTTTCACTTGCAGTCTCTAGCAGTGGAGCTAACTTCCCCAGACCACAGGACAGGGAGGCTGTGCTGATTTATTCCAGAAGCTAAAATAAAAACTAAAACCCCACCCACTGCTGCTGTCTGCTTTATCACTGCTCTGGCTGCTTGCGGAGGACTCTTCCTCCTGCTGCAGAGGGAGCAGGCACACCTATCTTTACTAAGTGCCCTTAGGCTCTATGTGTCTTAAATAGCTCCTGCCTTCCTGGGCTAACTGCTAACATGGATCAGCTAATTTTACCAAAAGAACGGACATGGACAGGCTTTGGTGACAGCTAGAAACGTGGGGGGAAAGGAAGGATGAGACGAGAACTCTCATCCTCCTTTTGTATGGCACTTGTCTGCTTCATCTGACACAGTTGCATTAATGGCTATAATGGTGGTTTCCTTAAATAGCTTTTGATTTATCAGCACACAAATGACTACAAAGCAAAATCCAAAGAGTGTGGTGGAGGAGGGCAGTTTTGTATTAAACCTGGTCCATTAGCATAATTGCAGCTTGTGTGAGATTTAGCTCTCAATGTCCAGAGAGAGACTACCTCAGAGCTAGAAAGAAGACCTCTTCAAGAAGCTGAATTTTTAACCTGGACCTCTTAAAGATTCTTCCAGATGATTGGGGTGATAGAGGTTTTATTTTTGTTAAGGGTGAGGTTGGTACAACTGGTTAAGATTGAAGAAAACATTTTGCTTATTCTCAGTGTGAGACTTTCAGAGGCTGAGGTCTTATCTGAGCGGTTTGAACTTTGGCAGAAGGCACAGAAAGTAGAGAAGGTGGCACAGAAGTAAAGGAAGGAGGGTGTGCAGGTGGAGTGCTGTGCTGGGGCAACTACTGTCTGTGAGAGACCTCTACTTGCAAGAAGTTGCAGCCAAATATATTTAGTCTCTCATCTTTTTCTTCCTGTCTTGACTGTAAAGGTACTTGATATTTTTTACTTGGCCAAGTACTGATGCACATGGAAAGTTGTTTTAACCTTAAATTATCAAATACATTTGTTTTATCCAAAAGAAAGTTATTTCTGTACTACTAGAATATGGCACTGGATACTTCTGTATTTTTGTCAAATACACATTTGAGTTCATCTTAACCTCAAGGTCGTAATGTCTGTGTTCTCATAGGTGTGCTGTTTCTTTCCAGGGAGAAGCGCACTGTAAGTAGTGCTCTACTCCAATGCTGCTGTAATTGTAAACCTGTGTCTGGGTTGGGTTTTCCTTCTGAGACTTCTTTTCCTGTTAGCAGCAAAGTCTGGCTGCTCTTGAAAGAATAAAAGTTCATTGAAAACTTCATTCATGTTTTAAGAGATTAAGTCCTGAAGTCTCAGATGAATCTCCTGAGTCATAAAACTGTTTCCTGGAGTCTGCCAATAAAACATTTCCTGGTGTTTGGGTGTCAGGGAAGTGGATTTCATGAGAAGTTCTTCTTCCCAAGAGGAAAAGATGCAGAAGCAGAGTCTTGGCCGATTTACATCCTGGTGAGTTTGTTTTGGAGAAGTGTCATGCTTATAAATGTTGACATGAAGTGGTTAGAGTTTCTTTCAGTGCACATACAATTTTCTGTACTGTACCTGAAAGTTTCTGCTACTTGTATATATGAGCTGTTTAAACTTGATAATGGGAAGAGATACCTGACTTTGAGTAAACAAACTTGACAGTAGTCTTGATGAGCACCACAAAGTACTTTTTTTTTTTTTGCCTTAGTACCAGAATAGGTTAGAATCTTATGATAGTCTGAGTGCTTGCCTGCTCCAGTGTTCTCTGAAATCTGTTATTTAGTGCTTTCCTCAAATAACCTCTAGAATAGGAAGTGAATTGGTTAGATCTTTGCCACGTTTAAACTGTCAAGAAATTCTTCTGCAAATGTGCATTTACACATCAGATTGAAACACCTACTTGAAAATGTACAAATCCTTCATAGTTAAAGTAGTGAAGGATCCCTGTCCCAGAGTAAAAGTATATTTCTATTCTACGTCATTACTAGGAAGGTGAACAAATTAAAGCACTGATTTTGCAGCAATTGAATCTGACTCATCAAAATAGTCTGAATGTCAAATATTGCAGTGTTGCTAGAATTGGCATTGTTGAGGGGGAGGCAGCTCTAGGTTATAAGGTGTTTTCTGCACGTTTAATTTAAGCATCGTTAATCTAATGAGTGATTTCAAGCAGCGGAGGCCAGCATTGCAATAACACGCTCTTCCACTAGGAGGAAACAAACGCTATGCAATTGATACAGCCTGATGTGGAGAATGCTGTTCTGGAGGGTTTTTATGCATTCATCTATTTCTGTGTATTTTTTCAGCAGCTTGCTGCCTGTCTGAGCCCAGGTATCTAAGAGTGCTGCAGAAACATGCTTGGGAAGAAGCAGCTTTTCATACACGGATGCCCATGGGGTTTGGATCCAGGAATTGGTTATTATCAGCAGTTCCCCAGCAGCAGAGCTGACCACAGGCCCTACTAAAATCTTCGGGTTACCTTAGGGGTTTGGACCTTTTTCTGGTGCTACTGGGGCAGCCTGCAGCAGAAGTTGGGGCCTGTGAAATTTGCGTTACACAATCCCATAGTAGTTGCACCGGGATTTTCCTTTTAAGTGTCATATAGCTAGCTAAAGACATCGAAACGTGAGTCAGTGCTGTATCACCATTGCTCACTCCACTAATGGAAGAACATTTTATAATAGCAGGAAGGATAACAATGTAGGCGTGAAACTAAACATTGGTAATGCAAAGAAACCTTGTCAGCTGGCTTTTCTTTCCCCATCCTGAACAGACAGGTCTCTTACTACATTTGGCTTTTGTTTGAACTCCCAAAGCTTCAAGGCTGACGAAAGCCGCGCTGGGCCCTGGCTGGGTTAGCCAGAAGGGTGTGCTGTCCCTGTGGCACGAGGACAGTGAGGATATGCCCCAGCACGGCTACCACCAGGCTGAGTTTGTCAGTGCTCAGCTGCTCTATTTCAGCCCGGTCAGACACATCGCATGGACCTGCTGAGAAGACCAAATGCCTTCTCTTGTCACTGCCACGTATTAAGCTGAGCAGCTTTGGATGACCATTCCCCAAATAGTTTTGTGCACCCATGCTTGTTCTGCCCCGTTTTCCCTGTGTTAGAGCGACTGCTGCACCAGCAGAATGATCGTTTTCATAGAGCCATCATTAATTTAGGATGGGTGTCGGGGCTGCTGTTCGCGGCTAACGCAGCGAGGAGCAAGCTAGAAAAGATTTAACCTCATGTAATGTTGCTGGGCGGTAGCAACAGGGATAAATCAAAGTACAGAGGACAATGTGTTGCAGTTCATTATACCTCTTAATAGAGTGAAGCGTAGATGTAAAAAGTGGCCCTTCATTAGCTCCAGAGATGAAGTGACTTCATTAGCCAGAAACTTGCCCTTGGAGCCTACGGGGTTATGTGCCTTGAGCAGACATCTGTTAGTTATTGCGTTTTTTTCCTCCTGAGCAGTTTGTGAAACCCTGCAGTACTGGACAGAAAGCAACATACGCTTACACTGTGGGTCCCCTGTTAGCAGTCCAATGTTCATGCAGGCCTACCTTTGTAAACTGCTTAATTAGTTGTGCAATTATAATAAATAGAAGGAGTATTTACTGATATTCTTCCTGAAGTCAGTAAAATCGCAGTGGGCTTATGTCATTGTAGCAAAGCAGAATTCAGTCCACTTTTCTCATCTATGGTTTGGACTGCTAAGAAAGGATTTATCCGGGTTCTCACGCAATTTCTGTTTTCTTCAATACACAGAAGTTGCAAACACCTCACGTAAGCACACAGAGATTGTTTCTGATGTTATTTTCTTTCTTAGCTGAAGAATGAACCATCCCTCCTCTCTGATTTGACATTGCACTGCCCTTAATCCGTTGTCATGCAGGCTGTAGTTTTGGCATTTTTGAACGCATAGCACATTACACCAAAAAAAAAAAAAGTGCCTTCTGCTCTCTGGGAGAAGCCTGCGCATAAAAGTGGAGCTTCCTGAGCACACCAGAAATTACAGCTTCAATGTGTGAAGCATTCAAAATTCACCATACTGCAAGGATCTGCTCAGTAGCTGGAATGTTTGTGCTGTTCAGTCAAGTCAGCTGGCAACAGAAACGCAGCAAAATGAATGATAAGGTCACTGACTGCGTAACTTTTCTCAAATACTTTTCTGCAGCTGGCAAATATAACCATACATGGATAAAACGTGGTCAAGGCACACTGTCTGTTCACAGCTGGGGCTCTTGCTCTAGACTTGGGTACCAAAACAACAGCCAGAACAGACTTACACTTCAGTAATAATTGAATTCGTCGCTCTTTTTAAATAGCACGATCTTGCTCTTTCAGTCTCTTCTTGGCTCCAACATCTGTGCAGGTTAAATTACTTTTTAAGGGTTGAAATCCTGCTGCTTTGCAGACAAAGTTCAGGCAAAAAATACTGTTTAATAGAAGAGACTTTTTTTTTAAATGCTGGTTGGTAGTGGGTTTAGTCAGTAAATGGGTGCTTAATTTTACTGCAGATGAAGGCAATGTAACTAGCCTCTAGGGAAAGACAAAGGCATTTTAAATAAACCTCTTGGCATTTTAATCATCTTAAATCAAGTACCAGGGTTATCCTAAAGCATTAGGATGTGACTGGTAAAATGCCATCATGCATTTGTAAAACCTGAGTGACTCCCTGATAAAGATACAAGGCTGTACTTGGAAAATATTTGTTTAGAAAGGCAAAGGGAGTAATCTTTAGCTACCTGTAATCCACAAGATCAGGAGACAGTGCTAAAGACGTTGCCCTAACGCTGCTATTTCAGAACTAAGTGTAATTTGTTGCCCCAAGATATCAAAGCTACGCTTCTCTCATTGCCGCTTTCTGGGGCTGGAGGCAGTGAAAACACATTTCAGCAATTCAGGCTCTCCACAAATCATGGTTTAATTCCATCTTCTGCATTGATTAATTATTGGTATGTTCCTATCCTCTGCGACAGACCAGGCATGCAAGCCGGACTCGGTACACGGTACGCTGAGGCTATGCAAAGCAGCTAAGTGATGCTTTTTGTCTTTCTCAACGCTCTTCCTGATGTTGCCCAACATTTTGTTGGCTTTTTTTGGCCGCAGATGTACACTGAGCTGATGATCTCAGACTGTCAACAGTGACTTCAGGATCTCTTTCCTGGGCCGTGACAGCCAGTTCCAGGTTCAGCATCAAAGAGCTTTGGTTTGGATTATTTTCTTTTACATGTGTTATCTTATGCTGATCCACGCTGAAGCTCCTGTGCCAAGGTTGTGCCTTTCATTTGACTGCCCTGAGGTCAGGAGCACCTGCAGACCTGCAGACCTTAAGATTTTGTGCACACTTCCTTCTGCAGGTCATGAATGAAGATGATGAATAAAATTGATCTCGGTACCCACCCACTGCTGCCTCTTCTCCACCCTGAAAGCCCTTCCATTTGCTTCCCAGCCTTTCCCCTCCTTTCAGTCCAAAAATGAACCTTTCCTCCAAATCCTGTGCTTAGTTTATTTAACGACACCCCCCCCAAAAAAAAAAGTCTAAGAGCTTTGGGGAAGAAATAAACTATTGAAATGAGCTTCCCATCTTTACAGCTCTTGTAGCTTTCTAAAACAAAACAGACTTCCAAAATTTAAAGCTGCAGGTCAGTTTGTAGAAAAGGAGATCTGGAAGATGCACAACTGTAATGAATTAACCTCAAAATCATTTTTGAAATGTTCTGTATTATCTCCAGAGAGTGTAGGCTGTTGTTCGACAATGTCACTGTGTTTCATACTGGAAAACCCCAGGCGTACCTGGTTGCTAGGGTGGAGAGTAATGTCAAAGAGGTTGCATCAGTCACGGCCAAGTAAAATATTAATAGGAGAGGCTCCTGTTGTGGGACCCGATGCTTACGTGAAAAGGAAATAGCTAGGAAAGAAAGAGGAATAATGCAGTGAGTTTTAGAGCTACAACAGACGAGGGTAACTGAGATTTTAGAACAAAAAAGATAGCATAGAACTACTGTGAATTTACCAAAGGACTACAAACCCTAAGCTATTTTAAGAAGGTGTGATTCAGCAATGCCCCTGCTGTGAAACGGGGAGAAGCAAGAAATGCAGCGTGGCTACAACTTTCACACTGCTGCAATGACATCTACTGTACGCCGTATGAGCAGGATGGGCCCTCCTGCTCGCTGAAGCGCTGCTGCAGATGCTCTCGTCCGTCCACAACAGTGTTGGCTTTGCTGATCGACATTTCTTATCAGGACCGCGCGTTCGGTCCTTGTCGCCTCTGTTGCAACCTGTTCGGCCGCCAGAAGCTACGCAAGCGTGGCCGCGCTGCAGGAAGTGGCTCTGTGGGCAGCAGGATTCGCTTCTCTCCTTCAGACCTCGCCACGAAGACACGGCTCTGGCAGAGGAGCGGTATTTTTGGCGAAATGGGGGATAAGTGGCAGCAAAACCATGCAGTGAAAAACCCAGCCGTGCCTGTTGTCAGCGTACCTCTAAAGTGCGAGTATTTTGGCGCAAATCCTACCGCACTAAACTGTTTACCTAATGTCCCCCCGCTCTTCCACTGAAGTATGAGCTTATTTCCTGTACTAAACTACTGTGCGTCTTGCGGTTAGTTATTAACTAGCTGTTCTGTTTGAAAAAGGGCTTTATTTCAGCAGAAAGTGATTCTCTGGTAATCCTTACTCGGTTCGGGGCAGCTTTGCAACCTGCCGACGAGACACCCTCTTGCAGTGCACAGCAGTTTGTGCAAAATAAATGCATGCGTAATACTTTCTAGGCATTAGTGGTATTTACGTTTTCATCAGGCTGACTAAGGTAAGATTGTTTTTCAGCAAAAGAGAGAAAGAGTAATCCAGAATTAAGCATATTTTTTGCCAAATGCATTTGGTTGGTGGTGGGCTCCCACTCGCCTGCCCGCTCTTTAGGAGCTGTTTGCAGCCTCTTTCGCTTTCTCTTTGAGTGCAATTGCACAGCCCCGAGCCGAGAAGTTTCCCTGGGAATCTTGCTGGTGGGTTCAGCTTTCAGTGCAAGCTCTTACAAAATCACACTTTGTGGAGAAATTCATTATTTATCTTTTCCAGTACTCTCTTGGTTTCACTTGTTTTATTTTAGGATAAGCTCCCAGATAAGATTAGTGAACTCCATGTGCTGAAGCATGAGGGTGGAATGAGCGAGCGAAAGATAGAGTCCCACGTCACTTGATTTCTATATGCATAAATCTGACTAAAGCAAATACCAGGAAAAAGGAAATAGTCAGTGTTTACTTATTCCAATTACTCATGCTTTTGTATTTCTTTCAATCCCCTCCAGGTCCACTTCTGTTAGCTCTAAGGATATCTAGAAGCTATTTGTTCAGGACTAGGTATTTGAAGAGCCTTTTGATTTCAATTTTTTAGCCTTTTAATGCTAATTTTTTTCCAGGAAGACTTCAAGCTCAGGTTGATCACACTGTTAGATGGGCACTCGTACAAGCCTGAAAAGGCATCTGTGTTTTTTCTCTCTGCATTTAGATCCAGATCAGCCGAAGTGTCTCACACCTCTGCAGGGGAAAAAATCTTTCTGGAGGCTCAGGTCGGCATCCGAACCTTACAGCAGCTGCTGCTGCCGAGACCGGGGGCGTTCTTTCTGCCAGACACATACCACTTGTGCCTTTTTTTCACAGTGCTCATCAGTAACATTTTTGTGCAAGGGCTGACCAAGCTGCAGTGTTTCTCTCCTGCATCATCATCGCCCTGGAAAAATCCAGCGCTGGGGAACTGAAGATGGAAGCTTGCACTTGCAACCATCTGACTCCTTATCTTTAGGGCTGGACACCACTAAGTGATGAGAATGGGACGTTTGGGAGGGAGAAACATAACTTTCCTGGCAAGTCTTGATCCTTCAGAAAGGATCTTGCTTTTTTAGTCAATTAAGACAGAGAAAATGATTGTTCTGTGGGACTAACGAAACTTGATTTTCACAAATCTATACTCCGTCCTCCTTCCTTCCTCTCACTCACCCTACTTCAATACCCTCATTTCCCCTGTGACTTTCCTGTTCCTCTGATAATTTCCCCTGTAAATCCCCCAAATCCCCACGCAGTTCTCCCAACCACCTGCCATGTCTCCCAGCAGTGGGGTGGGGAAGAGGTGGCACGTGCCACCTGAGTTCACCGTGCCGTCCTTCCTCTAACGTCAGTGCTGATTCCCTCTGTACATCAGCCAATTTTTATAAAACCTGTGGGAATGCCGTATATCTGCTAAGATTCATTTTCCATCTCTGGCCTTGTTTTCCCATTCCTGTGTCCTACTAATACTAAACACAAGTTGATACGGATGGATGTGGCAGCAAAAGAGCAGATCTAATATTTGCAGAGTTCATCTTATTTTATAAAGAGAAGGAATGGCGAGAAGGAAAAGCAGGAAATACAGGGGGGCAAATAGAGCTGATGTATGCCCTAGTGAAAATAAACGTTAATAAGGTCTCAGCCTCTGGGGTGCTGTGAGTGAACGCAAGGCTTCATCTACCCATGGGGGTAAAATTCAGATTAGAAATTAATCCTTTATCCAGTCTTGATCTGATGTCAGGCCAGGGACGCCCGGGTTAAATCTGAGACAAGCACCTACGGCGCTCGGTAAGCCTGTTAGACCATTTTAAAGGCCCTTATCCACTTTAGAGGTCTGATACTATTTGTGATCTTCAGTTTGTCGTCGTTTGTAGTCCTGCTGGTGAAATGGAGAGAAAACAGACACGTCTGAGTCCTGGGGCCTGGAAACCTCGGGACGTCGGTGAATTGATATAAAACTCTGGAAATGTTTTTGGGGCGCATTTCTGCTTATTTTTCTGTGGCGCGCGCTGAGGGGACCCGGCCGGCGCCGGGCGCGGCCTCGCCCCGGGGCCTCCCGTCAGGGCTTCCCCTCAGGGCCCCGCGCCGCCACCA
>VXAA01004808.1:743673-883286 GCA_013399115.1 Anseranas semipalmata | reverse complement strand
GGGGGGCCGGGACAGCCGCTGCCCGCCCTTGGCCGGGGGGCGCCGGGGCATCGCCGTGCCCCCGTCCCGGGGGAGCGGTGCCGGCCGGTGCGGCCGTGCCGGCCGTTACATAAGCGGCTGGGGGGCGGCTGCCTCCGGGGCCGGGGAAGCGCCCGCCCCGCGGCCGTGAGGTGAACCCGAGGTAGCCCCGCCGCAGCCGAGGCTGGACCCCGCTTCGAGGCGTCGTGACCCGCTGCGGGCGCCTGGCATCAGCCCCGAAGCGCTTCGGCGAGAGAGGATCGGCGAAGTTGTTCGCCTGCAGCGTGCGGGGCGTGCTGCGGCCCCGCTGCCTCCGGGTGACCGGCCCACGGCGAGCTTCAAGGGGGCTGGAACCCCCACAGCCCCCTTTTTGTTGTTGTTCTCATAAATGGTGATGGCTCGTAGGGAGCAGAGAGCTGACAGGCTCCTGTAAGCCGGCCGTGGTCCAGCTTCGTTTTAGCAGATGCCTTACAAAGTGGAAATTTAGGTAACAGTACGTTGGAAGCCTAAGTAGGTGTGTCAAAACTATGCTCAGTCTAAAATGATCCCCCAAGCCTACGTGTGTTTGAGGAGCAAAAACAGGTTATCAACTTCCAAACACTTCTTTGCAAATGCAGATGTGGCTTCAGAAGAGAAGGGATAACTTCTTAGTTGCTTGCTTAGTTGATGGTAAGAGCAAGGCCAAAACAACGGCTAATAAGCAGTCCAGTGATACGGCTGTTGTGAGGATATAGCATTTTTGAAGCTCATCTCCACCAGCCTTTAATTTTATTTTAATTTCAGGTTGAGTACTGAGGTGCTGGCCCTTACAGTAAAGGTTCCCGTCAGTATAGGCAGTGATCAGTGCCAGAGCAAGTGGCCTCAGTACAGAGTTAGCATTGCCAAAAGTTATTTCTCACCTTTCCAAGACATCAGATTTGGTGTAACTCCTGCCTCTGAGCCAAGTGTAAGGTACACATCCATTCAATTTTCATCGTGACCTTTTAGAATAGCTGTAAGGAGTACATGCTGTTACACTGCCTTTGAACCCTGTCCGTAGGAGCTGCCTCCGCTGAACAGGCCAGGGACTGAACTTCATAACTCCTTCAGCCGTCAGTAAATGGAATTGCAACACTAATGGCACTGTGAGTTCGTCTTATCTATAGCTCATGTTCATGGCATGTCTTGCTGCTGATAATCTCCACAGCAGAGTAATTCTTGTCCCCTGTTCCCGCTGCAACCGGGGCAATAAAATGTCGAGGGGGCACGTTGGATCCTTGGAGTTGTACGTCTGCCTCGTTGCTTGCGTTTTGTAATGTGGGGTGGGGTCAGGCAAAAAAGGCTCACCTTCAGGGAGAGTCTCACCTTTGGCACGTCAGTTTTTGTCATGGTTGCATCAGCTGAATCTTTGTCACCTGGGTGATACACCATCTGTATTGTGGGCACGGCTCAAAGGGATTAGATAAAGCCAGATCCATCAGATCGAAGGAGGAAGGCTAACATTTTCTTGCAGAGGTACTGCCACTGTTGATCTCTTCTTCTTAGAAACTTGAGTTTTACGTTAAAGTGAAGGCCAAAGCTGCTCTGTGGCACTCACAGTTCTCTAATTTTTGTAACTGAACCTTCTCATTTTATTTCTTTACAGATATTGTTTGTAGGAGTACAGGCAGTTGAGATGCTAAAGATACAGGGTCATGTGTAATTCTGCAGTGCTGCTCCCCACGGTGTCTCTGTTATGAAGCGAGTGGCCAGATGTGTGGATATATGTAGTTACTAATAGCACTGGTAAGGAATATCACAGACAATCCGTGCGCCAGAACCTGTGATAATTTTAAGTCTGTGTGAGGAGACCAGTGTGTCTTGTACCCTCTCCATTGCCTTTTCCTACAGTAGTCTCCCTTCCTGCTATTTTCTGTTCGGCTCTTTCGTGCCCCATTAAACCTTGAGCATTTTAAAAGCCTAAAATTCTAAAAACAGTACTTCCTTTTATTTGGATACCTCTGTTGCTATGCATAAAACATGGCAAATGTGCCTTGCAGGATGTACCCCGCTGGTGTTAGTATCTGAGCTGTCTGCTGATTCAAGCTCAGAGCCTTGTTCTGCCAGGCTTCCTCCTGCATGTCACTGCTGTCCTCTGGCCTTGACTTCCCTTCTGTCCCCACACACAAACATATAAAGGACTTGAAGGTATCCAACGTATTTGTTAAAGTATTTTATTTTTTTGGTTAAAGTGCACCTTAAAATGTCTTTGTTATCAGCTTCTCTTCCTTTCTAACAGCCTTTCCCTTTTCCCTTCGCTTCCTGTGGCTCTCGCTGCCATGTGAAGAAAGGGCTCCAGCAGTCTCCTTGCACGCACACGTATCAGACCCCTGGCTTCTGGGCATTAGGATTGACATTTTGTTGAATGCTCTGTTCAGTAGTGCTTCCCCCTGAAG
The DNA here is from genome assembly GCA_013399115.1 of Anseranas semipalmata. NCBI lineage: Eukaryota > Metazoa > Chordata > Aves > Anseriformes > Anseranatidae > Anseranas > Anseranas semipalmata. Next base: position 880,854 of record VXAA01004808.1, on the reverse strand, counting down.
GGAGTAAATCCTCTAGTAAGTAAGGTTGTGGCCTTGGGTTGTGGCTTTTTTCCATAGGCAGGTAGAAGGAGGCAGGAGCTGATGAGATACACCACCTTTTAGAGCGTGTTAGTGCAAAACAGGTGAAGCATGTGGACTGAATTTTTTTTAAATGTACGTACATCTATATTGGCTATTTTTGCTGTAGATAAGAGCTTCAGTATGCTAGCAAGCTTTGCATGCAAAGCCATAGATGAGCGTTTTTGAGATATTTCAGAATTTTAATTTCAATATAGTTCTACTGCTTATTCAGAAACGTTAAATTGCTAATTAATTTATTAAACAAAGCTTCTCCCTATGTATGTGGAAAAAAAGACAGGAACCCTAAAACAAAGCCGTGACGAATGTCCATATGTTAGTATGATCTGCAGGTGATGGTATCTCATGTTGTTGTTGTACATCAGGAGAAGGTTATGGAGTTTTCATCTGTATGGTGAGTGCTGAAACATCAGTCTTTGGTTTCCAGCCTGTCTCTGTTGCAGATACAGGGCACGTGCTCTATTCTGTCAAGAAATCCAGAGTACGAGGGGGACTCCAGACAACGTCAGTTTATGTTAATCTCTTCAAATAATAAATCTTGTCATCCACCTTGATCCACGGTGTAGTGTTCTGGTGGAAAGTACCTACTGTAACTTGCTTTCAAAGCCCAGGTTTCAGTCCAGTAGCATATGGGTTCTACTTCTAGGAATGTTTGCCTGGTGCTTGTACCTTGTAGGTTGTCCACTTGTCTTATCATCAATGCCAACATGCAGATTTTAAGGAGTGCTATAAAACCTTTTTTAATGTTGCGATTGTTAGTAATTCATTCAAAACACATCGTTCAGAAACTTTGCTCCCTTTGCAAAGTGCTTTCCAGCACGTGTAAAAGGGTGTGGGGAGGTAGGGGGAAGCCGTTGTGTCTTGAAGATGTGGTAGCTGGAGTTGTGTGGTAATATTTTTTTCTAGTTCTGGAAAGTATAAAAATCCAGCTTTTAGCAAGCAGCTTGACTTGAGAGTTGTTTTACGCAAATTTTTAAAACCACTCTTTGTTTGTTGGCACAGCCAACTAGTGAAACAACTTCACAAAGTCTGGTGCTTTGTTTTGTTTTTTAAATAAGTATTTTGGGCTCTAAAGATTTTGTTTAGTTTCCAAGACTGCACAACAGAGCCCATTCAGAGATTATGCTTTCCAAAAGGTGAAAACACAATTGCTGTTACAACTGCAAACTGTTTTTGGGGCACAAAGTTCCTGGCTTGTTCTGCTGCTTCTCCTCAAGCGGTAAGCTGGAGATGGAACGTATTTTGGATACAGTTGACATATTTTTGTCTTCGTTTTAAACAAAATAAATTACTATATGAAAAGCTATGAATAAATCCAAGCAGAAAATTTCTGTTCCAGAAGTGGGTTTTTCCTTTTCCCTTGTAGCTGGTGATCTTGAAATTTAGAGCATGTTTCACAGAATTGCAATTACTTTTCTCCATTGTTGTCGATATCCATCTTTTGAGTACCCTCAGATATTACGTTGAGTTTCTTATGCGGCTACTCAGCAATACTGCTGACTGCAGAGTCACTAAGGCTGTTTGGGGAGGATATTTTGCTTTTTGGGGTCACAATGAAAGTGGTTGCCTGGTGATATGAAACTCTCTATATTGTGTTATAATTATGGGTGATACAAATAGCAGTATCTAAATAGCATGGAGTGCTATAGGGGTGCTACTTCTAGTAATATAGAAGTGCTCTTTTGCTGCAGCTTGTATAGAAATATGTCCGCAGGCCATGTATTTCTACTTCAGCTTGTGAAAAGTGTGTTGAACTTGGTACTGCCTCCTTTAACTTCAGCTTCTTAACGTCGTTGGAAAAACAACTTATCAGTTATTTAAAAAGGGAGTGTCTGTGTAATCTTCCATAGTGAAATTAATGTGTTTTTTTGGGTGGAACTTTTCATGTCAAATCCCAATACTGTGTTGGCCTTGAGCAGAATTAGACCCAGAAAATCATCTGATGGCTAGAAAAAGAGGAATGCAAGCAAACCTCTGCTACGGGTTTTGTATGGGAGCTGCCAATTTCTACTCTACCGTGCATGTACTGAAAACAGTAGAACCAAACAAATAGGCTGTCCCTGATGTACGTTTGCTATTTCTGAAAAAAATAAAAGCTGTCTCTTAGAACTCGTCCCTGAAGGAAATGCTTCTCTTCTAGGTATACTGCAGCATCCAGATGGGACTGTCCTGAAGCAGCTGCAGCCACCACCTCGAGGTCCCAGGGAGCAGGAGTTCTACAACAAGGTGAGGGTCCTGCGTGGCGGAGGGAGCCGCCTCGCTTAAGGTCAAGTGATGGCTGTGAGCGTCTCGGAAATGGATGCATCTAAAACTTTGTGTCTCACACATCCATATAGTCTGGTTTATTGCTAGAAGTAGTGCTCTGTTCACCGTGTTAAAACTCAGCTCCTTTAAAACATCAATAAAAAGTGCAATTCTTCAGTTTTAACTTTTGTTTGTTGTATTTTCATTGCGAACTGAACCTATTGCTTATCTCCAGTTTGATTTATCAGTAACTTGAATAGGACAAGCCAGGAAAGCTGTCGCTGGTTGTCTTACTTGAAGATGAACTGTTTTTAGGGTCTCTTTTCCTTAACGGCCACCTGCCCATCATGTTCTGTCACGTTTTTTGATATCATCTTGATATGTCATCCCTTTCCATGGCTTACTAGGTACAAATAACTGTAGAAATCTTTATGCAGGATGAAAGAGGAGTCTTGAGACCCTCTTTTTGTTGTTGTTTGGGTTTATTTGAAGGGTATTAATTTAAGCTACCAAAAGATGTTACATATTTAGTGGAAATGTCTCACATAAAACTGACTAAACATACTCTAAGCTAACAATGTGTTTGCATAGTAGTGTTACTCAACAATTCTCATGATAGGACTGCTAGACAAAACAGCAGCTCTTGAGTTAGTAGGAGCTCAGCGGGAGCCAGTTAAACCTAAAAGTAAATATTTCTCTGAGGTTTCACAGTGACTATCGTTTAGATGAGGTTAAGAATGATACAATCCAGGCTGAGTGGTAACTCTTCAGTAGAGGGAGAAAGTTTGACCAGACTCCTTTGAGTACCGGGTTACTTACTCTTTGTGAAATCCTCAAGTACAGTCGTGTACTATTGCTGTCTAAAGCCAGGGGGGAAGAGGAATGAGCTTGAACATTGCTTAGACGCTAACTTTTCACAACACAGGCTTTATTACTTTGCCTGTTGCTTAGACTTAGCTGTGAGCAAGACCCCGGGCAAACTCTTCAAGAAAGAGGTCGGTTTCGGTGCCCTTGTTACTAGACTGTGTCGTAGTGGAAGAAGGCAGGTCTCAATTCTACCAGGAGTTGCAAAGCTAACTTCAATTTTATCTCCCGGGGCCTTGCCATGTCACTCTGGACAATGAACGTTTTTTGGTTATAAGCTATTTGGGAAAGGGGCTTGGCAATTCTTGAAGAACAACAGAGAAGGGGAAAGGTGTATATGCAATTACTTGTGTGGGGACTAGAATGCCTTTGTGGGAGAAAGGAAGGAGAGAAAATGCATGTATGTTACATAGGTGAAAGTACAGGAGAAAGGTCTTCGGGATTTGTTGCTCCTCAATGATTAACTGCTATCATGTTTGCTCACAGGCAAGAATCACCTGATGCAGGGTATAGACACCTAAGCACTCTGTGTGTTTGTTACAAGATGAGGATTACTGCAGGTTGTAAGGTACACAGTTTCATGTAGAGCTTGAGCTGAGACAACAGCTCAATGCTGCCAAGAGGGAAGGGCCTTTCTTCCCATATTGCCATTCACCTTATGCTGTGCTGGTGCTTTTCAGACATGGAGGAACTCGACTGACATGTTAAAAAGACAGCAACGCTTCCTCATATTGGAAGTCTTCTGTCAGTTTTAGCGATTAAACTGATAAGCAGTGGGAACAACAGCAAGACTGCCCCATTTTGGTGACTGGGCTCACTGCATCTTCTGATCTGCAAAGAGACATTGTCACCTTGGGACAGGCTAATGAACCTCCAGAGAATGGGGGAAGGAGAATTCTAGCACTCCTTGAGACAAGGGGTTGTTTACAAGGCAGTCAGGTGGAGAAGGTGATGAGAAATAGTGCAGAAATGAAACAATGGTGCTTCTAGATAGGGGTATGATAGGGCTGTCTTCTGGCTGCCAGTGGAATAGAAGTGGTTTTGAGGCAGAAGGCTAAATCTTTCTGGATCCTGGAAAGACTTCTGGGACAGATGAACAGCGAGAGTTGACGTGTTCTGTGAGGGCAAAGCTGGAGTGGATCTGAAGGCTGTTCCTAAGGTCTTCTCTGATGGAGCCTTCATCAGTTGTACCTATTGCACCATGAAGTGCGTGGAGACTGAGGAATTCCAGACTGTCGCTTAAGCAGGACTAGACTAAACTAGGTGTTGTTAAGATCAAACCAGAAAGTTACCACTTAGTGTATGCAGGTTAATCGTGATGCTTTTTTCATTTCTGCACCTATGTCTCCATAAGCACTTTTAACTATTTTGTCTGCATTGGTATTATCAGTGATTACTTACCTGGGCGAGAAACAAGGCCTTTTTTGCTTAATGGTAAAGCAAACCTCCTCAGCTGAAGCAGCTGAGAACCAATGTAGTTCATGGTAGCAAGATGACGCCCGGGTTTCAGCTGCACGAGTCAGCTGGAGAGCAGCTCTTGCAGGCGTGAGGCACAAGTGCCTTCCAGCAACCAGCGGGGACCAGCCGCGCGCTGGTGAGCGCTCAAGGGCTGAAGGTTGCAGGGTGTGTGTCACGACAACAGATAACGCTGCATTAGCAGGCAAGTTTGAATATAGCCCCGATACTTTTAACCTGATAACAGGCTGGTATCAGGTAGATATTGCCTTTATCTGGACAAGACAGTGTTTTCTTCTGAACTGCTGGATTTGCCTTCTGCTGGCAGTCTTGTGAACGTGACAGAGGGCCATAGCCTGCATGAGCAAATCCCCGGAAATTTGCTCCGCCTGGGCAAATGATGGCCATTTTCTACAGAACACAAAGCGGAGTGCTGCCTGTACAGCCCAAATAAAAAGGGCTACCTGCAGTGTTAGAAACCGCAGAAAACTTACATAAGACACTGTAGTGCAAAATACTGATAGCGATCTGAAACTACGATCCATTTGTCAGCCTGCTCAGAAGTAGGTGGCAACTGGAAGTTTTGAAGAATTTCACAGGTTTCTATCAAAGTGGAAAACTGGAAAGTCTCCCTAGTAATTCCTACTCAGACTGTCATTAGCTTACCTTTCTATTTTCCTGATCGTATACTTTCAGTTTAGCAGTTTATAAAAAATTTTTAAAACAAAAAAGGCAAACCTCTAAATACTGGGCTTCTTTCTTACAATATTATTTTACCACTACAACACTATGTGACATTCTCTACTGGAGGGGGAAATGGCTTGCCACGATTCTGTGTTATAAGGGAGGGGAAAGATAGAGTGTACGAGATTATCATGAGTTGCTGCTATTATAAAATACAGTAGAATAATAAGCTGTTTGTAGCCATTGTTAATAACTTGCGATGTATAGTAAGCTTAACTTACCACTGGAGTGTGACTTTCCAGTCGTAATGTCCACTTGCTATTGATTCTGTAAATATGAATAGTTATCAAATTAAAATAATAACGTTCTAGTTTTGTTTCTGCAAACTCCCTTCCTATACCTGAGGGCATGAACTTTGTATAAACATAGGCTGTGTAACTACGAAGTGTTTTACCAGGTCTTCTAATACCCTTATCTGATTAAAAAGTTGGATTTTTTTTAAACCTTGAATAGCTCCAAAATACTTTGTTTTCAATAGATAGGAGCAGCAAGAGCAGGAAAAAGAGTTGATGTAGAAGGGTTGTGGTTTTTTAAAGGACTATCTACACTGATGATCAGTTGTTTCCATCTAATGGAAATACTCGGTGAGGACGTGTAGGCGGAGGCGCTGCGAAGGACTGCTTTTAAAGGAGTTTCAGGAGGGAGCAGCATGCAGAGATGTGGAAACACGAAAGTAGTGATGTTTGAAAATGCAGTCTAATACATTATATTGTGTATATATTATGTTTCCATTAAAGAAAATAAATTGCCACAAGGCAGTATGTGTTTATGGTAGGCTGCCTACACATGCGTACCAAGAAATCCGTAAATGTACTAAGAAACCCATAAAAGCAGGCTACTTCGCAGTCCGTTTTAGTATTTAATTTCAGCCTGCTTTATGCTGGGGCACATATGTACATGCTGAAACAGTGGGACCTGTGAGAAAAGCATCCTTTGTAAAGGTCAGCACAGCCTCTGGATGAGGTAAAACCTTTGTGCTTCGCTGGGTACAGAGCTCTTGTCTCACACATCCAGGCTGTACCCAAGAGCACTGCGTGCTAACATAACTATCTCTTCCTATTTAAGAGCTATCCTGTTCAGTAGAGGGTTTTTCTTAATTTGTCACGTCAAGAATGTAGCTTTGCAGAAACTACTGTCCTGTTGGTGCCCTGAAGAGGGGGAGGAAGCTGGAATGTCATGCTTTAAGTAGGGCAGCTGCTTTTGTGGGCACAAAAGGATAGAGCTTAGACTGCAAATATTTAAAACTAAGGAAGAGAATGTACAGTTGTTGAAGCTAGCATCCCAGCTACAGTTTCCTACAAGCTCTGTGTTTAGTAGGAAACGATGGAGGGTTTCTTTTCTTACGTTCAACAGGCCAGCAGAAGGTTGCTGGGCTATTTGAAATGATAGCTCTTTCAATTCTGATTTCTGGCATTCACTTCATGGGGCTGTAAGCCTTCTGTTACTATGTGTACCTGTGCTGAGCGTGGCATACTGACATTTTAAAGGTTGGTAATTCGCTAGCTAATAAACTGGGATTTTATGCTTAACAGATCAATAAATGTTCCCATAAGCTTTTATTTGAATTGCCCTTTTGCTCTCCTGCAGTGACTGCGCGATGCCTGGGGTACATGAAGTAGGCCTTCCCCCCTCATCCTGCCTGCCGAAAACAGTCCTATCTGAGAAACTTCTTGCAGCATGGACAACTTCCAACAGTTACCATTTTTTTTCCCTCTTTTCTAGTGCCTGCATGTCAGAATTGTCATAGCTTGTGCTCGTGTTGTTGCCAAATCATGGCTCCAAATAGCATACCTGCAATACTAACAATGTTTCCAAGGCTGTTGCAAGGCAAGTCTTACCCTAATTCTCAGATATCCTTGTCCCACAGGGCACATTTGTGATTTTGGGGGTTGGAGTGAAAAGGGAGACGGGGTTCTCCCAGTCCCAGCTCAGCTCCTACCTCTACCTGAGTGCTTGGGAACCGAGAGCTGATTCACCCCACGTAGCGCTGGGAAAAGAATTGGGCTAGTCATTTGGCCCTCCTGGAGACCAGTTCTTCCTCCCATTGCCAATTGATGACGGCTCTGTTAACTGCTCTAGCAGTACTCGGAAAGTTCAGGGTTCAAGCCCTGCTGACATATAATATGAATGCAAGGAAGCTGTTACCACTGTAGATAGTAGAAATTGTTTTTCACTCTTGTTACATGTCTGGAAAACAAAGCCAGGATGTAAGAGACGCAAATAACTCTAGCATGTAAAAGAGATTTACGTTAGGTGAGAGGCAGGCGCTTGAAAGCTAGGAAGTAATGGTTTCATGGTTGCCCGCACAATTGTTACTCTGAACTTTTGTTGGATGCATTATAATGCAACTTTCAATAGGGTGATGACCTGTCTTTTTGTGTTCTTTCCCCTAAAGAACTTATTATCTCGTTTTACAACCTGGACATAACGCAGAATTAATATTGTTTGTGCAGCTTTTGTTGTCTCTCTTGTAACAGTTAGTCTTCAAGTTTGTGACCAGAGGATAACGTGCGAGTGTTAGAGAATTACCAGTTACGTTAACGCTCCTTGTGCTCCTGTGGGTACAGAGAAGAAGAAGTGTGCAGGAATGATGTCCGTTTGGACCATTATCAATAATTTTATCCTTATTTTATTTCATTCCCAATAACCTGCTGTTGCTCTTGTGCCACAGCTTTTCGTTACCGCTTGACGCTTTTTTTTTATTTTTTTCCTTTTTGCATTGTCTGATTTTAATTAGCATTCAAGCAGCTTCAGGCAGTGCAGAAGACTTCTGGTGACTTCCCTCCCCCTCCATGGCATAAAATCAAGCCAGCAGCCTGAAAGATGTGTTTTGGCCTGGAAGCTTTTGCAAAGAGTTGCAAGAACTGACTCATAAGGCTCAGCCCTCTTTCAGCCTATATAGCACAAATCACGATAAGGCAGCCTGTGTTCTGTAAACTGTTCTCTGCTGGTGACAGAAGACAACAGGGATCAGGGAGGGAAGGCATGTCTTGCTTCACGATGAATTACCCTATTTTATAAACTCAGCTAACTGGTTTTATAGTCTCGATTTAGACGATTATTCTTGACTGAAAAAGGAGTGGATGACAGCCATAGTGCTGCTATTGTGTACTAAAATATCCTTATCCCGTGATCAAGTCTCCAGCTAAGGTTCTGAGTTTGTCTTGTATGGACAAAGCTTCAAGAAATAGGATGCACAGTTCTCTTAACATCTCACATGGGGGATGCAGTGCCTTGCACTTTCTTTACTGCTGCGTTCAGAGCTGTGGCTCGATATCCTGCAATGTTACCTTTTGCCGTGTCTCCTTCTGGTATATCCATATCTGCTGCATCTCCAAAAGAGGTAGTGGTACTGAAGTGATACAAATTACCTGCTTGCAAACATAGTGACCGTGTTCTGATACACTCCATTTCTGCCCTTGGCATCGTTCCTCCTGCTGAGAAACTGCCCAGGAGGGATTTGTGTGTTGGCGATATAAGCAAATTCAAGTTCCCAAACCGATGTGTGAAACTGTCTTGTGCTCTGTACTTAAAACTGCGAGCCTGGGCAGAAGCATTGCAATAAAAGGAAGGACATGCAGTACTCCTCAGCTAATGAGAAGAAAATGACTTTTTGACCAAATTGTGAAATACTTGCTTCTTGTACTTGTATATTTTTTTTAAATAAGGAGTTGTCTAAGGGGAATGAAGGGTGAGGTCTAAGAATCTGCTGAGTTCTTCCACTGTCCTGTAAGCACTTAGATTTTTTTCGTGCTTCAGGTCACTATTAAATGACTTAAAGCCCGCTGTACCAGGCCAGTAAGGCTTATGAAGTGTGGCAATTTTTGTGATTCTTGTACCTTGTGGCAAAAACAAGTTTGGGAGGGCCACACTCTGCAGTAGAAAATTACCCCAAAGAGTCCGCTGAGCATCTGTTTGCCGTGCTCCTTGTACTTTGTACAACCTACAGTCCCCTTCAATAAATCTAAGAAAAACCTATAAAGGAGACAGTAAATGGCCATTATTGCAATTTGATGCTAGCAGGGAACTACTGGGTGGACTGAGTAATAGAGCAAGTTGTCTATAGTCCTTGCTGTACAAGCAAGCAGGACAAAAAATCCAGTTGTCTTATCAACCTGATTTTGAGGAAAGTTCCTTCCCAACAATAGATCCTGCTGAAAATGAAGCAAAAATGTAGGGTTTTAATATGCATGTTCACAGGATGTTAAATTGGATTAAGTTACAGTACAGTCGTCTTGCTATGCTAGAGGGTAGTGCAAGCACTAACTTTTTCAGGACTGAATCAAGTATTACTTAAGTGAAGTTTCAATTCATTTACGATGATAAGTATTTCAAAATCAGGATAAAGTTACTAAAGGTATGTTGGTGTTAGGCAGAAAATACAGCACTTCATGCGTAATAAGCTTATTTAAAAATAAGATATGGTTGGTAAGCTGCTAGTATGGGATTGAGGAAAGTGTAGGTTGCTTTCTTGAAAGAAAAGCAAAATAAATTCAGTCTCTGAAAACAAGAATTCCCGTTTCCAGTTTAAAACAAACAAGCAAAAAAAAAAAAAACACAAAAACCCACCATCTTTTAATTTGAGAATATAGCATAAAGTCAGGACTACATGTGTGTGGAAAGAGATGTGAAAAACTAATGCATATGGTGGAAAATAATGTCTTGGTGTGTTCTGATCATCCAGGTACCAGATTAGCCATCAGTAAATTAAAAAGTCCATTGGGCATTATGTTGAATGTCTTGCTGTGTATATAACACACTTGTTGAAATTCCTCCAATATCCAATACTTAGGGAGCAATTTGGTAGTAATTATTTTTTTAGCCTTTTAAGTGTTTATTTTTCTGAGCGGGTGTATGTGTGTAAATCTCTCTCTATATATATAAAAATAATAAAAAACACCTCTTCCTGAAGACAAAGAAAAGCAAATGACTTGGCTCACCATGCCCTGGTGTAACATTCCCATACCCAGATTTTGTTTTTTCCCCTGCCTTACTGGAGCAGACCATGCTCAAAGGCTTGCTGAGGTTTCTTAGTGTTGTTGTTACTGTTCGTGTAGCTGGTTCTGTAACTTCCAGTTTTGCACAGGGCACGCAGGTGTGGGACTCCACAGGGTTAGTTATTCAAGGCAACCAAAAAAATCCCTCTAGCTATTACAAAACAGCTATTTGGATGTTAGTAAAATAACTTAGATGACTAAAATGATCAACATTTTGTGGAATGCAAATGGATGTTCTCAAAGGAAGAGAAAGATGTGTTTTTAAGCGTTTCAGGGGCGTTGCTGGCAGAATGAAAGGTGTTTTCAGCAGGGTGCCTTGGCCTGGCACTTAACTCAGCGAGCCAACTCAAGGTTTCAGGCTGTGGGGTCAGCTGGATGCTAACACCGCTGCAGGGGATGGGATGAAAACGTGTGTGGGACTGTGGTGGGCCAGGAGTGGTTTAAACTACCGTGAAGCTGCACCTTTAGGGTAACACTGCAGTAAATTCTTTGTGAGAGCTGCGTCTTGCAGTATTAAAAGAGAAAAATCCAACTTATGTCTGTCAGGACTTGTCTTCCCTTTCTGTCTCTTTGAAACGCAATATTAAATTTTGCCCATATAACTGCTTCAGGGTTCCTCCCACCCCTTGTTCTCTCTCACTGCCTAGCTTGAATCTTCAGCTGCGATCAGATGGCTTTCCAGAAACAAAGGGTAATGCTTATTAACGTTCACAGAAGGTGGGACACTGATCCTGGCTTATTTTTCTTTTTGTCCTATTGTTCTACCATTTTACTTTTCTTTCAGTAATTCCAGTGATAACTTGAGCTCAAACTCATAAATAGTTGGACTTGCTTCAAAAAATCTTCTTGGAGCAGAAAGTTCGTGTGCAAAGAGTCTAGCTGCTGTCCTTGCTCAACTTGGCTTTGCATCTGTGAGGATCTGGGTGCCTCAAGGTGGTGGTTTCTAACCAGGTCGGTATCTTCCCTTAATACGCAAAGCAGTATCCATGTTGCACCACTTCTTGCATTGCAGTAACAGAGCTGTATTGTCATGTAATAGTTCTAAAGATAGATGAGAAAACTGGTTGTGCTGTATTTCTTCAAGGGAGGTATGAATTAGCAAAGGGACTTGACTTTTTGCCTTGAAATTCGCTGGATTTGTCTGACGGCTGGTGCCTTGAGTTTTTGCAGAGGGTAACTTCAGGACGGCGTCACTACAGCACTGGCGGGTGGATGGTAAGTGTTGTTGAACTAAGGAGGAAGAGTAGGGGGAGAAGAAGTATTTAGTGTGTTAAAATTGAAACTTCCTTATCAGATGACCAGCTGGGCTATGTTCTCTTTATTTTGGCTTCTAGTGGAGAGTACCAAGCGTTGTACTCTGAACTCTGCTCCAGTCTCTGTTGTATGTACAAATTCATATAACTGAACCAAGCAAACATGGGTTTTGGAGTAGCAAACTTCATCTGCAATTTGCCTTGTGTTTTTGGATTATATTCAATTTAGGAGTCTCTTGACCTACTTGGAAGGCTGCTTAACAGGTGTCCATGCTGTTAATGTAAATATAATCATCTACACTTTCCTGGGTATCTTTAAAGAGCGTGCTTTAAAAAAAAAAAAAAAAAAAAGTCTGAATCTGATTATGGTGCCTGAGGGATCGGGCTTTGTTGCACATCCTGAAAGAAGAATTATCTTTGACTTCAAAGAGCTCTCAAGTTCATCGGAGACTCCAGCCTCCTACACAGCTGACACGGAGCATAACATCTGATTGCGTTAGCGAGCTGTGAACCTAGGAGAGACCAAAGGGCAAGAGGAAGCTCAGCTCTGTGGCAAGAGCTCTGTGGTGAAACACGATCTCTAATTTGCAATTTTGACCAAGAAGTTCCTGGTGCCCACTACCCTGCTCTGTGCCCGCTTGGGTGGCTTGCAGCAATTGAAGGGTGTGTGTGTGGGTAAACCAAAGAATTTAAACTTGCTTTATTGTTAATTTTTTGTTGCCTGGGAATCCAGTGGGGTAAAAGATGACATGGGAATTTGCTGTCTTGTGAAGGGGAAACGATCCTTTTGTGCTTGTGATGGGATGGGGTGGAGTGCCTGCTTGTGTCTTCCAAAATATTTCCTGCCTTGCTTCTGTAATAAGTGGCTGTTGGAAAGAAAGAGGGACTAGACGACCTGTCTCTACCCAGCTTACCTCTCATCATTTTGGAGCAACTTGCTGCGTGTGGCATCCACTGCTCTTTACTCATGGCTCTGCTGTGGGGTTTGTTCAGCGTTGCCACTGGTGGTTGTGCCCGGCCGCTGCCTTTTAGCTTCTTCTGCTGAAGGTTTGAAGCTCTGCCACATCCTCAGAAATGGGTCAGAGTTTGCTTTGCCTCTTGTGAAGGTAATTCCCTGCCTGAGGCTGCAAATCTTGCTAGGGTCAGCCTAATTTTGACTATATAAAACATGTGGAAGTGGATAAAATAAGACCTACTCTTTTTTGGCGTTGCTAGAAAATGACTGGTTTGATAAACATCACCAAATAAGTATCTCTTTGGGAGATTTCAAAGATTACTTTAACAGCCTTCATTTTTTGGAAGCTAAGATGGCCAACTCCTTTCGGTAACTTTTTTTTTTTTGTCCTGACTCCTGGGAGAAGGATACAATTGTTGCAGGTGTATACCATTCTTATTTGACAATTCATTTGCATGATCAGATTGTGGAAATGTAAATATGTCCTGATTTGTTTTAAGCTTTTCTAGTCTTTCTGTAGGTATCTTCTGTGAGTGACTATAATCTAATGTATAGTGCAGCTATATTTTGGATAGTAAAATAAGCAATTCATTAAAATAGCATTTAGTACAACAGCATTCGTAAATATTTAACTTTTGGAGTTACTCTGGTATCAGATTTTGAATATAAACAGAGCTGGCTCAACTCCAGTCATATCTGCATAAAGACATACTGCAGACAAGTCAAAACATGATGATACTACTTAGAAAAAGAAGCAGAAGCTTTCTGAGTTGTAAAGCTGTGCAGTTATGAATTGCTAAATTCAGAGCTCAATTTTTTTGGCCCTTGTACTTGCCTGGTATAAGTGGGTGATGGAGGAGTCCGGAGGGAAATGTGGTGTGCACTCAAGTAATTAAAAGTCTGTGATACAATGCATACACATAGGGAGACAGAATTAAGGTTGCACTATCATCTGTAAATCTTGTATTTGCTAATTTGAGTGCCTGGCTTATTAACTGCTTCTCACCCCACCACCCAGGAACCCCCTAAAAAATCAGTTTGAAACTGAACTCTGTGCCCGCTGCTGGCAGCTGGTTGTGTACCCTGAGCCTCTGCAAGCAAGAGCACTCCTGCCCTCAGGGACAATTTATGGTAACTAGCAACAGGAAAAGGGGATGTTTCGGACTGGCGTGCCTGCTCTGGCATTTAAAGTTTCCTACTCCAATTGCTTTAAAATAAACGCACGTTTAAAAACACATGTTTTCCAAATCAACTCTTTTATGTACTTCAAAAAACTCTGTTGAAACTACATTTCTGTCAAAGTGGTATCTTTCCACCAGGACACTTGATGACGGGTCTCTACTGCCAGAACTAGTTTCCTGTTGAAATTTAATCATTTGTTCTACCCTCCCTCAGTCATTTATGTGATTAGCTAGTCTTTACAAAACAAAGGAGAGCGAATGTCATGCTGCTTTAAATAAGAACATTCCCATTCTCCCAAGCAGCCCCCTGTTTGCATTAAAAAACAGATGAATCTGTTTGGATCAGACTTAGCAAAACAAACAGAGTGTACTTTGGATTAAAAACTAAGGGATGGTGAATTTGCCTCGGAATTAAAACATTCTGAGTAGCTGGAAATTATGACTTCATGGTGTCTATTAGACTATTGAGCTGCCACAGAACATATCTGGAGCATGTTCTCCCTATGAGTTAGCTGCAGTAATTTGTAATGGACATGTTGTGAGCCCTCCAAATGTCAGCATCCTGTTTACTTGCTTCTAAGCCCAGCAGTGACTCCGTTTCATGTCTCCAGTTTGTGCTATTGGAAGAATGTAGCCTGTGGTGTGTAGGAGGGATACCTACCCTGGCTGAGCTGCCACTGAATTGTTCTGCAGTTCTTGATTTGTTGGATGAAGATATTATGTACAGTAAAGCAGAAAGAGCTTTTATTTTTCAGTGTGTGCTCAAGAAACAGGCCTGTCGTTACGTGCAAAAAAACAGCAGCTGCTTTTCCAATAAAGGTGGAGTATTGCTAATGTAAATAAAAGTACAATGGTTTACTTCTAAAGGTTGTTCTAGGGTAAGTGATAAGCTCTCTTCTCCAGTGAGCGTCCCACCTCCATCAGCAGCAATACCTTCTGGGGTATGGGATGCGTGGTTTATTTCTTGTGTAATTTTAGGGGTGTTTTTGTCATATATCCATTTATATTTGTCATTCTGAATGACACCTGAATGTGTAGCTTGTTACTGGGCTGGATGAAATGAGCAGAAATGCCCATCGTTGCTGTTTTAGGCCCTTTCTGATGAGCAGAAGTGGTTTTCTCCTGCGTAAGAATGAGTGCAATTCCTGAAATGTCTGTTTTTGTTGCTTTTACCCACACCAAACGACTTCCTCTGATCTTTATTAACTGAGTGCTTATTCTTGTTTGACATACAAATACATTACAGGCTGAGATTGAGGTCTATATTAAGGTCAAATAAGTGCTTTGTATATGTTACGTCAAACTTATAAAGGGAGTTTGTTACTGCTTCAGGGAGCAAGATAACTTCTTGAGAGACAGAAGTAATGCACTTAATTCTGTTATGCTGAAGTAACGATACTGAACAATGCATTACTGTGAGTTTTTTCTCCATTTAAAATGTCTTATATCGGTGTATTAAGGATGGGCTATTTAGAATAAACCACTTCTGGAGTTTTTTTTCCCCAATTGGCCTTGACTTTGGGCTATTGCGCCTAATTGTCTGAATATCTTTACAGTATCCTACTACTTGAAATACCCAGAAGCATACTTTTTACTGGTCTCCTGATATGCCACTTTGTCTGTCTTTCCCAGAATCCACTTTTGCCAGTAAGTTAAATGAGCACCTTCTTGCTAGGTTTGCCTGTTTCTCAGCTGCATTCAGCGTTGGTCCTCCTTGTCTGCTGTGCTTTCTGCTGCCAGCTGTCTCCTCTTTGTCCTGTCCTGAATGCAAGGCTGTGCCTCGATGGTTGCTGCCTCTCGTATCTGTTTGAATTCACCTCGGAAAAGAGTATTTGCGCGGGGTGCAGCGCGATTCCCTGTCGGTTAGCCGAGGGGTGCCGCGACAACAAAGTACCGTGGTAAACGGAGATGGGGTTTGTGCTGCTTGTCTGAAACTACCCGCGGCGTGAAGTCGTTCCGGCAGTCTGTGCTCCGAGCCCTGGCCCACAAGTGGCACCAGCGAGGTGGGGGACAGAGACCTCCGCCGCAAAAGGTAGCGACGGCTGGGTCTGTGCCTCAGCACCTGCACCGTGCTGATCTTAATCTGTTCCTCTCCGCCTTCGTTTCTTTCTTCCTTCCTTCATTTTCTTCTTTCCTTCCTTTTCCTTCATTTTCTTCTTTCAGAGCAAGCTGCATCGCAGTCTCCTGGGGAGAGCACTGTCTTCTGCTGGCGACATCTGAGGCTTATCAAAGAAACGTTGCATCAATAAAAATAAACAGCAGCAGCTGATCCCCGGGACGAGCAGAGTTTTTTCTTTTGGCACACAAACATACCAGCTCTCCTGAACGCAGAGGAGAGACAGGCCTCGCTCACTAGTGCCTATGGTCCTCAGAGGCGATGGCAGCTTGTCAAACCCCGCCGTGCGGCGGGGCAGCGCGGGGGGACACCTTGCGTTTGCGATTTGAGGTTGCCCAGCGTGAGGCTTCTGCGAGGAAAACTAAATCTAGCGCAAACCCGCACTGGCTAATTTTAGCGTTCTGCTGCTGCGTGAGGCTCTGCCTGGAGTTACACTGCAGTGGTGGCTGTAGCTGAGGCTGCTTGGTGTAAAACAGTGGCTGGACTTCAGGTTCGGTGTCTTTTTCTTTCTAGAGGTATAAATATTAGAAATGTAGGGGTGTGTATTTTGACGTGTCCACTGCCTGTAGCTTCCGTCGCAAGGTGTTCTCGCACCGTGGCTAAATGTTGATCTCGAAGCAGTGAGCTGTGGCTATGGATCTGTTAGTCTGAAAACCACGTTAGTCAAGCTGTGTTGTAGGCTATGCCGTACGTCTGTAACTAGATCTGCTGTAGGGGGAAGAAGATACCTGGTCGAAGGAAAGGGTTTGAAACCCGCCTAACACAACATTGAAAACTGGTGACAGTCATGCGATCCGCACCAGAGAGTATCCAAGGCTTCGTTTTAACTGTGCAAAGGCTTGTATAAGGAGTACAAGCCAGCTGCTGTTCGCAAACTGTTCTTGTTTTTCTTACCGAAGTTGGAAAAAAAATGTTAAGAGTTAAAGCAAATGAAGACAAATACATTTGAATTGGTCATTGTTTGTGTGGAGTTCTTACAGGATGAGTCGTTTTGGAGGAAATAAGGAAACACTGTCCAGTCTGAGTGTGTATGCTTTTCCTGATACAACTTAAAGCTTCAGATTTGTGGTACAATGGAGCAATCCCATACAATCTGGGATTCAGGATGGGAGGACTCCCTTTTCACTAAATAGGCTTCAATGGTAACAATTACAGTTAAGATTTTTATTCAAGTTAAGCCATCCATTATTCTTAGTTAGAGTTGATGTGTCTTTTCCACTTCAAAAATTGAAAGAAAGGATACCATTCACTTATCTCAAACTGTGATAATTCTCATTTTCATCTTGTACGTTTTTTAAGTGTAAAGTAGAAATCCTAAACATATGGAAATAAAGGCTGCAAGAAATGATAATTACGGGACAACGGGAAGTATAAAATGAATGTTTTAAACTCATTATCTGTCCCCCCTCCCCTTAATTTATTTCAGGTTTATGACTCTGACTGTTGCGACAGCATTCTTCTGGAGCTGCGGGAATATCTGCCAAAATACTTCGGTGTCTGGTCACCACCTACTGCACCAAATGGTACTGTTCTAATTTTATCTATTAATCCAAACCGCCTGGAAAAATCTTCTGGAGCCTGATTTTTGGCTGCTGCAAGCTCTGTAGGTTTTTTTCTTTTGGTTTTGTTTTGTAACCCGTTTCTTTCCCTCAAAGAACACGTTCCAGTTCGCAGTCCTCTGGCTGGGTTTGGTCTTTGGGATCGTCCCTGTGGCCCACGGTAGATGGAGCATGGCTGTTCACATGGCAAACATTTTCCAAGTAGCTGAACCTGATGCATATGGTGCCAGAGCTGCTGCTTTGGTCTGGACCGTGCTGGAGGGGTGGGCTGGATGCCTGTTCATACCCTGTCAGGCCATCAGAGCAGGAGACAGACGCTGTGTGGGTGTGTAAGAAAGGAGAAAGACAGGATGTGGTCTGAGGTGAGGCATTCAAGCTGGAATCTGCTACTGGATCTCCAGAGGTTGGATCCTATCACCTTGCCGTATCATCAAAACATTTCTTTTGGGAGGATCATTGCTTAAGAGCACTGCTTGTCATCCTGGGTTACTGTTTTGAACGGAACAATGCTCTGATATCTTAGCTTCATGTTTGTATACCATGTTAGGAGTCAGGAAGAAAAGGTATTTTTGGAGGACAATTGGAAGATTGTCTCTTCAAGAGAAGATAGAGATATTCTTGATGTACATTTAAAATAGCAACTATTTTTATTCTGCTCTTTCTTACCCACATTGGGGAAATGGAGCTTGTGGAACATGCAGAAACAAGAGGATGCCATTGAGTCTATTTAAATGCAAAAGCACCAAAACTAGAATCCGTGCTCCTTTAATATAGCTCTACGTTCTTTTGCTTATGCTGTCCCTTGATAGACTTGTTTTCTCAAGACAGGAGTAAGACAGCATCCAAAGACATTGTCTAAACTCTGTAAAAATGAATGCAACGAGGACTGTGGTAGTACCTAACGCTTTCTTGGCTCAGATTTGCCTTCACACTTTCGTATTTGGCTCTAACTCAAATAGCTCTACCAGAGCTATCTTTTTGCCTTCCCTCATAATTTTATGTCTGTCGTGGAGCTCACCTAGTGTCCCCTCCAAATTGCATATCAATTTTTCCTGCTCACAGTAGGATCTTAAAATGTTAAAATGTGTGGTCTAGCTGAGATATGGTAATTCAACACATCCCTAGTTTACATTGGGAATTAACTAGCACTGTGCACCATGGGGCTGAATTTTGGCAGGTCTCCACCAGTAGTAGAGAAGTAGGCAGTAGGAATAGATGTAGCTAGTTTAAAGGAAGAACAACGCTTGATTTTTTTTTTTATTTTATTTTTTTCTTCTTGAAAAGACTCTGCAATATCAGGAGCTCAGTTCATAGAAAGCTGCTGTGGAGGTTCAAACAGAACACTTGGCTGCAAACTCTGTTATCTGTAGTATTAACGAGTTCTGTGTAGTCTTGAGAGAAATGAAGTGCATTGGAGATCATGGAGCATAACAGAATGTGTGCGTGTGTTGGGGTATGTCCAAAGCTAAGGAGGTGGCCATTCAGTTTGGAAGTGCTGCGTTGATTAGCAGGCATTTGCAAATGCATTTTTGCTAGCGCCAGGTGTGGAGGAAAACCTCTGCGATGAATTTGCCTTTGTGCATCAGTGCCTGACAGCAGGAGACACCAGAGGTGGGAAGAATCACCACAGTTGCATTTAGACTGCGTAAAAAGTAGGAAATGGAGTTTACAGAAATAGGAAGAGGTGAAGCAAACCCGCAGAGGGGCGAGTATGGAGAGGCTATTTTGGGGAGATCGGGTGTGGGGTTTGTTCCCTGTCCCCACATATTAAGTGTGGAAGAAGCTCTGGCACCACTGAAAAGACTGGACATTATGCTTAGCTGCTATGGTGTGTCCCAGTGACAGCAGCTGGAGGAATCTAGCTGCTAGAAAGATGACTAGTTATTACATTTAGACTGAGGTTTTATTTGTAGTTTTTTGTCACCTTGACATTGGAACCCTGACCTTTCCTTTGGCAGTAACTCCTCTACATGCTGCGGGCACAGCTCCACACAACCTCTGAGTAGTGAACCCAGCAGTCCCTTACTGCTGCTGAACTGGACATAGGTGACTGCACTTAACAAATAAAACAATCTATCAGTTACCAAATCCCCTCAGTTTGCTGCTTGTTCTGAACTACATACATTTTAACAGCGTTGTGTGGAGGAACAGCTGCTCACCTGGCTTGCCAAGAGAGAGAGAATGGCCATAAGCATCTTTGTTTAATATAAAATTCCTTTATTTATGAGACAGCGAAGAAGGAGAGTTCTTTGAGTGGCGTTTTGTATGTGTAGTGTCTGAGTTGTTGTCTTGGGAAGAGGGTTGGGAGTTTGGGTAGGTTCACACAGGCATGAAGAGAACCATAGGCTTGCTGTAGGAAAAACCAAACCAAAACAGTAGTTGAATTTAAGACCACTCTGAACTTAATTCGTGCACGTGTCTGAGTTTCCATATGACAGGTAAGCAGTTCCTTCTGCTGAACTTTAATCCTCCAGGCAGAAAAGATGGAGCGATATTCAAAATAGTGTATCAATAAAAGCCTGTAAAGGAACTGTCCTGTTACGCAGAAATCGCATACTGAGTGCTCCTGCATGGGAGCCAGAGTGAGAGATGGATGACACTCCATCTCCCCACGCTGATCTAAAATTGGAGTGAGACAATTTGATTTCAACTTTGGGTTCACTGGCGTTGTCTGTGTTTGGAATTTATTAATAAACAAGTGGAAAAGTTGTTACAAAGATATATCGGAGCACGTTAAGCTTTTTATATCTCCTGCTGAGAGTTCTGGTTTTTGCTGCCTACTTGTTGCTCCTGCATATTTTTTGTAAGCAACTTTAGTGCTGCTCGTTTCATACTGGGCTCTAGTTTCTGTTGCCTAAACTGAGAACAGGGTAGATAAATACAAGACAACTTCAAACCTTTCTTTTTCTTGTTGCTGGGAGCAACTGAGGCTTTTTCCTGCTTATTCACATGGTTTGAGAGATGTCTTGTAAATTATGAAAAGAAGTCAGGTGCCTCAAGTTATTTTGTCACTTCTGACTCCAGCAAGGACTGAATGCTTCGGCATGTACGTGCTGAAGTCTGCAGTGCTTCGTGCCATACATAGTTGCTGAATTTTGGTGGTCTTTTGGTTTGTCTCCTTTGGGACTGTAATAAAACATGTAAATAATACGTCAAACCACATCTTCCTGCCTCTCTCTCCTCTGCTGAAAGATAGAAAGGGGGGAGGAGAAGCCTCTAAGGAATGATTTGTTTAAATTCTTGAAATATATATTGAGGATTATCTACCAAAGCTAAGATACAAAAATCCTTGTGAATTCTTTTCTCTGCAGGGGATTTTAATTTAACTTATTTTTAGATAGCTTGAAACTTAATTTATTGGTATGAAGCATATCTACATCAGAGATTTTTATCTACTTGTGCAGTAGAAAATGATTTGTGTTGGTGAATGCATGAGTTTCAGAAGCACTTCGGGCCAGTAGCGTTCTACATAATAATTTAGAAAATCTATAGTGCTTGAAAAATCTGCATTTTTCTTTTTAACAAAACAGGGAGGAGAGCTCTCTGGTTACCTATGCTCTGCTGCAGGCTTGTTGTAGACCTTGGGAAGGGTACTGGGGCTCGGTTCCTCAGGGTGTGAGAGCACCTAACTTTCCTTAGAACAGGTAGAGCAGCAATATCTACCTGTGTCTGAATCTGTGCCTACGTGTCCGGCCTTTGCCTCAGCCTTAGTACTTGACAAGATATTGTAAGGGTTGCTGTGTTAGAAGTCGTGATGTATCCTGATCTTGTGGTTTTGGGGTCTGTGTCAGTTGACCAGAGATGTTGAACACAACGCAAATGAGAACCAAGTAGTGCCAGGAAAAGCAACGTGTAAACACCTGATGCATTTTCTGAAGCTGTAATCAGAAAAAAATAGCTTAGTACTGATGATTTATCTTAGTACTAATGGTTTATCTGTGGTGCCATTGCCCTCCCTGCCAGGACAAAAAGCTTTCTGAGAGTGGGGGTGTCCACTGAGCAGATGGGACGTAATCTTAACTGAGCTAGCCGCAGGCTAAAGATGAAGGCTTAAACTATAATTCCAAAAAGTGTGAGAGATGAGTCATTTCTGGATAAGACAGACTTTTCCAAGTAACTAGTATTTTCCAGGGTTAGCATTAGCTCCAAAGTTATTTTATTTTATTTTTTTTAATAGTAATTGTTACATTTTTAGGAGTTTTATAGGGGGGATACTCTAGCTTAACAGTTCTGCAATGGAAGGAGAAATAAAAAGTTAAATATCTTACGGGGCACCAAAATTCAGCATGTCTGCTTAAAAAGAGGGATTTGGACAAATGGGGCAGAGGACAGCAGGTACCCATGAGTGCTCTTCAGATGCCTGTGATGGAAAGCACTGAACTGTCTTGCCTGCGTGTTGTCTGAAGGAAAGAAGGCTCGTCTGGGAGATTTGGTTCTGCTTTTCAAACTGGTTATTTTTATGGACTCGATTTTTGTTGCATTATGGAAACATGTTTTATGCTACTTTATCTAAACATAGTTTAGGATTGATAAAAAAATATTGCATCTAAATAATGTGTATAATCTGTGGCAATTTACAATTTGTATAATTTTGTATTTGTAACATTTTGAGTCTGGAGCTGCTCACAAATAATCCAAGGCATTTGGAGTCAGTGGTGAAGGTCTGCAGCCATTTTCTGAGATGTTTTTGCATTCCCCCCACCCCTAACCTATGCCATATCTCTGGCTCAATGCTTTTGCAAGCTAAGTTCTGAAAAGCTTGAATTTCATTTAGTTGTTCCCTGGATTGTTTTAGAGTGATGACACAAATATATTGATTACATTAGTTTAGATAATATGCAAAAAAGCTAGGTGTGAAGGATGACACACAGATTTTTACCATTTTTCTTTTAATAACGGAGAGCTGAGAGGTTGTATGGACTCCCCTGGATTCAGTTGTGGTTCCTCAAAGCCTCAAAAAAGCTTTGCCAGTATCTGACTGAATTTGACCTGCTTACGAAAACTTGAATACGTGGCACCTGCAGTCCAGGTTATACAGAATATGCTCCCTGCTACGGAGAGCATTGGTCTACCTTCCACTTAGGGGGCATCTAATGAGCAAATATTGGGTTTGTTTGCTGCCTGTGGCTTCTCAAAGTTAAGTGTGAGTCATTTTAGCTTGGGTATCCCTGCAGTTAGAGTTAACAAACCTTTTATGTGGGTGAGCTGGTCTATAACCAAACTCTTTTTGCTGTAGATAGATTGATTCTGTAGCCCGAAGGACACTGAAAAGTAATGTAAGCTGATGCACTGAGTTAGTAGAAGACTGGTTTTTCTCTATGTATGTATATTGATTTAACACACTTTCCTGGGCATGACTATACATTTAAAAACATGCTTAGTCCCATTTATAGATAAAGCAAACATCTAAGGATTAAATCAAATCTATTTCTCAGATTGATGCATGTGTATTTTGGGGAATTGGGTCATTTGATCATGATGATAATGGTGTAAAAATTGAAACTCTAAGTAGGACTTACCTAAGTAATAAAAGCCAGTTTAATTTCTTAAGAAAGAGCCTCTACTTACTGAGTAGAAATGGAACATTATTTGTTCCCTTTTTCTTGACTCTGATTTTGTTACTTGTCTGTACAGCTGTGAAATTAAGGCACTTTGTCCCTCTTCCCTCTTTTAAAATGTAACTGCAGAGGTTTTTGCTTTCTTTGGCAATCCCACTTTAGATGATTCTGAAGGAATGGGGAAGAACACCACGTTCGTGTGTATTCAGATTTCATTAAAGCCAAAGAAATATGCTCATGGAATAGGCTGTACTCAGAAGAAAAATGGATTTTTATGTGAGGTTTGTGCCTGATAAAAGCTGGCTTTGCAGAAGCTGATGTGCAGAATGAGAAGGGTGTTGATGCCCTGTCTTTTCGTAGTACATACAGTGCCCTGGCCAGGGCTGGAGATCTGTGTTTCCTCCAAGCCGAGTTGTGTGCACTTACTGGAGGAGTTGGTTTTCTCGTTGTGCTCTGACAGTCAGTGCCATAAATCATGTTGGAAAATAATCTCTTACCTCTGCTGCAGAAAAGCATAAACCAGTTTGACCAGGTTTTAAATACTCCTTTCAATCTTCAGGCACTCCAAGGGTCTGGGGGTGTTGCAGTCCACCCACCCAAAGGGACTTTGGGAAACGCAGGAGAAGCAGCCTAGGGTTTAATTGCATTTTTAAAATGACAGGAAGAAAAAATTGCAGTCTGAATTCTACCCTTCTCACACATAGAAGGAAAACATGATCTCCATTGCAAAAACAGCCATGCAGTAACCTGTGTTTGTGCTTATTAATGTTATTTGAACTATGTTACTGGCTTAATGAAAGCTACTCATGAGTTTCATCTGGGCAATAATTTGAATTTGAGTGCCAGGCTAGCACACGTTAATTGTACAATATTTTCTAAACCAGAAGGCATTGAGAATTTAATACCAACAGAGCTTGTGGCTGCCAATGACCGTGATTTAGGCTGTTTACGGAATCATATTTGACTCTTCCAGGCCTAACATCATGCGAGTCCTTTAACTATTCTTCCTCCTCCACAGAAGCTCAGCAGAAACTATATAATGATTTTGCTTTGACCCACTGCTAACCAAAGTTTTGTCTTTTCAACAGATATGTATCTAAAACTGGAAGATGTGACCCGTAAGTTTAATAAGCCTTGCATAATGGATGTAAAAATAGGGCAGAAAAGTTATGATCCGTATGCTTCAGCTGAGAAGATACAGCAGCAGGTCAGCAAGTACCCCCTGATGGAAGAGATTGGCTTTTTGGTACTTGGCATGAGGGTAAGAACTTGTTTTGTTTTCAAATTCAGCTTATGCTCTGGTCTGTTGTCCAACACCAGATACAGCAGCTAGTTTATCTAACAAATGACAATGCTTTGGAGTTTTGTGTAAATAAAGTGTTATCTGAATGTGTTGGTAGTACTGGTATCAACTGTCATGTGAAGTGTGTTTCAAAACACTGCTTCCCTTCACAACAAGTGTTTAACTTGGCCGTGTCCCTTCTGAGAGTCTATTTGCAACCTGAGTACAACATATATATATGTACACACACACACACACACACACACACACACACGAAAGGTGTTGGGTTAGACGATATTCATTTAAAACTGAATGTAATTGCAATTGATTCTTGTTGCATAGCTATTTGTTTTAAAGATTATAAAGCATTTTTTTGGTGTTTAGGCATATATCAGAGGTTTACATAAAGTCTTCATAATTTAATAACAATCTGTGTCCTCTCTAAGTCTTTTATATTTTTCATTTGTTTTTATAAAAATAATTTTAATGTGATTTTTGTATTTAGGGAAGAATCAGTTAGCTTTCAGAGGTGATGTGCGTAGTTCTAAATAGCTGCTTGCATTCTGCATTTAAAAAGGTTTCCATCAAAAGAAAACACCTTTGATGTTTGCGTGCTTGAGGAACAGCTGTCAGTTGGAGGTTAGGTTGAGATGGATAAAGACCTTTTGGATATCCATAGTAACTCTATCAGATTTCCTTAGTTTAGATGTGGAGAAAGATGAAGATTTGGTATTTGTGTGTTGACTACTCTGAAACTTAAGCATAAAGAAAAGCGGTACAGAAGGTCAGTAACACAAATGTGTTAATGTCAGTAATGAAGTCCTGACGCAATGCATTTGAAGTATTTTTTTTCTGCCACAACTGGTACAGGAATGATTTTGGTTTTGTTATGAGCTTTTTGTTGCCATACTCGCATAGACGAAGCCAGGGCTTCGCAAGCTCTGCATCAGCAAGCATAAATGGCTGAAGACTTTGGTAAGCCTCGACTTTGCTTAGATAGCAACAGCACCCAGATTGCACCATTGTCTGAAATAATTCTAATATCTCTGTAATGTTTTGTAGCTAATTGCCTCGGCTCTCTGCCTTAACTCTGTCTTGAGATAAGCTTTTACAGCTATAAATTATAGTGGTCATGAGTAGTAATTATGTAAGCCTGTGAGAGAGAACGTGGGAGTCGAGTCAAAAACCAGTCAAACAGTTTGGATCGAGAAGGAAGGCTGAGGATTATAGCCTTGAATTCGGCTTATATCATTACATAACCTTTCTTATCTCATCTGTAAGGCAACGTACTTCACGTTCTTTGTGTCCTGACAGTGTGAAAGGGGCACTTGCTTCCACAGTATTTTTGCTTGTGAATATTGTTTGTAATGTTGTCACTTATTGGCATCTTTATCCTGTTGCTGGAATTCTTTTGATTCCCTAATTAAAACTGTGTTTATAATGACTGTTCTCCCAAGCGCAGTGGTTTCCCATCCGGTGTTTAACTAGATGAGATGCGTTTTGTGCGTTTGGAACCAAATTGCATGTTGAAGTTAGTTTCCAAAAAGATTTCAAAAGGTTCCTCCTCCCCTCACGCAGCACTTAGCAAAGCCCACGTTCACAAACAAGGCATTTTCTCTGCTCGGCTTGCCTCCTCTCGATTATGGGGTGCTCTCTGCCTGTCTGCTTTCTTTATTATTGCAAGATTCGGGCCATGATGCAAAACACTGTCCTGCAGGGGCACTTTGTGCCTGTAACAGCTAAGATGCTGGGTAAGGGATGCTGGTGTGTGCTGGGCAAAACATGGTATAACACAATCCAGAAAGTAGAGAGTTTGGGTTTTAATCTCTCAGTTCAGTGTTATTTGTAATAATGGGGGCAGGAGGGTATCTTAGTATATTTCTATTTTAGAAAAGCAAGGAAGAGAGGGGGCCAGGAAAAATTAAAAATAAAAATGCAGTTCTCTGTGTTTTTAAAGCACATGTCATAAAAGCTGTCATGAAGAAAGATACAAGCAAAAACGTTACAACTTTTTTTTTTTTTTTTTAACAAAAATGTATTTATGGTGCTTTTTTACCCCAAAAGTCATTGACACAGCTTTTTTATGCACTGGTAATTAAGTAGTCATCTAGTTATACGTACATACATATGGTTTATCCTTAAATAAAATAAAAAATAATCATCTATCTGCAGAGCTTTGTTTTACGTACATAGCTCTGGCATTTGGCATGTGCTAAAGCATGTTAATCTTTATTCACTGAGTAGACAGAAGAAATGCATGGAAACACATTTAGAAAGCACAGTCATGTCAATAACATTTAAAAACCCTATTTCATAGTCAGTGAAGAGGTTCCTTTCTTCAAACAGATGAGGACATACATTTGTTATGAAAGTAGTGAGAGTTTAAATAGAAGTCAGAACACTAAGTTACAGGTTCAGTAACAAAAATACAAGTTGCAGTATGGTTTTAGTAGTAGACATAAATATACAAGAAATATCTTAGCAGCGGATGCAGTATTAAAAATAGAGTATTTTATATGCTGTTGAATATAAGCAGAATGTGTGGGTTGTGATCTTGATTCACAGTGCTTTCAGAATCCACAGTTCCCAGTTCGTGCAGGTTTTTGTTTTCTTCCAGAGCATCTGGATTGCGATATTATATAGCCCAGAATTTTTGTGAATTTTTGTGCAGAGTGATGATTATGTAACTTTACCTGTATAATCCATCATTTACTTTTATTGTTTGTGCCTGTGATTTATTGCATACATACCTCATCAAAGCTGTTCTTACAAGCAAATTTCCTAATCTACAGCACATGTTCCTGCAAGATATTTTAAAACTAACTGTAGCTGAGACCATTTTCTTTCTTTATGAGCCCTTTCTAACGTTGCAGTTTTCATAAGCCCTAAGCCCTGATATATCAATTAACAAGATTTAGGAGGGGAGCAATAATAAAGCTATTAAATCCTGCATCTAGCATTCATATTCTTCCACAGTGTAAAAAAAAAAAAAGGAAAAAAGAAAAGAACAGCTGTTTTTTAATATTTCTGTAATGTAATTCAAGCTTTGATGTTTCAGAAAACAGAGGAAGACAAAACAAAAGCTAAAAAGAAACAAACCAAACAAAACCCCACGAAAGTCCTGGAGGAAAAAATAAGCAAGCCCCCCCAAAGTCTGGAAGGAGCTATCTGCAGTGGCTGAAACAGTCGGCAAGCAAGGCTCCGGTTTGCCTGTGCTGGCTCCGCTAGCTCTGTGCACTGCCGCCTCTGCTTTTATCTGTCGCTCCCTGCTGCTTGCAGCCGGGTTCGGCTCATCCGTTTCTCGGCCTGACAGCGCCGAATCCGTGCCGCAGAACTGGGTGCAGCAATCCCCCCCGAGTCCCGCACCCGCTAGGCGATTCGGGGACGTGCTTCGAAATTCATTTGCAGAGCTCAGGAGGCTCATCTGTCATCCCCTCGGGCGAGGGACTCGTCACGTATACGACAGCTGGTACAGTTGTGTCCTTATGGCTGATAACGTCCCCTGTACATTAGGAAAAAGCAGGGGGTGGATGGCATGAGGGGTGGCCTCCTTCCCCCCCTTTATATAAAAAGCAGGCATAAGAGGAATTGATTTTAATGAGCTGCTCTGTGGAAGTTCTGGGAGTCCAAAATAATGTATTAGGCTGTTTTAAAAACGCTTCATGATTTAACTGCAGTGTCTCAGTTTCTTTTGTTTAGGAGGTTATTGTCCTGCTTTTTCACTGAATTAATTTCAACATAATTTGATTCTACAACTTACTTATTAAACTTATTAAAAATGGGGCTTGTTAAAGCTCAGTGTTTAAGCCTTCTGCTGTGGCAGGACAAGTCCCTGAGAGATCACAGGACTGCGGAGAAACCCGGATTCTTCAGACACAAAGGAAACCTGTGTATTACATGGGGATAGTGGTGAGGCGTGAGCAAAAGGCACCCAGCACCAAGGAGCTTTGCTGATCCTGGATGTCTGGGGACCTCGGGGGATTGCCCCGAAGCCCGGGTGTCTCGGCATCAACGTGCATCCCGATGGCCGCATCCTCGCTCAGGAGAGCGGGTCCCAGGCTGCGCTCCGGGATGGGGAAAACGCTTCCCGGGCACCGGCACGCGCCTGGGAACGGCACTGGTGCAGGAGCCGCCCTGCGGAGCTGTGCAGCCTGCTGGAGGTGGTTTGTTTTCCACCGTCACTGATGTGGGTTAGTTAACTTTTTTTGCAGGTGGGAAAGAGTTATTCTCTGCAAGTTGTTTAATAGAGATTTTTGTTTGTGATAGCGGTATCTCTGCCAAACAGGCTACTCTTATTTAATATGTATTTCAGCTGTAATTTCTAGAAATTAGGGAGTTGCCGTATATTTGAACAGTCTGTGTATTTTTCTGCTCCGCCACGTAAGCCAGTACCGAATTAATGTAAATAACATTGTATAACATTTGATATTTTGTTTTCCCGAATCCGGTCTTCAGCTTAATATTCTAAAGCTGCAGTTGCAAGGTTTCCAAACTGTGTCTCGCTATACTAACACCATAATTTAAAAAATGGTACAAAAATGTGTGCATATGCAAACAGTAATAATTTAACACCTCGTGGGGTAACAAAAGCCAAGTGCAGGTTGAGGAAGTCCAAAAATAATTTCCCTTGTCAGCTAATTACCAGGATTGTTTGACATGCTGCCCATACAGAGTCCCTGCTACTAATAATTAAAAAAAAAATAAACTTTTTAGCTTGTTGGATTCCAGCTCTGTTTATGCAGAACCTCACTGAACTGGGACTGCTTGTAGGCACAAAGAGGAGTCTGCACCTTGTTGACCGAAACAGCTCTGTTCTTGCCTGGTAGGAACGTGCAAAAAGCCCTGATCAAGCAGGAGTTTTCTTAAAGGCAATATTTTGGAGATCACATAAATTTCCTTTGTCTCTCACTATACAGCGAAACTCCTTATGAATGCAGAGCAAATGCATAACGAGCTGTGGCAGGTGGACAAGAAATGAGATTTTCCTGTCTAATAATTTCTTGGCTGTTGCTGATTTTACAGATTTGACTTACTTGACTTGCCATCGTTTTGACAGAAATGGGCTAGCACAGGCAGTCGCAACAATGGTTACAGAAAGAAGTTGGTTCAAAGGCAAATATCCTTTTGGGAAGGGTTAGCAGCAGATTAGCAGCAGGGATGGTGTGAACAAAAGCACAGTGAAGCAAGAAGCCTGTCGACTTGGAAGTTGCTTGCAGCTTTCTGCTACTACAGCACATTGATCCCTTTGTTTTGGGGGGTAGGTGAGGACCAAGCAAGAAGTGGTGAAAGATGGCTCCTATCTGAGCTTGGGTTTCTGTTCCTCTGCCTTCAGTACGGGGCTTACTGTGTTTGTATTTCGCTGAGGTCTTTCAGGAATGGTTCAAGCAGTCACTTCCTTGCTATTGAGAAAAGGCTTTAAGGAGAATTAAGAGACAGCTCTTTGGCTAACGTGGAGAATACTTTCACGGTTACCTTTATATGTTGTCCTTTAATGCTATTGTCTTTAAGAAAAAAAAAAAAATAAGAACTGCAGCCAAACCCTTTGGTAACCAAGGGTATTCTGAGTATGCTGATTCACAAGACAGTTAAATATGTACATTGCAGTGCTGGTATGTGTGGGACTTAGCAGTTTGTCATCAACCATTTTGTAGTTAAAAATGCACTGTTAATGCAAAACTTGCACATCTGCTGATGTATTTTTAGACCTATAAAGCCATTTGGGGGGAATGGTTTTGTGCAAATGATGAGAAGAGGTAGGGTGGCTTCGTGGGAAACCCAGCTCAGAAGCACAGGGGGCTTATGCGCTGCTCCAGCGTTTCTTTGGAAAAGAAAATGAGCTTGCAGATCTTAATCGGCATTTTTGAGCAAGTGCCCATGTCACAGAAACGGTTAGCTCCTATGGGTAAGAGATAAGGTTCTGGTAAACAGGATTATGTGTTCGTGAGCGTGCTGCAGCGCAGATGTGTGCAGGCAGCTGGCCCTGGACCGACTGAACGAGAACGCTTGATACGACTGAAATGGAGATGCAGCTAGTGAAAGCATGGACGCAGTCTCCAGACTCTTGATCCTCTTCCCAAGGAAGAGACTGTGTTATTCTTGCTTTATTTAATTACCTTTGGCATGTGGTTTCTTCAAATAAATTCTGAAAGTTTTTGAAACTTTTTGAAAGCTTTTGAAAGTAACTTTGGTACTTGAAGTATTTGGATAAGTAGTCTTTGGCTTCATGTTATATACTATATCTCTTTTATGTGCTTTAAAGAAAAAAAATGGAGAAAAATGATTGTTTCAGTGAAACCAAAGTCACACTTGTCAGATGCTCTTTTATAATAGCTCGCCTCTTTTGCTGTGCTCTTTTGCAAGTTATAGATAGCGGGGCCTCGGTTTCTGTAGCAGGAGCAGACGTTGGAATCGTAACAGTGGGAAGCATCCCTGCTACCAGGCGAGTTGAAACATTCAGGCTTACAATTGTTGTTTCTTTAGTATAATCAGAATTATTTACTGCCCTTTCAATGCGTGGCTGATGACTTAAATCTCTCAGTTTCCACACACTAGGATTTGAGTTCCTTGGGGACACTGAATATAATTAATCTTTTTGGCACAGTAAGAATTTTTGAGATGTTTTCTTCTAGCTACTTTGCAAAGCCGGAGTTTGGACCTGTGTTTTCATACTGTGCTCGTCGTGGTTTGGACAGGGGAGAGAAGTTTTCGAGTGGGGGGCTGCAATAAAAACAGGGAATTCTGCTTTTTTATTATTACTATTTTTTAAATACCACTCAATTTTATGCATCAATCTCCACTGCCCGTGGGCAGGCGCCTCACCGGTCCCCCCGCCGTGCTTTCCGTGGGATCCTCTGTCTATATGGCGGGTGAAGCGAGGGCAGAGCGCTGCAGCCGGGGTGGGTGCCGCAGGGTTGGGTGGTCTGAACAAATGCCAAGCAGAAGGTTTCTGCCAGAGAGAACCGCCTGCTTGGTAACACCATTATTTCTGCGAGTAGGAATTGTCTACGCTCTCATAAACAAATTATATCTGGGCCTGGCTGGCTGGCACGTTTCTACAATGGAAATTATTTCAGTTAGAGAGAAAATGTGTCTCTACGTAAAACAGTTTTTAATTAAGTTGTTAAGCTTGTGCAATTCCTGATATGGGCAAAACTGTACCCGTATGATGTGCCTCCTTTTCAGACGAGAGCGTCGTGCTGGTTGTACCGGTATCAGTGCTGGAATCGAGCTTTCACTTGGCTGCTGACATTTATTTCATGTAACTTCCTTTGTGCCAAAAATCAGAGGTTCAGATGGGTCTCGTGTAGCTGGGCCCTCCTGGTCACATCACAGCATTTCTCATTGTTTTGCTCGTGTACTTAGTATTTCTATAGTTTTAAGAACTGCAAAATAATTGCAGCGAATGCATGAGCATGTGAAGTCTTACTGATTTAATGTTTGTAGTAACGTTGATAGGATTATGATGGTTTCACGTCTTAGCATTGATCTGCAAGGCATGTACTGTGTAAAATGTTTTCTGTAATTAGTACGATGTCTTTCTGATGCAGGAAAATACAAGTTGTAGCTTAAACCCCAAGATGTGCAGGGCAGTATTTTGCAGATAGGGCACTAGAGGGCAGTGCTGACCTCTTCAAGTAACTCCCAGCTATGAGAGGGATAAACGGTACCAAGGATTTGTAACTTGTCTGTAAGGTGTCTCATAGCTCTGCAGAAATTATTGGTTGCTCTAAATAAGTACGAACTTACCTTTTTGTTTCTTGCAGGTTTACCATGTCTCTTCTGACAGCTATGAGACGCAAAACCAGCACTATGGAAGGAGCTTGACGAAGGAAACAGTAAAGGATGGTAAGGGAGCTTAGTGCTGTTGCTATTGTTATTGTTATTTTATTATTTTAGAACTGTATGAAAAAGTAGTCTCTGTGTTCCCATTTAAAAAAAAAATCCCTTTCTCTCCTCTTGCCAGATGGGCCTTTAGCTGTCTCCTGTATCATCCAAACTACCTGTCAGCCCTAACTTAAATTTGCAGTTGGCTGTAACAACTGTGTAGCTTATAGTAAAAGACGTGTGATGAGGAAATTCCTACTAAGGGAGTAATTGTGGTAGAATCCAATTTCTTTGCAGGTTTGAGGTTTGATACTATAATAAGGTAGAAATCCCTTGGAGGTATTAATGTTTTTAATATGTATATTTCTATCTCTGGTTGTATTCTGAGAGTAAATGCTGTCTTTTATATTAAAAAGCTGCTGTAAATACACTTTTCACTGACCGTCTTGCTTGAAATCAATTCTTACCTTGCTCTTACACTAATATTAAATAGAAATGCTACCATCACATGGCTATTTGATGATAAATATTTCAAACTAGTCATTAACTGACATCTGTTCATCTGTCCCCCACCCAGGGACAGAAGGACAGACAGACATGCACACACCCCTCTCTAGAGCTGGCACTAACTTGTCAGCTCTGTCACTCATGATAAAGAAGCTGGGAGCTGCTTGAGCTTGTTTATCCCTGCAGAATTTATTGGGTCCCTGCCCAAAACAATTGAGATGCTTGCTTTAAATGATGTGTGGAACAGGAACTGTGTGCATCTACTGTTTGACTGATACATAGATGGGCTAGTTTTATTTACGATCCAAGCCCAACCTGTAGTTCTGTACAGCACTGCTTTCTTGGGGAGGTGACTGAAAGTACCTGAGTTCCTCAGTTCGGTTCTGAGTCGTTTAATAACTGTGCTTGAAAGGAAACCCAATACTGCCTGTCTCGTCAAATCAAGAATTATTCTCATCCCAAAATAAATGAACGACGTTTGATTTCTTTTCAGAAAATAATCCTCAAAAATGTCTATTTCTTGCAGGCATCTCAAAGTTTTTCCACAATGGGTACTGCTTGAGAAAAGATGCGATCGCTGCCAGCATTCAGAAGATTGAAAAAATTTTGGAGTGGTTTGAGGGCCAGAAGCAACTCAACTTTTATGCAAGCTCATTGCTGTTTGTTTACGAAGGTTCATGTCAGGCAACAACCATGCGGCTGGGTGATGTCACCTTGGCAGAGAAGAAGGGAGTGCCCAAAGGACTGTTATCAGGTGGAGACATACTGGAGTATAATAATAATATTCATGTGATAAGTTCTACAGAGAATGGAAAAATTGAGGCCTCTGTAAGTAAAGGCTTGTCCAAATTCTATGCACTTCACAAAAAGGCATACTCTAAGAGGCACCACAGTCAGCTCTCACTAAAAGTTGAAAACTTGGAGCAAGACAACGTGTGGAAAAGCAGCACTTGCATTACACAGGAGCATCTGAACGGAAACGTTATACCCCAACTGGAAAAAGTTTTCTGTCACATGCCAGCAGAGATCAAGGAAAGCGTAAACGTAGAAGTCCGAATGATAGATTTTGCTCATGTGTTTCCTAGCAACACAAAGGATGAGGGCTACATTTATGGTCTAAAAAATTTAATCACAGTACTTCAAAATATTTTGGATAACTAGATTCTTTGTTATGGTTTTTACTGGGGGCCAACGATAAAGAAGAGCAACAACATGACGAATTTCTGCACTTGTAATGCTGTATAACTGGGTTTGTATTGTTCTACTATATTTTATTTGTCTTTGTACTTTTGGTAGAAGGGTTTAACTTTTTATAATCTCACTCAGGAAAATAATTGGTAGTTAATTGGGGAGTGCAAAAGGGTGAAGATACTTGAGATTAAGCAGGATAGGTAAATTAGTAGGATGAAGTGTACATGGTTGGTTTAAATCCAAGGAGTACAGTTGTACAATAAGCAGGGGTTGTGTTAGTTCCCATAACGACTTTAGCTTAGATAACATTCGCCCACTTAGCCTTGACACTGAGCCATATCTCCATTAACAGGTTTTTGGAAAATGGACTGAAAACTATAAAGTACAGGACTGACGTCCTCAGTACTGCCCTCTTGTGTTTACTGTATTTGAATAACTGGAGTTATCCCTACTTTGAGAGAAATCCCGTTTAGATTCAGTCGTCTGACCTGGGGTATCAAAAAGTGCTTCTCAATGTAACGGGGCGATATCGCTGTTCT
Organism: Anseranas semipalmata; assembly: GCA_013399115.1. Lineage (NCBI taxonomy): Eukaryota > Metazoa > Chordata > Aves > Anseriformes > Anseranatidae > Anseranas > Anseranas semipalmata. The sequence goes on along the minus strand of VXAA01004808.1, from coordinate 846,507 downwards.
TCTAACACTGGTGTGGGCGCTTCCCCTCTTGGTGGCTGTCCGTAGCCGATGCTCATTGCAGACAAGCTGCAGCGTAACTTGTGTTGAGGTGCTAAGAAAATGCTGGACTAAAATGTGGTAACAAGTTCAAACTGCACAACTGCTAGAGAAACTGTGTGTTTCTGAGAAAGGGTGAAGAAGAAAAAAAATTAAGCGTGAGATATTCCAGGAACTAATTTGGTTTAGGAGATTAAGTCAATCTGTTAATGGAGTGTCTGATGTTGTGACTAAGAGAAATGCTTCACTCCTTTGTTCTGATGGCCCTTCTCCAAAAATGTTGCTTTTAAAAGCAAACTAATTGAATGGGGAGACGAAGCATTTTGAGTAAGCGTACAGAGATTTCCTCAAGCTGTTTGCTGCTTGTATTTTTGCAAGAAGCGTTTCAGATTTCCACTGCCAGGGAGCACCAACTGGAAGCGATGAGCGACGCAGATGAAGGACCCTTTGCTGCGAAGATCCAGTTCAGCCCTGGAGCAACGAGACAAATCTCTGTGGGTTTCGATGGAGTCGTGGTTCTGTTACCTTGGGCTAAAGCCGCCTTTTTTTTTTTTTTTTTAATTAACACACAGGCAAGCTGTATGATTTGAAAATTGTCCCACTTCCTTCTTTTTCACAGGAAAAATTAAGACTTTCCTATGGAATACTTGAGATTGGGATGATGGTGTGTCTCCTCTGTTTGCTGTGTACGTGACTGTCCTAACGTGCATATATAGTCAGCTATAGAAAAGTCACGATGGAGTGCGATATATAAAGTAAGATCTTAATGCTTTAAGCAAGCCCCACGAGTAAAACTGTTTAGAATGGATTTGGTCATTGGAAACATACATCTTTTAAGTGCGAACTTAATGTGACATTGTGGCCTTGCTGCTCTCTCTGTATGATGTCCTGCACTATGCACTCATCTGTGATTATGTCTTTGCAAGTTCTCGATTTGACATCCGTTTTCTATGTCAGAGATAAATACTTTTCGAACAAATACACTTTTAAATAAAGCTGAAATTTTAGCTCCATTTTAGATCCTGGGTTAATTGGAAGAAACAGGGTATTATGTATAGAAATACGTTGTTTAAGTGTTAGAGCTAATATTGGCCAATACATCAAAGAATCAAAACAATCAGCAACGCGATGTTTTGAAGCATGGGGAAAGATGCTTGCAGGAGGGGCCGTATCAATGTGTTGAAATTTTTACGCAAATTATGGTGAAGGCTGAGGGAAAATTATCAGGAAGATAAAGTATTGTTTCTGCCTGGTGTTTCCATTGCACTATATAGTTAATATTTTCCCAACTCTCTGTGAACTAAGTTAGCCATATTCTAGGAAGAGTTGGTGGTTTTGTTTGCTTTAATGCTGGTTTGTGTGTTATGATCTTGTTTTATCCCGTAAGTAGTCAACACTAGGGTAGTCTAGGCTGGTAGTGGCCATGTAATTAAAAACTCACAATGTTTTATAGAAAATACAGGGGAAAACATTTTTACTTCTGAATTTTTGTCCTCTGTAACTCATCTCTTCTGGATTTTAATCCATTTTTGTGCCAGAGAAATCAGACATCTGCCTCAAAGGAGTCAGTTATTGGAAAATGATCTGTATGCTCTTAGTGTAAGCATTCTCCTGTCTCTGCTTTAAGATATGTCTTCAGTGTTTGAATGCTCTTTAAGTATTGACTGTTGTGTTGACTATGACAGTGTTTGTAATGCACCTGGAATATTGTTAAACTGTCAGATTATTTTGAATAAAAAAAAATAAATCGTTTTATCTTTTTTTTTTAAAAAAACAGTAGTTATTATGGGTGTATTTCTGTTAATTTAAGATGTAGCTTGAGAGATAACAGTATTTTTAATTGGAAGTTGTGTAAATAAAGCTTGCCGTAGAGGTGTTTTGGCATAGTACCGAATGTGAGTTTAAGCCCACAAAGGCATTATATTCACATTGTTCTTGCACACTTTAGATTTGGTGTTTGTAGTGTCTTGTATCTGATCAGATCAGATTGTTTTCAGTTATAGTTGGAGATGTATTCACAGAATTAATTAGAAAATGTAAAGGGAGACTCTGGTCACTAAAGGTATGTATTACCATCGATCTCCCTCGCTGCCAGTGACACCTCTCATTTGTTCTATGTACAAAACGTACAGGACAGGCGACAGCTACGCGGAAATCTTTACAGAAATGGTAACAAGGCTTATAGGTATCTGTCCAATAAAGCTGAAAGCAGGTCCCTTCCCCAGGTTGGTGTGGTATTCGAGTGCTGTTGTCAGTGATGAAACCTGTCTGTTTTGATTTTAAGCAATAAGAGTTTGATTTAGCAGAATCAAATTGTCAAAAGGGAAGATGCATGGAAGCATTGTCATTCATGTATTCTTTGAGAATATACTTATTCTGAAGACTTTCTACCTAGGTGATTGTGAGAATTGTGTATAAGCTTACCTAAGGAGAGTTTGAATTGTATAAAGTTTTATAAAAAAAAAAAAAAAAAAGCATTTACATATATGGTATTTTTGGATATGGATGGAATTTGTTGCTTAAATTTAGTTGGAAAATTACTATACCATTATGAAATGTTTAAAGTATTTTAATCAAATCATTTCATGAACTAAAACTGAGACTTTACATATAGTTGTGATTCACATGAAACTTGTACTGTTTTCTATTTTTCTGCTGTAGTGCATAGTCACCGTTCTTTTCTGTAACCCTACAGCTTCATGGAGAATTTTTCAAGTCTAGATCAGTAGATTAGGAAATCACTAATTCCCTTTAGTGTGATTAGCAAAGGGGACATGGTTTTGTTTGCTGAAGTAATTTCAGCGTATTACACATCTGGAGCTCCAGTAGCGCGCTCGCCTGCAGAGGGCTCCTGCTGGTTTGAGTCTGGATCCCACCGTATTCAGAATGGGCCTCGGCGCGTGTCGCAGCAGCAAAGGGAAGGCATGACCTGCACGGTGTTTACACCCCACACTTACAAACCAGTGTAATTGTTTTTTCACTTCACGACGTGAAGTATTGTCAAGTATAGGAAGACAGTGGTAGGTCAGAGACTCGTATCTGCTGTTAAAAGTTATTAGTTGTTCATCCTCTCCCCCATTTTTTTTTTTCCCCAAGTAAGCTTTCCTCCGGAGTGCCTTCTTCAGTCCTTGCTCTGGTACCACAGGTGACCTCCTGTAGCATCGTTGTGGAATAATTTAAAATGAAATTTTGATTTCCTAAGCACAAACAAAAAAAACACGCCCCATAACTGCTCTTAAAGTGCAGGTATTGAAAAACACCGTCAAAATGCTTCAAATAATGCGGGAAATGCAATTTCCTTTTTGCACTTTTTACCATGAAAAAGTAGGAGTGGAATTTTAGTACAGAACATACTTTGATTGGAGACTGGATAGTAGGTTCTGTGAAATTTGCTTATGTGTGTTTTCCAGAGAACATTTTGGGGGCAAGGTGAGCGACAGCCAAACTGTGCATGAGGTTTTCCTTTTCTTACTGCAATTAATGTTGGGGTTTGGGTTTAAGAAGGAAGCGTAGCAGGCAATGGTGAAGGTTCATAAGAAGCACAGGACAGCTGGTCAGTTCTGCAGTGCAGATAATCTTTATGATATGATCCAAAGGCTGTCAAGTCTTTGCAGGTAGGCTGATGCTGTCCATGCATATTCATCGAATTACAACAGACTTGCAGGATGTTATTTGTAAAGTACGTTCCTCTCCATAGTTGCAGGCCAAATACTGCCCTTTACTGTGTTTGTGGCAATCTGTAAATGAAAGCTGCAGCAAAGGTTATCAGCAAAAGGACAAATGTAATTATTTTAGCAGTGTTTGAAAGGGGAAAAAATGAGAAAAGCTAAGGATTATATGGCAGAAAACATGCTTCAAGAAACAGCTTATACTGTGGTCTTGTTTGATGGAGATGGGCCCCGTGTATTTGGAGTTTAATTTCTGTGTTATATGACATTCAACAGAAAATAGTCACCAAGAACAAAGGTACTTTAAAAGCACCTTAGTTTGAATTATGTACATTGGTTCAAACAGTTATTTTATTAGAAAAAAGTGACTTATGAACTAACTTCCAAATATGTGTATTGCACCTGACTATAAATGAAACTAGAGTGCACAGAGGCACTTTAATACTCTGGGAACTGTACTGGAAGATAAACGAAAGCATGTGAAATTGCACCTGATGCTGTGTTGTTAATTGTTTTTAAAATCTAAAATTCTACATTTATTGTGCTTGAGGGATGAATGTATCTAGTCTGGTGTCAGTTTCTTTGATTCAAGTGTCTAATGCCGTCACTCGGTCTCCTCTGATTTGTATGTGTTTGACTGTAATTTCATTTGCTATTTTTGCCATTATCAGACTGCAAGGGGTATTGTTAATATTATGTCTTTATTTTATAGAACATTGTACTACGCTATCTACCAACTTTTGTAATTTAATTATAATTGATATTTAGGGTAATTCTAATAGCTGTATATTTGGCAAATTATTAAAATTTTCTGCAAGTGACTTGCAAGTATAATTGGTTTCTTTTTAATACAGGAAGACTGTTGAAAAAATGTTTTCTTGAATATACCTGCACTGATTGATTCCTCTTTCTTTCTCTTCTTTCCTATGTGCTATATGTGTGTACATGGGATTTACCAGATTTAGTTTAGCACCATATTTTTTTCATGGCATCCATTGCTATTGTTTGTTGCGAATACCTGCCTTGGTACGCAAGAGTCGTCTCTAAAAATGAAAACAAAACAAAAGAGAACTTGTCTTTTCAAGAAAAGTCCATGCTGTGCTGCATTGCACATGAATTGTTGGTCAGCATTGTATTCAGTGTCTCTAACAGTCCTGTCTTTCCTAAAACCTTCTTCCCTGCTAGGAAGTGCTTCTCTGAATGGAGAAAGGATTGGGAAAGACAAAGCCATCCCCCTAGCGGAGCAAAAAAAGCAGGTTTTTCAGAAAGCTGGGACAGTTCAGGCCTTGATGAGTAAGTAGGAAGTGGTTATTTTACTCCAGATGAATTGAACCTGAAGATTACCTTTAATGTTTGATTGAAAGCTGTGGGAAAAATCCTATCTTACGGGGGTTTAAGCTAGCTTAAACCACAACAGTTTTCTCCCTCTCCTTTCAGAAGAGGGCAGGCAGTCGGTCAGCAAAAGGAACGCAGAGATAAAAGCATGGAAAAGCTACACTTCACCTTTGTGCTGTGGGTTGTAAAGCAGGAACCTGTGGGTTGTCCTCAAAGAGAGCTTAATCTGAGCTGTGTATGAAATGTAAATGAGTCAGAAATTCAAAGCAGGCACATCCTTTCTGCAGATCACAGGGATGAGGTCATGAAAATAAAACACTCTGTAGGCTGAAACTTGCCAAATTACCTTAAAGGGAGGGGACAATATTGCTGTTAGCCTTCTGTCTGATAACAAAATTCACAGGAAAGAATTTGCTGCCTATGGTAAGGTAGTTACTGCTTTGCAGATGTGAAAAACAAATTAAATTAATCAGCTGATGGGTATCGTGGTTGTAATTATATTGGAACAGTTGGTGCCAATTAATATATTTTCCAGCTAAGGGATATTTGCAGACAATGCCCACTAGTCATTTTGGAATATAGAACACTGCAGTCTTATTTTACACCATACCTTTGAGTAAAATAATGAAATTGTTTATGCAGGAGGCCATTGTTGTGAGGAAAAGACAAGTAACAACAACAAAAAAAAAAAAAGGCCATAAAGCTGTGGGCATGTAACTAATTTTTGTTGAAGTTATAACCCTTTATTGTCTCTGAAAGGTTATTGTTCCTCAAGTATTAAGGGGGTCTAAGGAGACATCAGTGTCTAAAATTTCTATTGTCCTGTAAGATGTCATGCTGGAAAACGTGTACAGGCCCACGAGCGGGGCTGCATATGCTGTTGATTACAAACCGTTTTGCATCCATGATCAGGTCCCTAATTCTGAATGGCTGGGACAACCACCTTCCAGTTTCATTGTCAATATGTTTTTTAAATGTGTTGTCTTACTTGTATACCAAAAATCTTCTGAATGTGTCCCGTAGTCTTAGTATTTTCCTGTGGGTCTGTGCAGCCTTCCTTCCCATGCTCCAGAGTTGGAGAAATGAGTAAAAATAGGATGAGGTTAGAAGAGTGGCAAGAAGCACAGTTTTGCAAGGATCTAGTGTTTATTAATTTTTATATTATAAAAATCTGGATTGTGTTTATGCATTGAAGCCCCCATTAAAGGAACCCCCCCTTTCCCTGGTGTTTTGGAATGAAGGCAGGGCCGTGCTCCTTTGTTCCTTGCTCAGATGACTTGGCAGAGGGGTCGCTGCTGCCCCCCATCGCTCTGCTGCCCCCTTGTGCGTAGGACCAGCTGCACAGGGAGCTGCGTCAGGGAGCTGATGTGACTGAGAGCTTGGCCCAGACAAAATTAAACATGGGGAGCCGCGGCACTGCACAGAGAAATCCTCTCCAGGATAGATGTGGAGCTCAGGCTGTTTGGGTATGGGCCCTGTGTGAAGCATGAACCTACTGCTTTTCACCACCAGCACCTACTTGCAGGTCTTTGCTGTCACAGCTATTGGATTTATTTTTGTCCTCTGGTGCACGAAGCATGGCTGATGGCTAATGGATGCTAAGTGTTAGTCCCATTCTCACCTTGCTCTGGGCAATCTGGTCCTGCTCCCTCTCCAGTTCAGCCGAGGCTTTCTGTAGTGAGTTAGTTCAGAGAGCTGAACTCGGTGGAAACGGAGCCCACACATAAATTTCTACTTTTCTGCTGTCTTGATTTCCTTGATTTGGCTCATTTTGGGAGAGAAAAGTGCTTTTTCTGGATGCAGGGGAAAAGGTGAAAGACTGTGGCTGGGGAAGGGGAACAGGACTGCTAGAGAGTCATTAAAGAGGCTAAACTTTAACATCACATGTTGCTCTTCATCTCCTGTGGCCAGTCTTCTATCTTTGCACGAGATTTGAGGATAAATGTAACCTAGAACAGGAACTGTAAAATACCTGCTGTCAAGACATATTTTCCTTTGGTCATCTCTATGTTTAGTTTGACCCTCGGCAGAAGAAATAATACCTGTGTATTGTGCAGAGCATCTGAAGGGCAACCTGTAGCGGGCTGCCCTGTATGTACCCCCTGCTGGCAGCAAAGACACTGGAATTGCATCAGCTCACGCTTGGACTGATGAAGCATAAGGCGAAATTGAGTGCAGCCCATTTTCCCACAGCTATATAAGCTTTGCAATGTGGCTAACAATAAAAACTTTATTTTGTTAGCAAATTCACTGAATATAAATTGGGCAAGCAGATGGGAAGCTATCAAATAGATACTGTGCCAAAGTAACAATTTTGCAAAATTACTTTGTAAAAGAAAAGCCAGAAACAAACCAGGAACCACTATAATGAAAATACTGACTTCTTGGACTTCGGTCAACACAAACCTTTCATTCTCTAATACTGGGGCTCTGCAACTAGAGCAGTGTCTCCTTTAGGATATTTTGGCATCCTCTTCATGGATGAAAAGCCATTCCTATGGCCTCCTGCTTCTCCAATGTAAATGTTCATGTAAATTGGTGGGTAGGAGAGGTAATTCCTAGAAAGTATCACGTTCAGTAGCGATCAAAAACCGTTGGGAATTTGTGTTGAACAAATACAGCTCCAAGCAGAAAACAGTGTTAGTGTTAAGCTACTGTGTAAGTACATAAAAGCAACAGGCCTCCTATAGTTTGAATACTCTGTAGTTTTCAAAATATTGGTGGAAAGCAGAGCTGGATGGGCCCTCATGCAGCATCACACACCCTTTCATTAGGTCTTACCCCATTTAAAGTTGCTGTGGTCTCAGCTGGTCCCCATGCATCTCCCGGGATCCTGATCGGGGCACCCATCACCTGTCTCCTCTCCACTTTTTTTCTGGATGTAGATCAGGATGTTCACGATGACCATGTCACTTTTTCATATCACTGCTCTAAACCACCTGTGGGAAAACAAACAGCATTTTTAGTCTGTAAAGCATCATGGGGTGCTCCAGGTCGTAGGCAGCTAGACTGGCTATCAGAGCCCTCTTCCAGCAGTGTGCTGCTCTCCTTAACAGGTAGCAAAACTCCAGAATAACCCATAAAGCTACAGTTATTGGTACAAGGTTAAGTAATAATTGTTAATACTGTGTTGTGCAAACTTCATAAAGAAAAATAACATTGTTGTGAACAGACAGCGTGGCCTCTGCCTTCCTACTTTCTTCTCTTTTAAATCTGATATTGACTAAACTTGCATATTAAAACCATAGTTCTAAAATGCATGAGGAAAGACGTATCAATTGCTTTTGTCAGCTCAACTGTTTTTGTGGGCTGTAAGAGGAAACTGAAAGCAATAAAAGGGAAAAAGCAAGGCAGGCATCAAATCAACAGTAACGATCTGTCTGGGTCAACAGATGTATTTTTATGAGTTTGAAATTATCATTGCAAATTAGAAAAATGGACTGCATTACGAAGAGACTGAGAGCTGGGCAGTTTGCACAAGTGCTTCTCTTTGCTTTTGTGTTGTTAAACAAATTAAAGCAAAATCACGGCCCATACACATCCTTTTCATTAAATTACAGTTATCCTTAAAGCTAATCAAAATGCATCTAGCCGGATCTTTTGGTCTAATTGAATCCCAGCAGCTCACACAGATTTTAGGCGGTGCTTTTGAAATCCCTGAAGGTTTTCAGTAGCCTGGATCAAGTTTTCGCTGAGATCTTGGATCACACAAATCATTTTAGTAGTAATGTCAGGGATTCTATAGACTTCAGCCACCAACTGTAACCACACATTGGCATTTAACTGGCTTGAATCGACTTCTTCCCCTGCCTGGTAGCTTTTTGGGTCCTTGTTCAACATTGGCACCCCGACACATGGAGCAAGGAGGCAATTTCTACATGATGCAATTTCTATCCAGGAAATAAGCAGTTTTCCTCTTCAAAGGAATAGTACTTAGCTTACTTGGTCCATCTGCAGCTCAGAACAATTTGTTAGCCCCCTACGACAAAGGTCTGTAGGTTTCCCCCAGTCCCTGACCATCATTCCCATGTCCCTGCACTCAGGATCACCTCGAGCCAAATTGCAGGGCAGAGACCTGCCTCCAGTCTGACCGCCTGGGCACTACTTAATGCGAGGTTATGAGACGTATGGGCCCCACATCTCCCTCGTCAGCCTTCCTGGGCAGCACAAACGTGCCAGTATTACCTGAGCAAATCACTGTGTTGCTAATAATGAAAGCTATCTATATACCATGCACGTACTCACAGCTGCTTAAACTCCTGCCCTTGTACAGCTCACGTAGCAAAGGCCAATGCACGACCGTCTGTGAAGGGAAGGTGATTTTATTTCCAACAAAATTGATTTTTCTCACTCTTATTCCTTCTTGCCCTCCTCAGGTCCCCGGCTGCTTCACCAGGAGATGCCAGGTGCTGGTTTGGGATGTGCCCCGTACCGGGCACAAGGGTGGCGTTAGGCATCAGGCCACACTGCTGATTTATTCTCTGTTTGCCTCCTTCCTCCCACTGGGGCTTGGCGGGGGCTCAGGCCCAGGGAACTGAACCTTTGGGTCTTTTGCTTTTTCCCTGGCTGCAAATCCTCATCACAGTGAAGAGGCCCTGGAACCTCACGGGCCCCCTGGTGCTTCCTGGTGCTGCCCTGGCCCTGCTCCCACTGAGGACATGAGCATCTCGCTGGCGTGGCAAGATAAACCCTGGGACGGGTCTGGATGAAGAGCTGCAAAACTTGTGGCAGAACTGGTGGCTCCCCATGGGGCTTTTAGCTTTTGGCCCCCAGTCATTTTAATTAAAAATAATTTTAAGGCATTGTTCATGGTCAAAGACTGATTAGACTTGATTTTTGTCCTGCACCAGGATTGTCCATTGGTGATGATTGCTTTTTGTTATTTTTTTTGCACTTAGATGCAGACAGTATAAGCCGGGCTCTATTTGTGTTTCAGCTGTGCGATATCTTCAGCTGCCCAGTGAGACATCCCAACAAATGGAAGCTCCAGTCACCTGCGCAGGGAGTGACAACGTTGTCAGTCCTGTGCTCTTCACTGGGTTAACGTGGAACTCTGGTTAAGTAAGGATAACATTTTGGACTGTACATCATCAGAGTATTTTGTGGAGGACCAGAGCTGCCGTGGCGCTGGAGATGCTCTGTGACTTGCACCACTGCTGAAAACCTCTCCAAATTTCTCTCTCCTGCTTGGAGATCTACATTTATTTTCTTTGGCAGCAGCTGAGGAACTGCTGACAATAAAAGGGCCCGCTCTGTCCCAGTAAAATGTACAGACAGTGCATTAAACCCAACCAAGACAGGTTTACTACAGCCTATCTCTTGGCTTTGTAAATGTATATAAGAGAAACTATTCTATACATACCACAAGGCACAGAGAAGTAATTAGTAAGCTCTTATATCAGTGGAGTTGTGGTAACTAGTGTTAGGACTAATTATTAATTATCAATAATAAGCAGCAGCACTTTCCCAAGGGAAGCTGTTGCACATGCTCTGTGTGATGTGTTACTGAGAAATATTGATGCATCTTGTTTAAAAAAAAAATGTTTTTAAGGACATCAGTCTATGATTTCCTCAGCTGTGTGGTTGTAATAGATATGTACTTTACAATTAAAATCTGGGAGGGTTATGCCACCTTGCAAAATCGGGTAGCTAAAACAGAGACCCTCTAGGAGACAGAAGTATGAATACTGGAAATAGCAGTTCCTCAGGAGGAAGGGCTGTGGCCTTTGAACGAAATAAGGATGGGAACAAACCCCCAAATCCTCTGTGCAGCCTCATGAGGTGACAGGCAATGAGGGGGTGGTGGTGAGGGAGGGGGACACCGCAGCATCTGGATGCATTTGACAGCTGGGATGTGGGAGAGATCCCAGATTTTGCCTCCGATTGAGCCTTCATCCCTCCGGATGAAGCTCGTTAATCACAGTTTCCGCAATAAATCGGCCCTCAGAAGTAGGTTGGAGAGGAGCTGATAATCAGCAGCACTGCCAGGGTCAAGAAAGAAGGTTTTGAGTGAGAGGGCACCAGCTGCTCCCTGCAATGATTCCTCTTGCCCCTGAGCATGGCAGCAGGGATCCTTGCCAGCAGCAGGCACAGCAGCCCAGCTGTGCAGCCGGACTTCTCGCAGAAACCTCGGCAGCGTGCCGGAGAGCATTGTGTTAACCTGCTGACTTATGGAAAAAGAAGGAAAATGCTGTTTTTTCAAAACCTCCCTATTTTTTTTTTTTAATATGGTAATAGCAGCAGTCGAAATAATAACAGGATTAATTATTTTCTTTCTTTACAGCAGCCTGGGCTGGGTCATGGCCACTTTTAGAAGCAGCTTCTCTCCCTCGTCCCTCCCTGTGGACGGGCTTGCAGGGAGCTCCCCAGCCCTACCGTCACCAGGGAGAGGCATCTTACTGCATATGGCAGCTACAGGCTGAGGTGGAGATGGCCAGAGAAGCACATCCCCATCTCCTTTGGGCTGGGCAGAATCTGAACTTTGAGCCAGCTCCCCTGCATATACACAGAGCTTAAAACAAGGTTGCTCAAGTTTTTTTAATCTCCTCAGGTGGGCTCTGGATACAGCATATCCTGCAGGAGAATGCCTGTGTTGTGTGGGTTGCAGCACCTCGTATCCAGCAAGGGCTTCGCTTGGGCATCATAAAAGCAGAGCACTCGAAATCCGGGGTGGCATTGAGTTGTAAAGGTGCAACCGATGAATCAATTCCCTCTCACTTGATAAAGACTTTTTTTTTTTTTTCATAGCAAGCAAAGATTTGATTTGGCAGTCTGTCTCATCTGAAATTGTTGCTAAGAGAGACTGCATGGGACCAGGCTATCCCCACCTTGGGGGAAGGGGTACATCAGAGCCCTTTGACAGCTCCCGGGGCTGTGGGTTCAAGCAATGCCCTCTCCTTGGATCCATGCTACCAGGTGGTCCTGCCATATGAAGTTTTTCCACCCTTCCCAAACATCTTCCTTGATTTTTCAGTAAAAGGACTTTGCTGGCTCCCCCTGCCAAGCACGTGCCTGGAAGGTTTCCCTGGCTGATTGTCCCCAGCTCATGTCTGCGCATACAGGCACGAGGCTACTGAGATGCCAGACTGTGGAAGGAAGGCAGCTTGTATGCTAAGGAAATCCAAAAGGATAAAAAAGAAAAATAATAGTGTTATTTCAGGCCTTCCAGCTGCTTCTCAGCCTTTAGGAGCATTAATAATGCTGAAAAATAAAAGAGCTATTTATGGAAAAAGTGAGACTGTTCAAAGTCATTTTGATTTTCTTTCCTTCTCTGATTCTCTCATTTTCCCTCCCACCACTCCTTCTTGGTGGTTCTTAAAATAGCAGCCACAAAACATGTTTTTAATTAAATAGAGGAGAGAAAAAACTCTCCAAAGCACCCTTCTGCATTGCTGCCAGGGCACATACAGCTCCTTCTGACAGGATGATGGGAGAGCCTGTTCCCACTCCTGCACTAATGCACTGGTGTCTGGGATTATTTTGGAAGTGTTTGAGTAACCTGCTAGGTGATAACTGCCTTCACTTGGCACACAATACCAGCTGCTATCCTGGCTGGGATGGGCAGCTCCTTTTGGGCTGAGTGGATTGCATTAGGGCAACTCAGTTGATTTTGGCACAAATAACGACTGCAGCTGTTTGAAGCTCAGCTGCAAATGGCCCAACCAGCAGCACCCTCCCCTCCTTCAAAAGCCCATGTGATGGCATTCATGTGGGTATTGTAGTTTGTCTCTGTAGTGGTGTGATTTTTTATTTTATTTTGTGTACTGGTAAGAAGTTGCTGGATATCTACAGAAAATATGAAATGTGTTCCTCTATTCACTTTAGGAGGACATTACATTAATTTTTGGGGGACCTGAGTTTGTCCTGCTGCTAGTCAGCCATCCTATCTGACTGTGCCTGGTGTAGGGGAAATATCAGAGTAGAGCCTGCAAGTTCATCAGGAAAGTGGCTCCACAATGCACAAAATGCAATGCTGAATTAACGATGCACCCTTGAGTGGATATGTGCTGCCTTGCAGAGGTGAGGTCTTCCCATAGCTCCCTTGTCTCCCCTTCATGCTCAAACTGACTTACCAAAGTGTTCCTGGTGATTTTTTTTTTTTTGGTGGGGAAATAGCAGAATATTGCCTTTTCTATTTCATGTTATTATTTTTCATCTTGTGAGAAATACAGTTTTCTGTTGGCTTTTGTGACGGAGATAGAAATATCACAGAATATCCCGAGTAGGAAGGGACCCATAAGGATCATCGAGTCCAACTCCAAATATCAGGGTGACTGATTCTTTAAGTTTTTTTTTTTTTTTTTTTTTTTAAACATTTAGCTTATGCATGGAGATTTCTCTTTAAAATCCACTCAAGAGGAAGTTTGTGAGGATTGGGTGGTGCACAGGTGAAATGTTGATATGGGTCCTCCCATACAAAATATAGGTTCCTGCTCAGCTCTCTGATGCTTCTTGTTCGAGGGAGTTAGAAGGAACCCGTGTCTGCCTTGGGAATTAAATGCATGAATCGAGTGAGTAAGGGTTCAATAAAGCTGGAAATTGCTTGGGAAAGCTTCTGCTTCCTGATGAGATGTTGAGGGGGCTGCTTCTTGCAGCAGGGTTTCCAAGCTGGCTCCAGCAACAGAAGCCCTGTGGAGGGAGCTGTGCTTCAGCACAGCTTTACCGCTTCTCCTTGCCAAACTTAGCTTTAAAGAGGTGGTGTTGGGCATTTGAAAGTAGATGTATTGGTGAGCGATGTGAAAGGGAATTGCTTGATTTATGCCTGCTTTTATAAGCTGCAAATGTCGTTACTGAAGCTGAGTCTATGCAAGCGGTACTCACCCCTGCCTCTGCTGGTCAAGGGGTTTTCATCAGTGCACAAGGCCAGCTCTGTCTTCTGTGCTAGATACCGACTTTTTCTGGAATAGAGAAACAATATGTTAGGTAAGACTGCAAATTATAGGCTGCAGGAGCGTTTTCCGGATTTTTTTTTTGTAAAGGATTTTTCAGGGCTTTCGAATATTATTGCTGTCTTTAAGATGCCCATTATGTGACAGGATGGGTAAGTTGAGACACGGCCCCCTGAGATCTTTGTTTGAAGACAAAGCTAACAAAAAGCAGTGCTCATCTGTGTGATGTTTCTGAACTGGGAGGACTTAATTGTTGAAGCGCTGTCTCTGAAGGGGGGCTGCTGAGAAGCCATACAACCTCAAACGGGGGAGAGACAGGAAAAAAAAAAGGCAAAACCCCACAACATTTAAACCCCATCATGGCGGAGGCTGACCTGGGGCTCGTGCGGTTTCCTCAGGTGAGGGCGGCTGGGCGGGAGCTGCCGCTTCCCGCTCTCTGCCCGCGTTTCTGAGGGGAGCCTGATCGGCAGCTCCTTTTCGTTGTTGTTTTTGGGGCAGCTCTGTTTCCTCCGGGGTGTCCTGTCCGTTCAGAAAGAGTTATTGTTTCTTCCTCACGAAAGAGGGAATAATTTAGGTTTATCGTCACGCTTGAGTTTTTAAGGAGCTGGACTTGAGCCTAGGGGTCCCAGTTCAGGTCAGAAATACTCATAGAAAACCTCGTAGTAAGAAACGCGCCATTTCTTCTGGTGAAGTACCAGTTGTTTTCACTAAAAAGCTTTTTAGTAAAACACGTGGCCGTTTTTCCGAAGGAAAACCCCTGTTTGGAGGCAGTTCTGTGCCCGGAGGCCTGACGGCGCGCGGGAGAGCGGGGCGGCCCCGACGGCGGCCATTACCGCCTCGTCGCTGCGCCAGCGCGGGTCCCCAAGCCGAGCGAGCTGCTGGCAGCTCGTTAGTGCTCCATTTACCACAAAAACAAGCGCAGGTTTGGTTTTATTTTATCTTTAACCGCCACAGTGCTCTCTGCGGGGCGGTGGGACGGGCCCGGGCTGCCCTGAGGGGAGCCCCCGGCTGTGAGGGAGCCTTTGGTGCCCGGTTGGTCGCAGTTGGGTGGGTAGATCCAATTTTACTGCTTTAAAACCACTTGCTGCCTGGGGTGGGTAGATCCAATTTTACTGCTTTAAAACCACTTGCTGCCTGTGAAGCGTGTGCTCGAGTTGGAAAAAATAATTGTTGGGGGGCAAAAGGGAGGACTGCAGTCTGGATCGTATGGGATCCACTCGGGGTGTTTGGTCCCTTGTGTGGGGATGTCAATTGAGATACTGGAAATGTCTCTGGGAGCAGCAGTGGTCGTTTTGTATGTTAGATAGTATATTGCATGCTGTGTGCACAGGTGGTCTTGGCCTACATGACAGAAAACTTGTTTTCCTCAACTGGAAATGAGGGGGAAGGGAACATGCACCTTTAAATACGTAATCTTGGTATATCTGACACCCCTAGGTTTGCGAAAGCTGAGGCTGTGTGAAGCTGTACAGGAACCACACAAGAAATCATCCACAGGCCTGCATGCCAGGTGAGCACCAGCTGCTGCTGAAGAATAGCTCTGGCTTTGCTGCCCTTGGGCAGTGAGCAGCTGTGTCCCTGCCATCTTGATACCTCTTCCTCCATCCCTGTCGGTTCACCACATGGGCTTTCCTTGGGAAAAGGCAGCTTATGTTTTCAGTCAGATCCAGTTGAGCCAGTGCCACTCTGACACATGTCCAGTTGTGGCATATGTGACAGTTTTAATTTAAAAGATGGAAAAGAAGCTTGCAGACAGCAGTCTGATCTTACATGTATGATGTGCACCCATGTAAAACCTGTAGGAGGAATAGTAATGTCTCCTATCACTGTGGGCCAAGTGATACAGCTGTAAAAACGATTGCTTGTCCAAAAACTTGATGGAACAGAACTTGTTTGAGTGGGGGAACCAAGTTGGACTCAAGTTAATTCTGAAGCAAACAGGTTTTCAAGGCTTAAATTGAGTTGTTCTAGGGAATGGCAACCTTGGTGGCAGGGGTAAAGACATCTACAACTTGGTGCTCGTAACCTACTGATTGTTACCCCATTAGTTAGCAAGCAGGAGCAGGGCTAGCAAGGATGCAAAATGCTGTAAAAATAAATATGTGAAGGGCTTTTTTTTTAAGTGCAAAGTGTTTTTTTTCTTTTTCTCCTGTGAGGGGTGGTGGTGGTTGGTGGTGATGTTTGCCTTTTGCTGTTGTCAAAAAGGTTGAGCCTGGAGCTTATCACATCATATCCTGTTAGCAAAGCTAGTCTTCATTCAAGCCCAAATCTAGTTTGAAGTCCTGGAGTGAAATGTTACCCAGCTGCCACAGTGGGAGTGATGCCATTGACTTGAGCAGGTCAAGGGCTCAGTTCCTAGTGATGATCTCTTGTGAGGCTTTGCCTGCGCTTCCATAGACTGTTTTCTCCCTGGCTGTTGCTTGTTGCCTGAGACTGAGGATGATCAAGCACAGGTAAAATTGGGGCTCAGGGCTGGGAGCAGCTCCTGTCATCCTGACCTGTCATGCTGAAACACTGTTGGGTGAGACAGGTATCACAGAAGCAAAGCTTTCCCTATAATAGTGGGCACTGTCATGCCTTCATAGCACGGGACTATGAAATGGGGCTTCAGGTCTGTGTTAAGATAGGGGTAAAGGAGAAGGAGAAAAAAAAAAGCCTTGGCCTTTGGTTTTTTAAAAAAAAAAATCTTAAACTTTCTTCTGCTGTTATCTCGGATCTGGTTTTGACTTCATTTTGGGACTGAAACTGAACTGCTTCTGCAGAGTATCAGTTTAATGATAACAAACAGTTGTGCAGCACTAGATGTCAGTAGTGCTTCACCAGTTTGTGTGTCAGACCTTACAGGCTTGATTTGCTGCTGGCCTTTGGTACATGGATGCGCTCTCCTTGCTGCATGTCTTCCAGAATAAACATGTACAAATATGTTGTACTTCTAAAAGGTATTTTCTGGTATGTGGGTGTTGTTGGTGAATAACCATCTCAGGTCACCGACTTCCAGAAATGACATGTTTTGTCATTTCAGTAGATCATGCATAGGCTTTTTTGTTCTTAGTGGCCAGTCTGTAAAAACAAAATTGCCTTTGGGCTTGTAACTTGGCAAATATCACTCTTCCTGTAGTTGCTCATTAAAACTCAGATGGCAGTTTCCAAAGTGTTTCAAACACTTCCAAAGAACCTCTTTTTAAAGAGATACCCTTTGTCTAAAAGCTCTGGTTTAGCTTCATGCCTTTATTAAACTTAAACTGGAGCCACTATCAGCCAGATGCTTTAATGAAGTGTCCTTTTTCACACCTTAGGAAGGCAGACATTGAAAGGAAGTGCCATAATTGCCTGAAGGACTTTGCATTCTCTTTGAAATGCTTTAAAGCAGGAGATAGATCCATGGCGATCCTAGGCTGTTTCCTGATCCATACTGAATAAAAAAATACTCTAGCCAGTGTTCTGACAGAAACGAGATAATACAGCTACTTGTTGCTTATCCCTAACAAATATTAAATACACTAATGTCAAATTTTGCAAACCAAATCATCGTTATCGAAGAGTTGCTGGAGATATTATTTCAGGGGAGCGGTGTTGTAAAGATTCAACCTGTATCAAATAGTTAAGCTGTTTGGCTTTCAGGATGGATTTAAAACTATTTCTTATGTTGATTCCTGTTTTCTTCCTTCGGTCAGTGTAGCCTCTTATCGCAGGCCTTGTCATTGTGTGATTAAATGCTGCCCAGTGTTTGAGATCTGGACCTCGGCTGTGCCTCTAGGACACAGTGCAGGGAGGGGAGATGTAAGCTTAGGAAAAAAAAAAACTGGAAGCTGGATATAGAGGGAGCTTGTTAAACTTGTCATATATGCCACAGCAAGCTCTGTCACAGAATGAAACTTTGAAAATTGCTAATCTTTTCTGAGATACAGAGAGCAGCAAATTTTCCAGTAACCTGTGCTCCTCATGCATGCGTTGGGTTTAATGCAATGGAAGGATATTCCCTGTTGTTCTTAGTACGAGAACTGGGGATGCAATGTGAAATGGCTAGCTGGCAGGCTCAGGGCAAACAACGCACGTCTTTCACAAAGTTCAGTGAAACTGGGGGCTGCGTTACCACAGGGCATTGCGAACTGCAAAAGTTTAAGTGCCACCTTCTAATCCACGTCTTTGGGGATTTTTTTAATGGTCTTTCTGTGTACCAGGCTTGCTTTGCTCTTCTGTGTAGGCTAATTTCAATGTGTTTATTCTGGCATGGCGTCTTTTATGGTCTGTACAGAGAAAGAAGTGTGAAAAACCACTAGCATGCTTGTGATATCATAGCACAAAGTAGTATTGTCAACTGCAGTCTCAGTTTAAAGAACAACTAATTCAGGGATGGGTGTTTCTTATTCGTGAAATAGCTTAAGGCATCCATAGGAAACTTTTTTAAGAGAATAAATAATTCGTGTGAGCATGATGCAGTGTCTGCAGAAGACCCTTAACAGATCAACCTACTAGGTTTTAACAATTTTAGTAAATAAAATGCGAGGGTTTACTACTTGATTGCTAGGGTATGTGAGAGTTTCTGGAGATAAAACATAGCTGTTCCAGTTGCTCCAAGTCAAAGTAAGTGAAACTTAGTCTACTGCTGTAGACTAAGACAGGTGAATTTTAATGTTTTTTAATTTACTTTTAGACTATTCTGTTGGTTCATGAGTGTGGTTATATATCAAGTAATGTTACAAAAATGAGCTCAGCTGATTGTATTGCGGGAGATGGTATCACATTGAAGTTTGCAAGGATGAGGCTTCCCTCTGCTTCACAGGCTGCTCGGGGAGAAGCGAGGCAAGGATTAAGAATGCAGATGTGTGTTTAGAAAGCAAAGGTGATGACAGAATATGCCAGAAAGCTTCATTCCTGGGAATTCCTGAGCAGGGTAGAAAAGCTCACCAAAGGCTGTGTTGTATGGTGGAGAGGAATGCAGAAGTTAACAGAGAAGACGGAAAAGGCTTTTTAAATATTCCTGCCCTCTGTTCAGCAGCAGTGCAATACCGTGCTACGTGCTCTCTCCAAAGAGGATGTGGGGTAGGAGCAGCTCGAATCTGCAGATTCCCATTGGATCAATGTCACTGTTAGGGACTCGTGAGGGCTTACACAACTGTTTTAAAACCTCTGTCTTGCTGCTGCCTGCCTGCATGGCAGTTGTGTGGCAACTCGGTGCTGGCCTCTGCACCAAACATAAGGGTGACTCCACTCCTCACATCTTTCAGCCTAAATTACAGGCTTGTGTCTCCTGGCAGGGACAGCTGAGTGGGCTGTTCGTAGCTGCTGTTGCATTTAGGACTCTCACACTCCGATGTAGAAGAGCAGCTTTCCTAGCTTCATTCCCTGTGCTGAACCCCAGTATTCAGTTGGTCTGTCTCCTGCAGGGCAGAGAAGGAAGCTTGTGGTATTGCTGGGTGTGATTCCCAGAAACCTGGACACTTTTTGTGTTATATACATCTAGAAATAGCTGTATTGATTGTGCAGACACTATGAAAGTATTTTTTTGTAGTGGAGAAGAGCTGAGGAGCAAATTAATAAGTACTAAGTATATGTTTTTGTAAGACAGCTGGAATAAACCACTCTCAATCTTAAGTGAAGTATTAGGCCTATTGTCTGTTATGTAAACCTGTCTGTAACACAGATGTGTATTACCTACAGAATGCATATGTATGTTTCTGTATGTTACGTACACAACCCATTGCAATTCAAGTAGGTGTGTGTCGGAGAGGCAGTGAGCAGAGTCACTGTCCTGTTCTGAGAACAGCAGTGATGATAAGTCTGTGAAAGGGTCAGGTTTGCTCCTGGGGGACAAAAGCTGGAGTGATGCACTCAGCTATTGCCCAGCAGCGAAGGCACATATTCCTAATTACTGCAGGAGGAGAAATGGGTTGTTTCTTTGAAAGACAGCTGTATTTGCTTGATGGGAACACTTGTGCAATCTTATTTATCATTGTCCACTAGGTAGTGAATATTGCTGTCCAGCCCCTGCAAACTGCTGTTGAGCAGTAACCAAAACTAAAGCAAAAGCTTTAAAAATGCCCATCCAAATGTGAATTTGTGCAAGGGAGAGTCCAATTTGAGATTCTGCTGTCTTCAATCTAAACATGAATTGCTCTGTTTAAAGTGCTTGCACCAAAATCTTACTGTGTTCTGTGGCTCTGCTTGGTGACATCAGCTGGACTGTGTTTGGCAACTGAAGGCCAAGAAAATAAATTTTTAAAAGCTTTAAAGACTCTGCAGGCTTTCTTATATACACAGACTCTCTAAAAGAAGCAAGATTTGCTTTTTCTGTGTGGTTATTCCTAGTATTTGCAGTTAGGTCAGGGAATACTGTTAAACTAAGACTTCCCACCTTTGCTTTCTTCCAAAGCACATGAAGACAAATAAAGGTGACTGGGTATATCCTCCCCAGAAATAAATAGCAACACTTCCAGTTAATAGCAGAAAGTGTTGTCAAATGGTACCATTGAAGATAATAGTATTAAAGGCTTACAAAGTAAGACAAGTATTGCAGATATGAAGGAGATCTGTACAAACAGCTTTGTAATTAAGTCATGCAAAATTATATTTACAATAAGCTACCGTTAGCTGTATGGGTTGCTAGCATGGGTATCTGGTTGCTTGATGCTAACAAAATCAGACTTTAAAATGTAGCTCAGTAAAATTACTCACTTATTCTTCTCACTCTTTTTCCTCAGTGTTTCAACATCTAGTGGACGGCACATCTGAGTTGAAGCAGCCAGCCAGCTGAATATTTAAAACAGGAAATGAAGGTATAGATCCTGTATAATTTTTTAAATTGTTCCCTGAAAGATGAGCTTCACCCTCTCCTCCAAAATAGGATTGTGAATCTTAAAGGATTAAATTCTCTCATTTCAAATCTGTTACGGATTGCAATTAGTTCTAGCTTATTTTTTTCTCAATTTTTGTTTTTCATGAAAAATAAATAACTGTGATGGTAAAATCTGTGATAGTAAAACTTAACCCAGTGGTTGGCAGGTCTGACCACTGGGGAATCATCCTGGTCTGTGCAGGTGTGGTCAGTGCCACTGAGGTCTCCTCGATGCTGGCACACCTTTGAGACCTTGTCTCACTGTTGCCTGGGTGCATTTCCTGTTGCTAATTGGTGGTGGTTTTTTCCTTTTTTGTTAAATATGGGGGAAATGAGATGTGTTGTAGTGATGAGAACAAAACAGGAGAAAGGTCTTTGAAAAACCCTTGTGTTGGTGCTGGAATGTGAAAGGGGTCTGACTCCAGCTTTATGCATGATTTTGTTTAATTAAAAAAAAAAATGTCAGGGCAGGTGAAGTTGACTGGTGATGTCAAACCTGACTGGGTTTGAGCTTGCTTTGGTGCTGTGGGCAGTGGTTTTCAGGGTCGGTCCTAGGGCCTGCCTGGCATTTCTGAGAGCAGCTCCCTTGCCTGTGCCCCATTCTTCCTGCTTTGTTTTACACCAGCTTGTCTTCTCCTCTCAGAGTTTCTGGTGGGCTTTCCCTCAGCCACACCAGAACCAAGGGCTGGCCCTCAAGTAGTGGGATCTTGCCCTAGCTCTGCTTGTGGCCGTTCTCAAGAAGTGCCACAAAAACAGCCCTATCATCATTTCTGCTTGCCCAAGAGGCTGCAGGGTCTCTGTCCCTGGTGGGGTGCCTCTTGTACCAGCGGTGGTAAATTTGCTAATGACCCCCAGCAGGTAGTGTCAGAGAAGAGTTCCCAGTGGTGTCCCAGGAAATAATACATCACCACCCGCAGCCTGCTCCAGAAGGCTTTCGTGCACCCCCAAGAGGCAGGGGTAGATTTGTACCAAGCAGTAAATCATCATTTGGTCAAATACAATGTGAATGAAAGGTGAGGTATGGTATCGGCACGTGCCATGTTACATGCTGCTTCCCAAATCTGGAGGAGGTTTGTTTGGAAGGGGTTGAGAGTTTCGGGGACCTTCTGTGACTGATCTCTTGTAGGACTGTTCCTGAATATTGGTTCTCAAACCTGCAGAAAATGGTAAGGTATCTGAAACCTTTCGTAAGCTTCCAATTATTACTTACAGATTTTATTGTGAATATTAATTTTATTAACTTTGTCATAAACGATTCCAATGTTCAATGTGGAATTAAACTGCAATGTTAAAATAAAATCGCTGGAAAGGAAAGGAGGAAATGCAAGACCTCCTGAAGGAGGGTGGTCTAGCAGTAGTACCAGAGACAAGAGGTACCTCTCCTCATAGGAAGAACTTGGGCGGGGGGGGAGGGCTTCTTTATACTGTGAGAATTGTGCTTGTTTTGAAATGAAGGATAAGAAGAGGTTAGTGACGTGCAAAGAGTGGCAGGATGGAGTATAAAAACAAAGAAATAAATTCCCCAAGTAGGACGCAGTCCAGAGAGGCCTTTGATTTGCAAGGTGAAGGAGTGTTGTGCTGATAAGGGCACTCGTGCATGGCTCCAGAGAGATGGGCTTTGTCCTGGCTTTGCTGTTGACCTCGCACCTCTGTTTTTCTCCTTTCATCCTCAGCCTGTTTATTTAGTTTCTTTGTACTGGGGCCAGCCTGCTCGAGAGTGTGCGTTCATTCAAGACCTTGGCCAGGGACTGCAGACACTTTTGTCGTAGGCATAAACCTTTAAAATGCACAGGGAAGCTGTAGAGGATAAGATGGAGGTGACACCCTTTGGTGCTGTTTGTGAATAAGCTGGCAGTGCTGTTCTGCATATAAATTTTTTTTTTTTTTGAAAAGCAACCTGCTGTGCAGAGGGAGAGTGAAGAACAGTGGCAGCAGAAAGTTGGAAGGGGCTTGGTGGTGGTGTGGTGTCTAGCAGGAGTGTTTGTGAACCAGTCTGGGTGTCTCTGCAGTAAGGTATTGGCCGGGAGAGCTACAGGGCTGTGCTAATGAAGTGTCTGATCGATGCAACAGCTCTAACTATTGAATTCAGCTGTGCTGCAGCATCCTGTGGATGAATGCAGGTGAGGAAAGGCTCAGTCACAAAAGATGCTGTTTTTAAATGGTTTCAGATCTGCTAATTGCTAGATAGGAGTGAAAAAGATGGGAGTCTTTGTTAGATTCAAGCCTATCCCTCCACAGAGATGTACTGACACAACTAAACCTAGAGACATTTGTTATAGATGAAAGAAGACTAGCTCCCTCATCAGAAGTGGTTTTTGAAAAGCCAGGTTTTAAAGCAGGAAAATATAATCAGTTGTTAGTAAAGAACCAAGCAAGCTTATGTGCTGTTGTGATAAGCAAATTGAAATCTGAGTTCATTCAAGTAGAAAACTTTAACTTGAAAATAATGTTGTGTTTGGAATGGGGAATGGGACCAGCGTGGTGTTGGCACATCCTGTGGGCAGTCGTATATCCATGTCCCGGCGCTGAGGTCAGCCGGATGGAGCTTCCTTACCTGGGACCAGCACGTGCAGAGGACATGATGCTCACAAGAGCTGTGTGATGTGGGTATGCCAGTGCTGCCCCAGCCTCCGTGAGGAGCCTGCTGCCCCAGGACCCAAATAGTATTGTTTTGTCTCCAGCTTGGAGGAGACAAAATGGGCCCAGAAAGAACAAGGGCAACTCCTTGTGCTAAGACCCAGATGCTCAGCTAGCTGTCATCTGCTGTTTGTTTCCAGCCCTTTCCTGCTGTGGGATCCTGAGATTTAAAAGCCATTTTACTGTGGGGGTCTTTCTGTACAGCAGAACAGACTGTCTATGAAGTACAGAGCAGCCTTTCTGACAGCTACGGTAGGAAATATTACTAGGAAATGTAGCCTGAGGGTCTGAGTGCTCTGGGAGTTTTTTATAACAGTGTTATTTCCAGAATAAAGCTACTAATTTTGCCTCTTGACTCTACTCATGTTCATTAGGCAGATTTTGTGCCTTGAAATGTGAGTGTCTTCTTAAATAAGAGATGGGTAGGAAAGGTCAATGCGGGAAATGTGAGAAGACAAAGCAAACAACAAAAATACACCTTGTAGAAAGGGAGCAGAGAGTGAGGTGGTGGAGCCGCCTGCTATTTTCAAGCGGAGGTGGTTGGGCTGGGACCAGCTGGGAAGCGGGGAGCAGCAGAAAAATGAGCATCAGCACTGAAGCTGTGAGGAAACCCCATGGTGAAGTCCATGGTGCACGGCATGAGCGTGGGTGGAAAGGTATCCCTGCCTAGGAGGGAGGAAGGAAAGCAAGCACTTGGGGCTCTGTGAGCAGGGGAGAAGAGTTTTTCCCCCCACTGCCGTTCTTGCAAGTGCTTGGTGCAAAGTTTTCACTTCCACCTTTCCATGAGTGGCCTGACAGATGTGAAAGGACTGTGCTGGAGCTGTCAGGGCACCTGGGGCTGATTAGCAGAAAAGGGCAGTTCTGTGCCTGCCCCTGTGGGCTTCACCTCCTCATTTTGAGTCAGTCTGTGTGGCAGTGTGTGTTAAGGAAAGGCCATGTGCTGTGTCCTTTGGGGGCTTGCTTTTCTTTCTCCTGTTGTCTTTCTGCCTTTTTTAATCGGCGTGGAAATATGGGCAGCAATCTGTGCAAGAAAACCATAACCAAAAGCAATGGAACTATTTTAAGATTTGTCTCTTGAACTTCACAGCAAGGTTATGTCTTCAGCGCTTGAATCAAGCTGTTTTCCATTTTAGTGGTGGGCACTTGGCGTTTAAGCCGTTAGTGCAAGTGTGGAACTTGCTGCTATTGCTCTGCAGACTGAGGAGAGTTATACGAAGTTCTCTGAACCGCTACTTCACAAACAGTGCTGAATGCACACAAAGTATTATTTCTAAAGGATGTGTGTGTTATTCACTTCAATATGCCGTGATCTTAACACAAAATAACTTTTTGGGGAGGAAATAAGAGGAGTAAATGCGTAGGGATGAGTAACAGCACTTCTGTCCGTGGAGTGGGGTGCAAAAAGGGGTTGCTGGCCCTGCAGCCTGCTATAGGATGTGCTGGTCCACTGGACCTGTGTGCCTCTGCAGCTCCCTCTGCCTTGTGGTGATCCTGTAGGGTTGGTGGGGGAGCCACTGCCATCTTCTGTCTCTCCAGATTCATCGAAACTAGTTTGCAGTGCTGAGAGGACAGGAGGGGTGCTTTTGCAGGCTTGCTGTGAAATTGGTGCTCTTGGGCCTATTCTGATGGCCCTCGGGGTCCCCCTCTGCCTGGAAGAAGTCTTTGCGATGAGCTGGGACTTTTAGGGCAGGTTGTTTTTGTGTAACTGCTCTTACTCAGGGTAGTCACTGCCAGCCTGTGCGCAGGGAAGGAGCTGCAGCTGAAGCCAGGTGACCTGGAGATGTCTCGAGCTGTCACAAGAGCATCTCCTTGTGCTGCCCTCTGTAGCTCTACCCCCGTGCCCAATTACTGCAGTGCCACTAACAGGAAATAATTCTTTCAGATTGAATGCTTGCTTGTTATCAATAAAATGGTGAAAAATAATCTCTGTAAGGCTTGAAGGACTCCCTAGGAGATTTTTTGGTCTAAAGAAAATGAAATCTCAAACTGACTCATATTGAACATAGGATGTTGTAAAGGGGTAATGAGGTTTCTGCAGTATAATTTGGGATCATTGCACTGCTCGCAAACAGTGACCTCAATGCATGTTTATACCAAGTTATCTTGGAGTTAAATACAAACTGAAAGGTATTAATCAGACTGTGATGGTCTGGAATAACGTTTGTTGGAAGTTCCTGCCTTATTTCAGTAATTTTTCTCCAGCCTGTCACGCTTGTAGACTAGATATCTATTTCCCTTGGTTAACAAAACCAGTTAAATTAGAGCTCTTAACTCTTTCCAAGTGAGCCAGTGAACATATCCATTGCTGCTTTTGCTAGTAACATGGGATCCTGTTTGCACATAAAGTGCAGAGAGATGATTCACTCCAAAATTATGGAGTGGCCCTTTGGAGAGAAGCAAAATTGGTGTTCCCTCTAACCAGCACTTATTATAAATCTGAGTCTCGCAGCAGCAGTATCAAAGCAGTGAAAACGCTTCCTGAGCAGCATTGCATTAGATGTATGTCTGATGGAAGATGTTCCATCACACCCAAGTCCCAGCACTCAGGATAGTTACTGGGTTTGTCTGATTGCGTGGATGTATTGCTGTCTGCTTCCAAAACCATGAGCACAATGCTCTTCCCTTTGACACAGGTCTGTGCCCACAAATGAAGATGATAGTGGTAAGTTGGGATTTTTTGTGGTGAGGTTTTTCAAATATGTGAATGTAGCCCTCAGGCTGTTTCCCACAGAGGTGAGTGTGTCCTTCAGATGTCTTTGTTTCGCCAGGTAAATTTCTTCTCAACTACCGCTGTGCTGTGCGTGAGCATGCCCAGGAGTCCAGCCACTTGTGGGGACACTGGACAACTCCGGCTGCTTGTGGCCCTGGGCCTCCTGTGATCCTGTGAATAGCAATTCTAGCTTTCCTGTTATGCTGAAGGAAAAGCAGTGCCTACATCCTGGTGTGCTCAGCCTTTGCCCATCCCTGGGGACCTATTGGGTTTGAGGGTTTAGGATCCTGGGAGCGTTGCGGCAGGGATCTTGCCTTTAGTGTCATTTCGTTCTTAAAGCAGGCAGCAACAGGTGTGAAGTGACTGCTGTTGTGGCTGCTGTGGCTGGCTTTGGGTTTTTAAGAAAAAAAAAATGCTTGTTGGAAGAAAAAATTACAAGACATTATCTTGCAGACAATCTTACATTGTTCCTTAAAACTCGTGTGCATATTGTAGCTGCTGCTTCTGCAGTGTATTTCATCTGGGTATGCACGCATTCTGCTGCTGTCTGTATCTTAGTGTGTCTCTTGTGCCGGTAGCATTGGGCCTGCAGACTCTCACGTGCTGATTAATGGAAAGAAGTATTATGTCAGAAGCTGTATTTGGTTCTTTCATTTACAGAGCTTCTGCATGAAAGAGTAACTACAACGAAGTATTTAATGAAGTATTTAAAGGTAGGAACCAGTCAAATATTTGGATAGATAGAAGAAGTTAAGTAACTCTGTAAGGAAAGTACTGCTCTAATCTTGAGTACAGCTTCTTATGACAAGCTGGTAGGGAGTTCAAAGAACTACTTAAAAAAAAAAATTGGCTATGAGAACATCAGTGGAAGGATAGTGTTGTTCTGAAAGTTCATTCTAGTGCAACTCCTGATAATAGGATTTGTAAGCACAGTTCCATGAGCAACATGCCTGTCTCATTTAGAAATTGAGTGGGTTTTATCCCTTACACCATGGCTATATCTGAACACTTTTCTTTGCGTTAGTATTTGTTTACACATCCTGAAGTTTCATCGAGTTTTGACTTGCAAATAACCACAAGGAAGTCAGGATGCTCGCACTGTCAAAGGCCTCTTCTGTTATGAGTATTTTAGGTTGCTTTTAGCTAGGAAGCTAGGCCATGGCAGGGTAATGCAGTGCTTGAAATCGACTTCTGTAAATGATTGTCCCTCCAGACAGATCAGAGAGATTCTTTAGAAATCAATTAAATGTCAGTGGCAGGACTTTGCAGACAAAACAATGTGTTTTTTTCCTGTTTTCTCACCTGCCCTGTAATAATGAGCAGGCATTGATTATCCTGCTATAAAGATGAAGTGGAGAGAATATTTTATCCTTTTACCTCTTACGCTGGTAAAGCAAAAAACCAAAATCTCTGCAAAGCACTAATCCAGGTTAGTTACTTGCAGATGCTGGTATTCAAGCTGATACCACTTGGAGATATTTTTTTAATGGCTCATCTGTCATTTGCTCTCATCATCCCTCCAAAAAGGAGCTACATCAGTCTCCTCCGAGCGAGGGGGCTTGGATTCACAGCTGTGCTCTGCAGCCAGGCAAGCCATTGCGGTGGTGCTGAAGGAGCAGCTTGGAGCCCAAAGTAGGTGAGGATTATATGAGAAGCATATCTCTGTGGAAGAGACCTCAAAGAAAAAAGCTGTTTTCACATCATGCTCCAGGAATGATCTCTAATGTGAGCCACGAAAGACAGAACTTCCTAGTGGGTGGCTCAGTATTGTGGCTCCTCAAACTACCGGAGATCTCGAGCTGTCCTCAGGCATGTTCCTGTGTCATGTTGCTTGCTCTTTTGCTTATGCATACTCTCAGAGAGCACTAGTTATTTGTGCTTTGATCATCTACCCTCAAAAACCCAGGAAATTCTAGAATCCAAATGCTGCAGCCTAGGATTTGTGTTGTCACTGCGCAACAAAATGTAATAGCGTGTTCTGAAGCAGTAAGTGTGAATCTCCAGTTAACGCTGTGAACAGGACCCGGTGTGAGCCTTGTAGACGTGACTTCTGCTGCTATTTTTGGCTGAATCACTTTTTCGGATGTTCTGCTGGGATTGTGGCTGGCTCTTGGTGTTGGTGCCAAAGACTGAATTTAAAAAGCATGTCCTGAAATGCAGGATTTTATCCTCTTGTCGTTGTGCTGGTAGACTCTCGGGTGTATTGCTCTGTGCAAATGCTCTGTCTTAATGTGAGGAGATCAGTGTTCCACACACTGAATATAGGTGGAAAACTGATACAGGACAGCTTATTTTCATTGCGCTTGTAAACTTTATTACAGGGTCTGCCAGGAGGCCAGAATATATTGTATGTTATATTATATTGTAGTAACATCCAAACTTTGTATTTCTGGAGTGTTGATAAACCTTCAGTGTTCCTCATCTCTTCCAGGCTGCTACAAAAACACCTGGTTTCCTGAAATTGAAAGGCTGGTAACTGTGGGTTTTTCTTGTTTCCTAAAATCACTGTTTTATTGTTCACTTTTTGTGTATTATGTTGATTTGCTGCTGCTTCTGAAAATAGGAAGTGTGAGCCCTATGCAGCTGCATGCCTCCAGAAAATTAGGACCTGCTTTAAAAAATGGCTGAAATTAGATCAGGAAGATTGATTAGAGCTCGTGCAAGCTGAGGAGCTGCCTAGGTGAGTACCAAGTGGGCTCTTCCATGAGTTTAACTCAGGTGCTCTCAGGAGACTGTGGCCCTTGGAGTGAAACCCCGGCACAGCATCTTGGACAAATTCCCATTTTAAGGTGGCAGAAGGACCGTGCTGCATGTGTTGCTGCTGCAAAAAGAGCTGGGTTTGTGCTCGCTGTAGTGGGATTTGATGTTTCTAAGTGTGTTTTGAGGGATGTCCTCCTCCCTGATGCGTGCTGCGCTTTTTTTCTGGGGGGGCAAGTGTTCCTCCAGGGCAGTGATTTGGCGGGTGAATGTATAAATGCCAATCAGTTATGAGCTAGCCAGATTCCGATTTCCTATTTCGACAGTGCTGTATGTATGTAAGCAATGTGAAACTCGGGATATTAAAACAGCAGGCAATGCTTTGCAACACTTGTGACAAAATAAAATGGCATAAAGCGTCTTGTGAGATCAGGTCTGTAGACTCATCTCTGCTTTAAAGATGAGCCTTTAAAAAAGCCCCTCAACTGCCCAAGAAACCATCATTTTTTGCGTGCTGTTTTGCTCTGTATCATAGAAATCTATCCCTTTTCCTAAAATAGCCCGTGCCCTTGAGCTCCATGCATCCAAGTGCATGCTATTTGGCAATGTCATCACCGCGCATTTCTGTAATCTTTGAGCAGTGTTGCCTTTCGTAGATTTCTATACAGTGCGGTGCCTACACCCAGTTGCACTTAATTTCACTGATCACTAGCTCTTGCTGAGCCTAACTCATGAATTCAGTAATACATCTGCTGGGTTAAAAGAGGAGAGAAGGAATTAAAGAGCCAAATGCATCGTGGAGGCTGGAACAAGAACCATTGACTATTTTCTTTCATTTCTTAGCTTAATCTAACATTAAGGACTAAATATTTATTTGATGCTGAGGTATCAAGACTGAGAGCTTTGATTTGTAGGATATTTTCTTGTAGGACCTGTTGACACTTGATCTCACCTCAAATTTAGGATTCTGCTCTTAGAATAGGCCTGGTTTTAGAAACTGTTTCTGTTTCTGGAGTGCCAAAAGGTAAAACTTGAGTCTATAGCACAGCTCACTGGATTTCTCTTCAGTGGCTGTTTTCACGAATACTACCTGAGGTAATCATAGAGAAGGAGTTCACCTTCCTTGAGGGCGGCTGTGAGCACCGAGGTGTGTGTGGATGTGTGCACGCGTGCTCCTGTGCATGTGCAAGGCTCTGCTGAATGAGAAATGCTCGCAAAGCATGTTCTCTGAAGAACAGCACTTACCTGCTGGGTGGATTTAATTTTATTGTCCTGTGGTCAGTTAGAAGTGTAGCTGGAGCTCTGTCTTGCTGCGTTGTGCCGCTTGCAGGCTCTGCTTACGACACTGGGGAGCTCTGTGTAGTAAGGAGCATGCAGCCGTGTCTGCTAACTAAGCTGATGAGTGGCAGAAAAATTAGCCTGTAAAGGGGTGGCAGTGATAGGGACAAGTGTTTTGATGCTGCTGATGTGACAAATCAAGAGGCTGGCTTTGGAATGATGTGATTTGTGTCAAGCAGAGACCATGCATCTGCTTTGGCACAAGAAGGGTGCGCAGAGGTGCCGTGTCATGTCAACAGACCTTGGGTAATGTCTTTTCTCATTTTGCTAGTTTTTATGAGAGCCCGTTAAAATAATTGAAAGAAAGCGTGATCTCCCTGGAAGCACAGATTCCCACCGAAGACGAATTTTTTGTGATCTGTATGAAAGAGGGGGCTCAATATTAAAACAATATGAACTGTCAATTGAAAATCCTTGTGAAATCCAACATGCTGAGCTTATTAGCATTGTTCTTCAACTGAACAACATACAACTTTCTTTATCTCAAGAGGCAAACCTTGTCTGTTCCAGCTTACTTTTCTCGGAGTGTTTAGTGGTTAGCTTGGCAGAAGTGCTGCCAGCGCTGAAGCAGAGGGGATGACAGGAGGGAGATGGCCAAGGTGCCAGGGCGTGCTTCAGGAGTGTTTCTGGGCCACACGGTTAGGAAGCAGGTCACCAGGTAAAGAGCAAAAGGGCACTTCACTTAGCCTGGGAACATTTTGGGGGGTTGATCAGTGTTACTAGAGGGGGAGCCCCTAGTTCGCCCCGTTATTCTGTTGCGTGAACAGAAGTCACTGCATTTAAGCCATGTGCCCGCTGCTCTGAGCCACAGGGCTGCGTGTCTGACAAAAGCATATTAAAAAGAAATAATTTGATGGTTAGGCTTCGGAGGCAGAGAATGCAGCAGTTCCTTGGACAGTTGATCTGTCAGCTCCTCCTCCATGCCCAGGCAGAGCTCCATGCACTCCAGCTGCCCTCTGACACAGAGGGGGATGCCCTCTCCTCCTTTCCCCTGCCTGTCCTTCCCAAAGAGCCCGTATCCCTCCATTCCAGTGCTATAGTCATGGGAGCCATCCCACCACATCTCTGCAATGCCCATGAGATTGTAGCCCTGCAAGCTTGTGCACATCTCTTGTTTCCTTTCTTCAGTGTTCGTGGTGGGTGTATTTATGCATGTATGTTTAGAGGAGAAGCAGAAAATTCCTTTGAAATCTGTAACTATTTTCTGATTGGAGTTGCTCAAAAAAACGTATCAGTGCCAAACACATTTCTTTGCCAATCAAGCTAAATAAGTAACCTAGTAACTTTGCACTTGAAAATATTTTCATTCAATAAGATAACAGTCAAGAAAGACATTTGTTACATGTTGGCCAGGCCCCTAAAATGATCAGGTTCTTCTGTCTTTGTAGCTGTTACCATGACATAAAAGAAGGCAGTAATACTGCTCTGAGGGACATGGGGATGGGAAATTGAGGGTTCTGTGTGACACTAGATGGTGCTCCGTATCCACGTGGGCATCAGAACGCCTGTGCCACTCCTGCTAATTCCTTTGGCAATGTTTAAGGCTTTTAATCTATATTGGGTTTAGTCGTGATCAGGTAGGACAGTGTTTGTTATTCTGGAAAATATCATTGGTAGAATTCCAGCGTAAATACTCAAATGAGACCACTCAAAGTATATCCTATTATCTGCGAGTCTTAGAGTACTCTTTGAATATTAACTGACTGCACTGGGTGACAGTGAAGCTAAGTGAACAATATATCCACTTTATGGATGATTAAAGTACAGTTAGATTTATTGACTGCTGGAAGTCGTATAGCGAGGCAGTGCCAGGGCTGGGAATAAAATCCAGGAGTGCTGGCTTGCAGTTCCCTCTTCCGTCTGTTAGATAATGATTTGTTCTATCACAGGTTTTCTGTAAATAAAATTAGAACTGGGTGCTAGCAAAGAAATTTAAGGAAAATCATTGTTCATGGTGATAAATGTGTTAGCCTAGATGTGAATATCGTGTTTCTCAGTATAGGAGGCATTGGCTGGATATAGCTGTGTAGTCCCTAATTTAACAGCTGTGATCTGCAGAGTCTGGTTGTACCTGGCAGCACTCACAAACAGGACGTCCCCAGATTTCCCAGGAAATCTCTCATAGCTTTTTCTTTTCTTGTCTGATCAGGATGGAACAAAGTTGATCCTCAGGTCATCTTCTAGAGGCGTTTTCTCTGCTCTCTTTGGCCTCCTGGGGATTTCCCTGATTTCTGCCAGCAGGGACCTGCGGTCACAGCCCTGTTCCCAGGCAGATGATACCTGGCCTGGCTGGGAACGTTGCTTTGCTTCTGAATACATGGTCTCGAGGAAATGGTGGTGGATGGACAGCTTGGTTAAGCACTGGAGGCTGCTGCCCACCCTGTGTTAACGCAGAGCAAGCTGTGGGAGGCAAAGGAGGAGTTCCAGGTGCTCCCTGGCTCCCTCTGATGGCCACGCCACCTTCTGTGGTCTCTGAAGGTGCCAGAGCTTGCTCTCATGTCACAGAGGTACTTCCAGGTGTGATCTGTCAGAAGAATAAGGATGCCCTATCTTTGGAAAGGCAACTGGTGGTAGGTAGCACTCTGGAGAGGTACATGAGGGTGGTTATTTTTGCCAACCCCTCCAAAATGGGGCTGTGTCCAGACCCGCTGCCTTGGGGTCATCTTGCTCATAGAACATTATCATCATGAAAAGCTGTATGTTGCATATTTGCAATGCAGTGGTCAGGCATGTGCTGCTGCTGTGGCTTAGTGTTTTTTTAAGTGGTATTTTTAGATAAGTGAACAGTACAAGTTACCAAATGCACCGTATCAAATGCTTCATAGATCTGTTTTCTTCCCTAGCTCCTTGTTATAAATTGACTTAAATAATATCGAAGGTTTCTTGGAGATAACAGTGGGGGAGATAGAACTTAGAGGTGCTGAGAGATATAAAAGGTGAAATTATAATGAGCAGGTGAGAAATGTAGTGGCTTTGGTATGATTATTTTGCAACATAAATTTCCTTGCCAGTTGAATTGAAAGCATAATTTCTGTCTTTAACAGTTCCATCCAGATTTCCATGTGAGATTATGGGGAGGGAATAAATATAGGTTTAAAAGGAGCCCAAAATGAAAAATGGTGTTATAAAGCAGTATGGCACTGGAGTTCAAAAGTAAATTTTTCAGTGCAAGTCTGTCAAGACTTACTGTAAAAGACTCGATGACTGGTGATTGTTACATCAGTCCAATTTCAATGCAAATGTATGGGCAGCCTGTTCCAGGGTAAGGACAGCTGTGTTGCAACTGCAAGTTCTGCTGCAGTATTTGAGTGATTCTTCAGAGGCTGTGCTAATGGAATTATTGCAGTGCAAAATCACTATTGTAGGATGATGGTTTCAGTGCAAATCTGTAGATGCACAGTGATTTCATAGATTTTTTTTTTCAGTTAGTTTCTTTATATTAAATGATGGCGTAACCTAGCTTAAAATTTGCGTATTTGAAGGCTGCGAGAAGCTGTGATGTTGGTGGGACCACATTGGCCCCGTTGCCTTGTAGCAGCTGTAAGCTCCTCGTGGAGTTGTGAAACAACTTGTTGTCACGTATAGCTTTTCTTGTCTAGAGCAGAGCTGCAGTCAGAGCAGAGTTTCTGCTGACGGGTGTGACTTGCAGACGTGACGAAATGGGGTGGGTGCCTGTGCTCACTGGTCGAGCTGGGCAGCCCATCCTCAGTGTTTGAAAGGGCAGGAGCATGGGGACTGGCTTTTAAGAGAGGAAGAAAAGTGATGGGTTTGAGCTGTAGAAAGAGCCACTAAAGGTAGATGTTGGGAAAACGTTACTGAGGGTCAAGATACTGGGACAGATACCGTGTGGCTTCAGCTGACCTCCAGAGAGGGATTATTTGCACTTCTCCATTTCTTGCCTGTCCTCCTCCACTGGTTTATTCATTTCTGCCTTTAATGTTTCTCCTGGGACACTTCCCTGTTGGATTAAATTTCACACAGATAAGGCTGACCGCCTGAACCTCCCTCCTGCTCTATGGCACCGGCAACAGTGCTGCTATCTTACTTGTCATTCAGGCTGGCAACCTGTGGGTCACTTCTCTCCTCTCGATATATATAAGCTGCTGCTTAATCCTGTTGCTTCTCTAACTCTTCTGCAGTCATCTGCCTCTTTTCCTTCTTTTCCTGTGGGGCTGAAATGTTTGGTTTGTGCGAGGTTAATCATCAGCAGGGAACTTGCTTGAGACGAGCATCCTTTCATCCCCTGACTCCCTCCTCATCCTTCTCCACCTTATTTCTTTTTTACTTCTCTTTGTCTGTTCCAGTTCCTTGCATATACCTTCAGAGGGCTGCTTTTAACACAGCTATGAGCTCGTGATCAAAAAGGCAGTGAAATCTGTGCCCCAAATGGTCTTGTTCGGTACAAGTTGTCCAGGTTTCAGAGCGGGTTTTAAGCCCAGGCCTTGTAGCTGCTATCCTCTGGAGAGAAGGCTGCAAGTCAGTGACTTGCCTCATAAACAGAAACTTTCTTTCCTTTTGTTTTTTGACCTTTTAAAATTTGTCTCCTTTCTTCCAAGGAGCAGGCGTAGACTGTCAGAACAGCAGATTAATTCCATCTCTACTGAATTTTTGCCTTGCGTCAAGAAAGACAGCTGCTGCTGTCTGTTACTGTCTTGAAGATTATCGAGTGGGTCTTCTGCATGCTTCATAAAAAGATATCTGCAAAACATCATTTACTGCTAAAGGAAAAAGAATGTTTGCATGGGAAATTATTTCATTTTTCCTGCTTTTTCTGCATTTTCAGAAGTTTTTTTTTTCCCCAAGGCCTCTGCTTGCAGTGGAATATAGCAGCTGTGATGTTTTCATCCTTGACAAATCAGACCTTAGGTAACAACATAAAGCTACAAGATGGCAGGGTCATTCTGAGACTTCTGACTTGCTAAGGCTGTTTATTTCACAAAAATTATGTCAATACTTCCTATTCTCCAGTGCTAGCGCTTTCCAAATGATACTATGGAACTGTCCAACCCCATGGACGGGTAGCGTGGGTAACCACAGGATTTCACTACTGCTCGAGTCAATCAAGAACATGTGTTTGGAAGAGGGATGGTTTCCATGCTGAGACTTCTGTACAGCAATTAGCACAGCGTGACCCTGCCTTCACGGGAGATACGGGAAGGCAAACTGATGGCATAACCTTATAATGGAGGAAATCGCTCGTGTTTTGGACACCTGGGGGGCAATCGTTACCACTTTTAGGGTTGATCAGTACTCTTCTAGCGAGCACTCTTTTTGTGGGGAATTTCAGCGGCTTTCTGCCCAGCTCCGGTTCCTGGACGCCTCTACTCATATTGCATAGGCTTGATGTGGCTAATGCTCTGTGCTGTGTTGCTGAAATTGAGCAAAACCCAGCGGTTTATAGCTCTCCCTTAACACGTGCTCCCTCCTTACGCTGCCGGTAGCGTATTCTTGTGCAGCTCCTCGCAGGGAGGTAGCTATCCACAAAAGGCTGCAGTAAAGCAAATGCAGTAGTAGCTGCTCAGCAGGGAAAATCCAATTGCTTTGCACTGGGCAGCTATAACTAGCGTGATATTTCTCATCGCTGCAGAGACATTGATTTCCTTTCCTTTAAGGCAGCCTCAGTCACTCCGGTCCCTTTGCAAAACACTTCTTTCCCTCTGGCTTTAGAGCTCTTTTGGAGTTGAGGCAGGTGTTGAGGGAAGGGGGATGGATGCATCATCAAGGAGAAAACGTAGCAGAGATGCAAGCACTCTAACATAACACTTTATTAATACTTAAAGTATGATTTTAAGGGTATGATCCTATAGAAAGTGAATAAAACAACAAGTGGGAGTTCTCAGGAAATTAGTAAGTGAAGCCCTTTCACTGAAAGGTAACAGGAGTGAGCTAATAAGGAAAGGAAGATGTAGGAGGGAGAACTTAAGCTCTTCCTCAAGGAAATTAAATGAAAAGCTATCAATGTCAGAAATAAAAATGCAGTTTTCTGACTCAGCACAGTGAAAACACGAGGTTGCCACTAATGGCTTTCTAACACAAGAATTCTAGTATAGGCTGGTCTAGAATACTGGGTCGTGTAAAAGAGATTGTGTCCCTCTTTGTTTTGTCCTTTTTTCTCTAAATAAATGGAAAATGGTTAGATTGATTTCTGCCTAACACAAATTCAGATTAGCAAAAATCAGAAATGGCAATTTAGGTTTGTTAGTGAATTGTATTGGGATGAATACATAAAGTGTTATTTTCTGGAGGCCTCACTACTTAAAGCCATCTTGCATTGGCTCTTGTTCCATGGTGTTAAACAATGTGTTGTTAAAACTACGTCTGTAATTAACATCCAATTCAGCTTGATTGCGAGTTTCCTCTTCTGCCTGCCTATTGACTGTAAAGAGTTCTCTCCTTATAGCATTAAGGCTCGATAGAGGCCAGCGTGGCTAAAATAACGGGGAAAATAGTTTCCTTCACTGATACAAAAATGCTGAAGTTGTCTGTTGGCTGTACAGTGCTCACCTGGGTGTCTTAATCTTTCGTGAGGAGGTGGCAACCAAAGGGATCTGGTTGGCACCTGGTATTGGTAACGCAGCTCTGGAGCAAGGCCGCAGCAGGGACTGAAAATGTCCCCTGCGGTCGCAGTGACGCGGTGTCCTGTTGTGGCATTGCAAAGCCAGCCTGGCACCTCATCCTCTGCCCCATCGAGGATTCCCGTGGTGCCGTGGTCTCTGTGCTGCCTTACTGAGGTTAGTTCTTCTGTTTTCCCTTGGAGAAAGATGTTTGGGCAGCTCTCGAGCCTGGCTTGGTAAGACATCTCTTACCTGTGCAGGATTTGCTAGTTCAGCGGAGGTCCGTTGCCCGTCAGTGTTGCTTTCATGTACAAAAATGCCTCCCGTGAAGCCTCTATTAGCTGTGATTTAGAGGTTATTCAGTGGTGCTGTTTTGAGAGAACCTCTGCAATGCGGGAAGTGATTTCTTCTCAGTTTGACACACGAAATAAAAGGAACTTCTTTGTGCTGAATGACTTGGGCTCTGCCACGTTAATGAATAGCTAATCCAGGTCCACAAAGTAAAGCCCTGCAGCTGCTGCCTTATATAAATAGGAAAAGGTTGCAAAGTGCCACAAAGAGCGTGCCTCAGAAGTTGCATACAGTAGGGCCTGTTTGCATCCCTCTTACCTGTTGAGGCCTTAAAAATAAGGATTAAGAACTTAGTGCGTGGCACAGCATGAAAGGCAAGTCAGGCCCTCGAACAAAGAGCAAATAAACATCACGTGCTGTCAGGATTCAGTAAGTAAATAAACCCAGCCTATGTACAGCTGAATTAATTCTGCAAGCCACATCCCAGAACAATGAATGTCTGCGTGTGTTCCCAGTGAGGTGGAAAAAAGTCAGGTGTGTGAAGCCCAGATAATGCAGAAATAGGGTCAGCAGAAAGAAGCATTGCATCTAGTCCCCCCTTTGCAAGGCAACCCAGGGAGAAAGCGGTGTATTGGCAAACGTGCTACTCCTGATCTTGACAGGGCAAATTAGAGATGGATGTGGCTTAAAAGAAGAGAACAGAAAGGTGGCTGTTAGATACGGGTTACTGTTGAGAGGTGCCAGAGGAGAAGACACCAGCTAAGATGATGCCATATGGTCTCCTTAGCGGTGGATTTCAGATAAAGGATGCTTTAAGCTCAGTCCTCAAAACGTACTGCGTGTGCTGTTCTCTTCTGCATGGGGTGGCTTTGCTCCTCTGTCCCCGTCGTGGTTTCCCCTCTCACCGCGGTGCTGCGAGCCCCAGGTATGAGCAAGCGTGCGGGCAGTGCATCCGCCGAGCTGTTCTGTCTCTGCCTTGCTTCCTTGTGCTTCCCCTTGTGAAATCCCCCTGAAGGAGAGTCTGATTCCAAAATTAGGATTGATTACGTTTTCCCTGTGAGCTCTTTTCTTTTCTGGGAAAGTGAAAACAGCAATGTTTGCCAATTTCCTTGAATCTTTCTCTTTTTCTGCTTTAAGAGAGCTTTGGTTTGGATGGTTGACTACCAGAGCTGAGTTACTCTGCTTGCGTTTTACTTTCCCTGAAACTTGCCCGTTTCGATGAACAGTGGGATTTTTGTGTGTGTGGGGGGGACACCAGAGAGGGGCTATTTTTGGCTGGATCTGAATTTACTCAAAAGTGGTGTTATGCTCCCAGGGATGAGCCAGGCATGTAAAGACTTGGCAATGTCAGAGGTCGCCTCCTACCCATGCTTTGTTGGGGAAGGGCCTCCCCAGGCCCTTTTCCTGGGCTACAGGAGCTGGAGAAGCCCTTCCTACCACCGAAGGGGTAAGAGACTGATGGAACCCAGCTGGACATTGCCCAGGGCATCGCTGATTCTCCTCAACCAGTTGCTTTCAAGCATGGGCTGGTTTCCAGTTTGTGTTGCAGAAAGCAAATCATGCTACGGTTTGCGGATTTGGAGGTGAGAAGAGTGAGAACTCACCATAGAAATTCCCCCAAAAGCACTTACTGCATTGCTGTGTGTTGGGTTTCATTTGTGTAAGATGCACTAGGCTTGCATAAAAAGGAGGAGAGATGCTTTGAATGAATCGGGGAGGAGGTGAGGTGGTTTTCTGAAAAAAGCCTTCCAGCCATTCAGGAACAAATAAATTTGAAACTTAGTTTGACACATTTCACCCCTGACAAAGGCAGAAGTGGCAAAATGCACACGTCCGGGGTGTAGAGCCTGCTCAGCTGTAGGATCTGCTCTGTTCCAATTACGGGCTCAGCGAGGAAGC
Source organism: Anseranas semipalmata (assembly GCA_013399115.1). Taxonomy (NCBI): domain Eukaryota; kingdom Metazoa; phylum Chordata; class Aves; order Anseriformes; family Anseranatidae; genus Anseranas; species Anseranas semipalmata. The sequence goes on along the minus strand of VXAA01004808.1, from coordinate 807,619 downwards.
TGACCTGCCGTTTGCAGGTGCTTATTAAGTTCCTTTGGTTTCAGCCACTCACTGTGATAATGCAGGATAAAAATTTTACTTGAAGCCTAATAAGAAACCACTTTAATCAAAAACTTTGATGCTATATCTTCAGAGCAGATATGAAATTTCTAATTTAATGTGTAACGAATAATCTAGTTCCTTGTCCAAAACTTCAGGCTTTTGTTCAGCACTGTTACATGCGTTGGCTGTCTGCTGCCTCTCTCATGGCAAATACAAAGAAAAACATCTGTCTGTAGTTAAGGGAAAATTAAGAAATGCCAAGGAGAAGGTCAGGGGGCTGCCAATGTTGGTAATGAATAAAATCGGGAGGGTGGAAGGGCAGATGGAACATCAAATGTCTTGCAGGAAGCGGTGTTAGTAATTTTGTTGTTGAAATGAGCTGGGATAAGATCGAGCACTCTTTAAGATGCTCCATGGAGGTCAGTACCTCTGTCAGGGGTGCAGGAAGGGTGGAAGCAACCGTAGGGCAACGAGGGAAATCCCCGTGAGCAGGGCTGGAAGGGCAATGTGAAGAAATGGGTATGCTGAGTTTGGCAAATTGGGAGGAAACAAATCACAGGCCGCGGTAAGATTCAGCTGAAAAGGAATAAAAAAATATCTCCTTTAAAAGTGCTAGCACTTCAAAGTTTGAGGTGAGAAGCAGTCTGAAAGGAAAAGAGAAGTATTTTGTTCAGGCAAACGTTTCTATTGAATATCCTGACAAATAGAAAAGCAACATTCTGTTTTAAAATCTCAAGTCTCAACTTCCACAATTTGGTCTCTTCTCAAACAATTCAAATTAAATGTAAAAATAATACAGCTGCTGTGTGAGTAACTGCAGCTGACCCCATTCTTTTGGGAAGGATTTGATCCAAATGTTATGCTCATCTGTCTCTGTGAGTCAGATCAAGTCCAATATTTTACGGTGCCGAAGTGTGGACTTAGGATGGCGTTTTGCTGCATAGATAGCCATGAAATTCTTTAAATATTTGTCTTGATACTGTGTGCAACTCGGTTCCTCCCACCCTCAGGGAGGGAAAGCTCCTGACTATTTTGAGTCAATTAGTGCTTCAGCAATGATTATTTCTACCACCTCTGGACGGTACAAAGTATTTGTTATTTTCACATAGGTGGGAAAAACCCGAGAAGAAACGACTGCAAAATAACTTCTGAAAAGAGTGTGGTAAGGAATCATTAACAGCTCAAATGGCAACGTCAGTGATGCTTGTTTCAATTGCCACGTAGTAAAATTAATTTCTACATTTAAGAGAAGAATTAATGGTGTAAACTGTTATGCATTAGTGTTATAACGATGTTTTAATGGCTGGAACAAACTTATTAGAAAACACTTATTTTACAAAGTGTGGTCCAAAATCAACAGGACATTGAATACAGCCATTAAGACTAAATGTGTTATGCAAAGTCGTGGCTTTTAGTTTTTATCTTTGAATCGACAGTTTTATCGAATTATCAACAACTAAAATACTAGGAATAGATTAAAACTCCCTTGCTTACAATCCCTTATCCCTGCAGGCTAGCTGACTTGTGAATTTAACCTCTGGAAGAATGGTCACTGCGTGATTGCAGGTTGGCTTATGGAAGTGTAAGGTTCTCGTTGGGCTTCTTTAGGAGCAGTAAAACTTGGCGCAGCTGGTTCGCTTTGGTTTTTGTGTGCTGCTTCTAAACCCTATGCTTTATGGAAATGCGGTTGGCTTGCTGAGAACCCAGGAAGCAATGCTGTTTAAACCAGAGGAATGGCAAAACAGATATGCCCTGCTTTTTTAGGTGCTTGCTGTAGTCTTCAGATTAAACAGTACAGTTGTACAATTTATAAAGAAACTGCTGAGCAAGCACGGTAGCTATATGCTGTAAAGCTTCTTACTGCTACTGTTGTTAATCTGTAATGTGCAACCTAATGGCGTAGATCCATAATAGCAGTTTACAGGTCAGTAATACCCAGTGTAGCATGCACAGTACTACAGCCGTTCTTCATAAGGGAATAGACTCAATATTTAATTCTTTCCATCACCAAAGCATTTTAGTCCATACTCTTCCTCCCCCCCCCAATTAAATAAGTGCCTAAATTCCCAATATTGGGCAAGTAAACTAAATCATCCCTAGAATTTCAGTTCAATAAGCTGCTTAACCTCTGCACCTCACATTCTGCACCTCGAATTCACGAGGAGAGCAGTTGAAGCGACTTTGGTTCGGTGTCTCTGCAGCGAGTGGTGGTGTAGCTGGGGGTAGGAGGCAGAAGATGCAGGTGTGTGATGTATTGTACGGGTGTATGACAGTGCAAAATGATATCACAGGGCAGGATCAGGCTGTGTGAGTTAAAGGTGTCTAACTCGTAATGTTTCAGGCACTGCTTTCTCCTGGGTAAGCTTTGTCTTGCATGATGTATTAAAATAGAATAAAAATAGTCTGCCCTTCTCATATTCTAAGAATAATAATAGTGCTTCAGGCAGTACTATGAAGTACGGTCTAATATAATCTTCATTGCACCTACTATACTTGACCTGCTTTTTGAATACTAATGTGAAAGGAAACAAAAAGGGCTAAAGTTAAAGCCTGCCTCTTCCATTTATTGTTTAAATGATAGGAGGACATTGGGGATACACACAGTAAATTTTGAGGTAATTTTGAGCACTTCAGTGGCTTGTGGTTGGGATTTGATTAGCCTATATTTAGGAGAGATGGGCACGGGATTCAGTCACCCCTGAATGCATTGCCACCACTAGGTGGTTACATACAGCTGTGTCCAGCTTTATTTTGCAGCTGGTGACGTGTCGAACACGTCGATCCTGTTCAGGTACCTGTCTGCAGTGCTCATTGATGCACAAGCTGACACAGAGCCTAAAGTTTTAGCAAAGAGACTTTGGCTTGAAATCCAGGCATGGGAGCAGACTGCTGCCCTCTCTGTCCCACTGGGCTGCCTAGCACTGGGGGTGGCACTTGGTTTAGCACTAAGACTTGATGTCCCCAAAGGAAGGCTGGATGCTCCTCTGGATAAAAGGCATACAGTACCTGGCAGTAGAAGGGATGTGATTTCTCCAGGCTCCCTGGATCTGGGGGAGTTTGGCTCCAAAATCTAGCGTGTAGCCAAAACGAAGTGCTCCAAGAGCTTCAGCCTGCAGCCCAGGGTATGAAAGAAGAGGAGACTTGAGGCATGAATCTACCCCAAGGAGAAGCCTACAGAAAACCGGTCTGGGAAAATGATGTGGGGGTAAGGAAGTGTCTGATTCAACACTAAATTAGGCTTAAATTATGTCTGTGTAGCATCTTCTGCGTTGTCAGCTGCTAGTGACCTGTAGTTACATAGCCACGAGAAGCCCGTCAGGCAGCAAGGCCAGCCAGCCACTTCTGGTTTTAGTTGCATGTAAATGTTTTTTTGAGGGCTCTGACCTAGTGGTTATCAGCAGTCCTCATCTCTCCAATTTCACTGCTCATTGCCGGTATCAAGTGTTGATAATCCCCTCTAAAGGCAACTGGGGAAAAGGGAACCGCCGGCTTTTTGGTATAGATTTATGGCAGACTTGTCCCAGAAATCCGGTATTCAGTGTGCTGGTGCCGAAGGTGCTCTAAAGAGGGAGGTGTTGGCGTTGTTTTGCTTTTAATTGTGTCAGAAACTTAAATTGCAATTTATTGCACTTATAGTGTATCTCCTGAAGAGCAGATGGTCCCCTGCGAGCTGACAGTGAGCAGGTTCTCTGTCTTGCTCTTTTGTTTCTTTCCCATATGCCTTTTGCAAGTAATCAAGGAGAAGATAAGCATGCGAATGTTTGTTGGGTTTCTTGCAACAGCAGTGAGCCGCTTTGCTGTCTCCAGGCTCTCCTCGTAAGCTCGAGGTGCCTGCTCCAGTTGGTGTTCTTTCATCTCGCGGCGCTGCGTGGTTTGGTGTGCTTGTTGTGGCGTGATGTTCGACCAGATTGATCTGAAGAGGTGCTGCTGGGCAGAAACACCCCTGTTGCTGTGCACCCCTCGCCAGGAAGGCTGCCCGAGCTGGGGGTGGTATTTCTGGGCCCAAAGAAAGGGAGTAAGTTAGGGTCCAGGTGAATCTCGCTGTAGCCCACCAGGGTAGTGATGTTCTTCGAGGGATAATGTGCAAAATTGTTCAAAGGAGCTGGTTCCAATGGGGAGGGAAGGGGAGGTTGCTCCCTGGGGGTAGCAGAGGCCTCAAAGGGAAGACTGAATGGAGCAGGTAAAGCAATTGTTCTGTGAATTAGGAAAAGAGAGGAGGGAATCTTCTGCTGGTTTTAACTCAGCATAAGTACTCAAGTTTATTAATATAGAATTAGTATCTGGCAAAAAAAAGTATCAGGAAAGAAAACAAACAATGGAATTGTATTTGTGTACAAGTGATAGTCAGTGAGTTACCAGCAATAAATTCCATTAATTTTGTGAGCAATGGGAAAGAAGAGATTATTATTTCTATTACCGACAGAAGAGAAACCTTTGCAGCTTCATTGAAAGCCTGTTGAAAAAGAAATAAACATATAAATGGTGCCAGAGAATCATTAGCTGGTGGTGATAAATATAATAAGAGGCATTAGCGCAGAAATGGCAACGCTAGCAATTTGTATGCATTAAATTTTCTATGAGGCCTGTCGTAATTCAGCGAAAGAAAATGATGGCATGGTACCAGAGGACAACGCTATTGCTTGGTACGTGCAGCACGATGCCAGCATCGTTTTATAGCCATAGGGCCAATCAGCAGGGCACAGTTTGGGTGGAAATTCTTTATGCTTAAGTATGTCAGGTCGCGGTGGTAGAATGAGCTTGGGTAATTGCTTTGAAGCAGGGAGGTGTGGTGAGGGGGCTCTGGGGTCCTCTGCAGAAAATAAAGGAAGCGAATTTTGGAAGAAAAACCTGACTGTAACAAAAATGTGACCCGCGTGTACGAGTCATGCTTTCAGCTGCCTGTACACGAATGGGACTGGCAAAAGAGGATATGTGCAAAACCTGGCCTTGTGTGTGCACACCTGCTTAACCTGTGCACCAAGGAGTGAAAAATGCATGCACGTCATGTAAAACACTTCTCCATGCGCAGACAAACGCCTTGCTGTTAGCAGGTGAGCTTTTGTCCTGTCCTCGCCTGTGTCATCCAAGACAATTCCTCTCTGGAAGTGTCTTGGATGGAAAACTCCTCTAGAAATGCAGTGAAGAAGGGGTTTGCATACTGCTGGCTGCATATATTAAAGAAAGTAACTCTGTTTGTATTACTTGATAATGTGTTTTAGGAGATGTATGTCTTGTCAACCTCTTGCTTACATGGCTCAGATTCTTTTCTTATATTAAAAAAAAGTTACTCGCATTAAATCACGTAGTCTGCTTCCATACCTCTATGTATGGATCTTGAAATTACAGAAGCAAAAATGTCTGATTTTTACCCTCAGAAGCATAGTGACCGTCTTCATGTTCCGTGCCACATAATGCATTTCATAACATTCGTCGATGGAAGATAACGTTCTCTTCTGTCTTGCTTCCTACTTTGAAAAACGTCCTTTATTTCTTCGGAGTTCAGTTTTCCCCTATAAATTGAATTTAAATAAGTGAGTTGTCTGATGGAGAAAAGCAACAAGCTTATAGTTGGACTCACTATTCCACTCTAGAAAGATGAAGTTATTTTTTTACTATTATTTTACATTAACAAGGATAACAGATGTATGTCATAGCATGAACTTGGTGGGGACAGTATATTTTAGCCCATTTTACACTTTCATTACAGTGAGTTAAGCATTTGCATATTTTTCGAGACATTTGGAATGAGTAAAAGCCCTATGTTCAAGAGTAAAAAAAAAAAAATTGTAAGCGAGTTGCTGGGTATGTTCATTAGACTTGAATTTTCTGTACAATACCTGGGTCAAATTTTGTAAATCCAGAATATTTATGGTGTAAGATCAAGTCATTATTCAGCTGAAGCATTCTGCTTACAGTGAGGGAAGAAAAGAGCGTCCAAGCCAGATGCTGTTTGGTGTTCTGGACTCATTGAAGGCAGTGGAAGCAGAAGAGCAGAAGTGGAACTCAGTTTCTCAGACCATCGTGTTTAGATTTTAGAGATTTAAGAGGTCAGGTTTTTCTAAATTCCACTCTGGAAATGAATCCAACTTTCAAAGTCTTGTCAAAGAAAAGAAATTGTAAAGCACCCTTTCTAAACGTGAAATAAACTTTTGGATCGGATGAAGCTTTAGGTTTTAACTCTGTAAATTGCAAATGTTCTGACAGTACATCTTAAATCTTGAATGGGGTCATTTTGGAAGAAAACAAATATTGAATCACCAGTTGTCAGCTCTGCTCCATCCCTGCTTTCAGCCTCCAAGATGTCAATGGTACAATTCATATTTATCAAGGACTCGGGATGCATACATCCATATATATTATGGAGTTTTCCATGTGAAATGTTGAGTATTGCAGAAGGAAGTGGCTGCTTTCATCTCAAAATGAACCACGAAGCAGCAGGCAACAAGGAGGTGTTCTGTCTGCCCCAGAAGTGGGGCTGTCCCTCGAGTTAGGTGTCCCTACATACAGCATCTATATGGTGCAATTTCTCGAGACCTTCTGCACCACTTGCTACTGAAAACGTATTTTGGGGGGCAAAATGCGGTATTGCTGAGTGTGAGTGGCAGTCGGTGGAGGCAGCCCACCCCAGAGGGGAGAGCTGGATGTGTACAGATCGGCTCCCTGGTTCTCTCAGGGTACTTGGGGCAACATATCAGGTGTGGAAATCATCTGGCATCAGCTGCTCTTCTTTGCAGTTTTGTCCTCTGTAGACCTTGGGAGAATTCCCTCTGTTTTTTTTCCCCCCTCATTTAACAATTATTTTTGCTGAGGGCAATTTTTCTCCTGCTTTCACCAGTGAGTCTCATGGCCTTGTTGGCTTTTGCTTGTCACTTCTTGATTCGCCATGCAATGAGCTCTTTAAGCCCCTCTTCTGGTTCCTGCTCTAGGAGGAGGAGAGCTTTCCCATGGGCGTGAGTCTGGGCTAGCGCGGGGTTTCTCTCCTGTTCTGTGCTCTGCTCCCCTGTCCCCTGGGAGCTGTTTGTAAGTGCTACCCCAGCTGCTTTCTGGCCTCTTGCTCCTCTATCAAGTACAGCCCCGGATGAAACTGGGGGAGTGCTGTTTGCCCACATCTCCAAATCCCTTTTTTTGGAGCTGGACCTGGAGTCTAGGATGTTGCCTGCTTACATCCCACTGCTTACTGGCTTTCCTTTTAACGCCAGGAGCAGTGTCCAGCAACCCTCTGCCCTTTGCATCCGACTTGAAGGTAATTACTGTCCAATTTGCTCTGACAGATGATCCATTTATCGTGCTGTGGCCTCACTGTGCTGCGATTGCATGAGCCGGGGATGGAGGATGCTTTGCTGTGCATGAACAGCCCTTGGCATCGTGGGTTCCGTTGTTTTTTATCTGTCCCAGGCATTGTACTGATGGGGATGGACTGACTGACCGCGTCAAGCTCCAGATGTTGTTCTTGTTTATGTGGTTTTGAGCTGTGCAGGTCTTCCTGCCCCAGGTGTTTCTCCAAAAACCTTCATTTCTCACTGTCTCCATTGCTGCGGTACTGCGCATCTTCCGCTAGCAGCCTCTGGGTGGAGGGACTTCTGCTGTCAGCCACGCTCTGAATCCCTTGTCGGGGCAGATTAGATGCTCTTTTGTACCATCGTATGCTTCAATTATTTTCTTTTTTTCTTAAAGAAAGGAATGTGCAGGAGATGCACAATATGGATTTGACTTTAAATTTCTGATGGCTATTTTTCATGTAGTGTAAGATTTCAAAATACAGTACTGCTGTTACTGATTGTGGGCTGTGGGAGAAAAAAAAAAAAAGTGCAAGGAATCTAGCAATTTGTTATATTTAGCTCCTGGAGATCTGTTACTACCTGTGAAAGCTTTATTGAACAAAAAAAAAATTACAGCACCACAACTCCTGTGATTTTTCTGTCCTTGCTAGAGGACCTTTTAAAAAAAAAAAAGACCTTTGCTACTATGTTTATTATGCACTGTTGAGAGGCAGCAGTGGGGGACAGTGATTCAGTTTCCTAAACTGAATGTGATCATGGTATGTTTGATATAAAAGGGGTGATGGCAAACGGCAGGCCTGACTGTGTCTCGTCCTATGGAGGTGCTGAGCCACCACGTTCGTCTTTGGGAGCAGGAGGTACTTGGGGATGGCAGGAAACTACCTTTAAATAGTGCACAAAAAATATCTACAGCTAAAAATGCCTTTAGGGTATAGTTTCATACATCTGCTTTTCAGAACTGAGGCAAAGGGGAAATAGCTTAATTATGTTCCAGAAGAAAGAGGAGTAAGCTGCAAATGCTGTTCTGCTAGAAGAAATTTTGCCAGGAGAGTCAGAAGATGGTGTTGTCGCAACTACTAAATGGTTGGGAAGGATACGCACAGCTGGTGGGGGCGAACCTATATATTGGGGTTGAGGAGAGGGCTGGCAACTCTGAATGCTCTCTGCCTGCCCCTTTTTTTTCTTTTCCCCCTTAAGGTGTACTTTGAGATTTCAAAAAACACACAGGGATCTTGTGGCTTGAAATCATAAGCGCCACTAAAACACGGCGATGTGTGCGTGTAAATCTGTTAACGTTCGGGTGAGGAGCAGCCCTGCCTTGATGCCACGGCTTGCTTTTCCAGCTTGAGGAATGCCCTTAGGAGAGCCTAGATGTCAGGTGAGGAAATGCTCGGGTTTTCAGCCCGTACCTGTGCTGAAATGTGTTGCTCCGCTTCTCGGTCTCGAGCAAATCTGGGTAGATCTGCTGATGCTGCTGATCACACCTCTGAATTGCGGTGTCAAACACAGCCTGCAGTACTTCTGGAGACTAGGTAAGGTGTGAAACCCTTGTCTGCCTGGATAGTAGCTGCTCCTTTCAAAAAAAATAAGAAATAGGGAAAAAAAAAAAAAAGCCTGCATTTATTTCCCCACAGCCACTTTCATTTGTGTTTTGTGCTGGGATTTTCTTAGAGGGGTGACAGGAGATGCTGAGGGACTGCTGCTCCACAGTGCTGGTGATGACCGGTTATGAAGCTGCAGAAGTCCAGCGAAAATAGATGCCAGCTTTTGTTTCCTTTCCAGGATCAGCTGCACCCATGTCCTGAAGTGACAAATGTTTGCCCCGCTGCTGCTTCAGGGTCTCCAGTGTCGGAGATNAAAAAAAAAAAAGGCCTGCATTTATTTCCCCACAGCCACTTTCATTTGTATTTTGTGCTGGGATTTTCTTAGAGGGGTGACAGGAGATGCTGAGGGACTGCTGCTCCACAGTGCTGGTGATGACCGGTTATGAAGCTGCAGAAGTCCAGCGAAAATAGATGCCAGCTTTTGTTTCCTTTCCAGGATCAGCTGCACCCATGTCCTGAAGTGACAAATGTTTGCCCCGCTGCTGCTTCAGGGTCTCCAGTGTCGGAGATCTGAAGGCTTGCTTAGGAAGCCTGGCCCGGTACTGCCTTGTCCACAGTCTCAAAGTTTCATTCCTTACCCAACTTGGGATTTCTTCACCCCAGCAGGGTGGGTTGTTCTGTCCCTTTGCACGGGGGCACAGAACGGATCATTCCTTGCCTTTGTGCAGCAGCCTCTTCTGTAGTCTGGTCTTTTGTTCCACCTTCATCTCCTGTTCCAGGGGCTGAGCAAAGCCAAATTATGCAATCTCTTCTCCTGTGCAATATTTTAAAGATCTCCAAAGGGGAAAAAAGTACATTTTAGTTGAAATATTTTGAATAATCTTTCATGTATAGCTTATTTAAAAAAAAATGTCCTATATAAACTTATCTGTGCATAGTGGCATTTCATCAGTTATACCTGTGGTGAAGATTTGTCTACAGTATTTGTGTGTTTTTATTTAGCATCAAATTGGTGTGATTTGAAGCTTTGTGGGCAGGATATGCTTTGAAAATCCATTATGGGAACTTAACTCAGGTGTTGTTATTAGATCTGCTTATCCACCAGGTAGCCCAAAGAACTGGGACATGCATCAGCCACTTCTGCAGTGCTTGCTTTATCCTGCATTTCAAATTGCTTTTTAAAAATTAGCCTATTAAAAACAACCCCAAAAAGTCCTGAGTGTTGACAGGGGTAATGATCTTCCTAAATGTCTTCTGCCTTGTGCTGCAGGAGTAGGAACTTGCCAGGAAGTTTAGGGCAGTTCAGATGAAAGGTTTGGAGGGGAAAAAAGCTTGAATTGTGGTCAGAAACAACCCAAATCCATGCAGGAAAAGAAGCTTTAAGGAGAGGATCTTATAGCTCTTCTTCCCCGCCACCTACTTGGGACATGCTGACTTTGACATTTTGGGATAACGAAATATTTCACTCTACCTTCCTAAACAGAATTATCTCTTGCAGTTTCATGATATGGCTTTATCCAAATGACTTGCAATAAATGGAAGCAGGGAAGCTTTTTTTTCTACCCCATTTTTCAAAACCTTTATTATCAGTGTCTTCATCTTCAGTCTACGGTGATGCTGCCTAGAAATGCATTTAGAAAGGTTAACGTTCAAAAATAATGAGGCTTTACTCATTTGTAATGGTGGCCAGGATATTGTGTAGTAATAATGTCTCCTGCTGTAATAAAACATCCTTTAGATGATAGTTTTGAGAACCTTTATAATTCAAGGTTAAAGATACCAAGATAAGTCAAGCTAGACTTAGTATTTTTATAGTATTCAGAAGAAGTCTTTGTAGTTGCTTTAAGACAACCACTTTCCAGTGTTCCTCTGTCAGCTGATGAGCTTGGTAGATGAGGGATTAATGAGAAAGCGTGAGTTTCTGGAGGTATCTGTTGTGCTTTTTGATTGGCAGAACTCATCTATGCACTAGGGTCGAATTAGTAACACGCTGTAGTCTGGTCTGGATTCATCACTGTATTATTCCAGTTAAGGGAAATATTGTGCCATTATGCGTCGTAGGAGAAACAGAAATTGAGAATTTTGTTCTCCTCGAATCTCTACACCAGCTCTGCCAATTTAGAGGCTTTTGGTGGGCTTTCCACAGGAGCAGGTGAGCAAACCTGCTGCACTGGAGACTCTTCTCCAGAAAGAGCAGGGAAATGCTTCCAGGCTGTACAAAATCTCCCTGTCTCTTTACTCATTCACCCACGGGAAAGTGAAGACGTTATCCCAGGGTTGCTGAGGCACGATGCCATATTCCGTGTGCAGGAGGAGAGTCTTCGCAGAATTGGAGGGCTATCCATTCAGTATAGGGTTTTAAGCAAAAGGTTCATGTGAGCAGGGACACAAACTGTCCCCGAGCAAACAGCTCTCTGGGGCGCACAGAGAAGTTCAGCTTGGGTATTTGAAGCAGCCTGCAGTGCTCATGAGGGTGAGTGTGTGTTAATAAATGATTTGGTTGTGACCAGCTAACTGTACCCAGCTGTGTTGGCATCTCTCCGGAGTGCAGCCCGACGAGCTCCCCTACTATTAACAAGTGCTTTATTAAACCCTAATGAGCTTCTGTGCTGTTCTGGGGGGCTCTTTGTTAAAATGCGAGTTCTGTCTTGATAGCAGTTCTCCTCTGTATTTGTAATAATGTTTCTGTGATATCTGTAGTGAAGGAAGGAATTCGAGACTGTGTCTTTGGCTACTTGATAATTCAACTTGCTGTGTTTAAAGTAGGGTTTAACCTTGTCCATAAGAAGTCCGCATTACACGATGGAGAACCAATTTTAGGAAAAGCTACCAAGTACAAACCTTTGCAGCAGTGTGCAGCTATAAAATAGAAGTAGGCGACGGAGTTTCCTCTAAATCCACTGAAATACAGAAGGCAAATTTCCTGGCTTAGGTCAAATATTTGAGCTCAGTCCCTGAACTTTGTCCTTGAAAAGTTTAGTAGCCGACAAAAACCAAGAAGCTTTGTGTAATACAAAAATCAGTCCAAAACAGGCTTCTGACCACAGCCTTCAAGTACTAATTTAAAACCAAAATAAAAGAGAATTGAATAACAGAAACGACTGTCTTACAATGAACAAAACTTGTCCAGTAAAAGCTGGTGCATAACGCCTGAAGAGCATAAGAAATGGTAACTGGGGAAAAAAATCTCAAATATTTAAAATCTTTTTTCCCCAGTAGCCTGCAAGTTCTGAGCCTGTTTGGGAGCTACTGTGGATTCCCTTTTTGAAGTAATGCGGACTTTTCAGTAAGCTTTTAAGAATCTTGTGGAAAATAAAATCTTGTTAATAATGCCTCACCATGGCTCAGTTTAAGAAATAATGACATCAGAAAGTCTTACCATTTTGTATAAATCTCCCAAATCAGATGGGAATGGGGGGGAAGTGAAGCACTGTAGCAAACTTACTGCTTTTCCTGCTCTAACTGGTTATACCCCCGTGGTTTAGAGCTCTGCTCCATGGTACAGTGAACTGGTGGAGAGCAAACCAGTCTAAACTGGCGGCAAGGTGAAGCACCATCACTTCTCGGCTCTACCATGGTGTGCAACTCGAAATGCAACTACAAAAGAGCTAGCAAGTACTCTTCTTTTAAAAAAAAAAAAAAAAGCCATTTTTGAATGACACTTGTATTTATTTAGCATTTCTACTTTGCCTCAAGGTAGCTAACTGTTGTTTGGAAGTGTTAATTTTCTCCAGGTGTTGTATGTGGTGCCAAACCCTGAAACACAGGTTTCAGCTGGCATTTGAAGTGGGGTCGGAACAGTGCTGCTTGTATATTGTCAGTCATTTATTTTGCTATGCAAAACCATTTGTTGTAGCAAATAAGAAAATGTGCATGTTTTGGTGGAAGCAGAGCTGTGGAATAGAGCTCTCTGCTAGTCTGAGGAGCGCGAGCCCTGTAACTGATGCCTTGAGATGAGAAAAGAGATGTCTCTACCTGCATGCTCCTGTTTCTCTCTGTAGGTAACCAGGCCGGGCAATAGCCCTCGGCCATCTCTGGGACACGCGTGCCGAGGTCCCTGTCCTCACCTGCCTCGGTGCTGGTGGCCAGCGCCTGTCACCACCTCTCCTCAACGTGCTTTTGAATGGGACCAGTCCTGTTTTCTTGCTGCTGTTCTTTGTCTTCTGAAGGCTTGCAGCATGCCCTTGACATCTTTGACATCCCTGACATCTCTACACTTCTACATCTTTCCTTGAGCCCTTCTGCCTGTGTAGGGTGTGGGGCTCGGCAGCGGTAAGCAGAGTCCTCCCCCGGTGGCACCGCCAGCCCGCGAGCACCCTGTTAGCACTCGTTTCTTCTCTCCTTGCAGCCTTGTTCACCTCTACCTGTCTCGGCCACCTCTGCTGCTGCCCATGCTGTAAGGCCCATCTCCTGTCTCGTCCCAGCGCAGGAGTCGCTCCCCAAAACATGGATTTAAAGGCTCCGACGTGGTCTCCCCATCTCATGCTGTCTGTGGTCGGCTCCTTGGGCTTCCAAAGCTTTTAGCTGAGGTTGGGCTTGTGATGGGGCTTGGCAGCTGGCTGTCATCTGGCGGTGATTAAAAGCAAAATGTGTCACACAGCTGAAAAGCTGAGCTCTTCCTAATGCTTGGACCCTGACAAGACCCCCCTGCTAATTGAAAACTGCAGGCAGTCAGCAACCAACCAGAAAGCCAGGAGGAGCATCTTACCTGTTTGCCATCAGGAGTCTGCCTCACGCACTTCTCCTGCTGCCCTTCTGGCTCCTTTGCCTTTTTAGCCAATCTTCAGCTTAATTCTAAGCAAGGTGCAGAGAAGAACGGCGGCTTGAAAAATAAACATACAAAGCTGGTCCTGCGCAGTGACGGTGTGACAACATAAACGCTTTGGAAGAGGTTTGTTGTGACGGACTTCCTCATTCTTAATTGGTGGGCACAGGTAGGGTGCTCCAGGTAGCAGCGTGTTAAATGAAGTGGAAAAGAGGAGTTAGCAATTACCAGTTTTAATTGCTGCAAAACTGTCAGTTTTTTCCCCAACCTGAGTTACACTGTAAATCTGACCAACTTCTACAGGCAAGGCAGACCAGGACGGAGGTCTCCTGTTCCGAGGGGTGCTGCGGCTCCTGCCGGGCCACGCTGAGCAGGGAGAGGAGCAGGCTGCAAGAGAAGCTGGTACTTGGTGTGGGTGACTAGCGCAGCCGGTTTAAGGACACAAAAGAGACTTCAAAACCTATTCATTTAGTCTAACAGCCTTTTCTCTTTGTTCTAAGAAAAAAAGCCTGGTGGCTGAAACAGCATGCTTAAATGCAGCAGAGTCAGTGCCGCGTGTTGTGGTAGCAGACCATCACGAATGTTTAAGACAGGCTTCAGAAATTTGGGTATTGTGTCCCCTTGTACATCGAGAGAGCCTAAGGAAGTCGGCAGTCCTCGCGTGGGGGTAGGTAGCATCCACATCCTAGTTTTTAGGCTGAATTCAGTTAAGTCCTTGATCTTGAGGCGAGCACTTAACTTTATTTCTAAAAATTGTTCCTTTTATTTAACATTCTGCCCATGATAATAAAATTGAGGACATCTGTAGGTTTATGGCACTTTGGGGCCTCATTTGAGCTGTTAATCTGTCCAGAAATTGCATAAATGAAAATGTGAGCTGCACTTCATTCAGCCACTCTGGTTAGGGAGTTGTCCTCAATAGCAGTTTCACAGGGTTTTGAGGTTTTTTTTTTTCCTGTTATTTGGCCTTTGCCTGCTCTGCTTTCCCTGGGATCGGGAACGGTCTTCAGTTTTCTTTCCTGTGTTTTTTCTGCCTCCTTGTTTTAAACCAGACCTTTCATTCAAGTTTAGGCTGGAAAAAATGTGAAGTTTGCCTGTGGTCTGCAGGATCACAAACTTTCAAAAGCTCTGCTCAGCGAAAGTGAGGGGGTCGGCTTAGTCGGTCCTAATTAACTCAAGTTAGGAAGTGATACTCAATGCAGTGATCTAAACTGCAGATGTATTGGGCATCAGAAACAATAGGATAGCAGGGGGCAAACCATGAAACTGTAAGAAAAGAAGTATTTTAATACTGTCCTTCCCCTTTACTTGTTCTCACACAGGTTAAGCAAGAAAATAAACTCTACTGGAAAAAGAAGTGTAGCAGATGCCAAGTTTCACCGGAAGCTTTAACTTCTTGCCCCAGAGGAATCATTGTGGCAACCCCATAACAATGCTTGTTTGCCTCCTCCTTCAAAAAAAAAAAAAAAAAAAAAAAAAAAACCACCTAGATGGCTCTTAAACTTGAAAAGCTTGCAGAATGCTGCTCTAGATAATAAAAGTAGTAGCGGTCAAGGTTCCTGAGACATTAATATTGAAATTTGTTTTAAAAGCTACTGTTACCACCTTTTTCCCCAGAAATATTTTGTGGTGTCAATAGCTTTTGAGTGACGTGGTGTCTACATCTTGCAATTGCAATTCAGAAGAGGGTCAGACAGTGCGCAGGAAAGCGTTGCGAGATGTGGGTGCTGAATATGTCCTGTTATGAGCAAGATCTGAAGTGCTTATGGGATGTCGGTATACACCGCGGAAATAAATGAGTCTGTTCTAATATGGCTCATGCAGGGACTAAAATAAATTTTGCTCTTCTGCTGAACAATGGGCGAGATTTCTTCCTGATAAAAATGGATGTTCCCTTACAATGCCAGTGATGAAGTTCAGCACAAAATGAATGCTCTGACTCTGGTACTAGCAACACACTGGCAGCTTAATGCAACAAGAAATCATGGAGCCTGATTGACATACGCGTTACTAATTCACACTAGTAGAATGTTTTAACACAAAAAAGAAAAAAACCACCTAACTTCCCTTCTTCCCTCCTCATTTTCTTAAATGAAAGACCTCTTCCTCCCCAAACTCACATAGCAGTGTAATGTACAAGCAATTTAATTTTTATTGTGCTTTCTAATTAGCCTGGTGGGATACCTCAGCGAGCAAGGACTGGCTTAGTGCCCCTGCTCCGCGTGTGACGCGGCAGCTCAGCGAGCCCGGCTTCTCCAGCTGCTGCCGTGTGAAGTTCAGCAAGCCGAGAAGCAATCTGTCAGTCCCGGTGGCAGCTCCTAACAACGGAGGCCTTTCCTCAAACCTGTCTTTAATTCCCCGAGACGGGGACGTCTGCCAGTCTCTGGTGGCTCGGTGTATCGGAGCGTGGAGGGACAGGAGCCGAACTTCAACAGCTGAGTTAATTTTTTTCATCTGCACGTCCCTCTAAGTTTTGTGCAATGACATCTGCCATTGGTGCCTAAAGACAGCTTTTTTCTAACAACAGAACGAACCCTCTGCATGTTACTTATTTTAACATTTTTTCTGTTTGCTCTCTCTGTTGTCTTCACTGCGACTATTCCTATTTTCTTTTTGTAGTGTCAGTGACATCAGAAATGTGCCTTTGTCTCTTCATATACAGTTCATCTTCTTCCTTCAGTCCCCTGGTACACTGCAGTAAAGAAATAACAGTATAGTTCTATATATGCAGTAAATCCCTTTTTCTTTCTTGCCATTCCTGTTTTAGTTTTTCAGCTCTAGACTGTCACTTTTACCAGAGCCCTTCAGATTAGTTTCACTCTACATACGTTCGGTTCTGAGGCAAGATTGCTGTTGTATTTCTACTTGTTACTGCTTATGGGTTCTCTCTTTTTCTAGACTTTATTAACTTCTTTCTCAAACCTATATGTATAAGAGAAACAAGGTCACCAGAATGTGCTAATAAGTTTTTAGTTTAGCATTTTTTAGTTTTTGGTTTACAGAATGTGAGTGTGGGTGGATTCAGAGAGCTGGTGTTCATTGTCAGAGCCGGTGTATTTAGCCAGGATGCTAGCTCTGTGCGTGTGTGCGTTACTGTTACAGTGGGGCTGGCGCTACCCCTTTATTTCTGTGGTAGGATGCAAAAGCCTCAGGTAGGTCTCCTCCTGGAAGCAAGGGAAATCGGCCTCCAAGGAAGTCAGCAATTCCCAGTGTTTCTGCTTGCGCAAGGCCCTACTGGACAGCAAATCCTTGTGCGGGGCTGGAAAGTGGCAGCACAGGGGATTTGTAGCCCTGGTCTCATGTGCAGCGAGAGAGGTGGATGGGGTCTCTCTTCTCCCTCTGTGCTTTGGAGACAGCTGGCCACGCTACCAGAGGGCACCTTCAGGCATTTGTCCATCGCTTGTTTGGATCTGATTCTGCATTTTCCTCATCCAGCTCCCCCACCATCCAGCCCCCATGAAATTGGAGACCCCAGACGTACTCCGGAGGTGCCGTTAGTGCGTGGTCCCCCCGGGCAGCCCGTGTCCTGCCCCGGGGCACGTCCTCTGGCCAAACGCCGACTGCCCTTACCACGTGGGTCGCGCTTTTAGGGAAGATCAGTCATAACTTCGAAGGAAAGTCCTCTGGTCCTGAACAGAGCTGAAGCAGGGTGCTCAGCGTAGGGGTGACTTGTACTGAGCGTGACAAGTGCCCCTCGGGGGGGAGATGCCTCTGTGAATGCTCCAATTCTCAGTTAACCTTGAAAAATAATGGAGCATGGAATGTACTCTAAAGCTGTGAGGTTGGGCTGCTGTGGGTGTACGTATGTGAGAAGTCCTTTATGAAGTCCAAAAGTTGCCTAAGTTCACGAAGCTCGTGGCTTTCCTTTTGCTCTCGAGGGCAGCTGCTGAGGCGCTGCTCTGTGTGTTGTGGGGGCTCTAAACTGGCTGAGATGTTGCAGCAATTCAGGTAAGAAATATTTGCAAATCATTTAAGGCAAGGAGCGTGCTGGTCTGCAGGAGGGATTTGCCGTGGTCCCCGGTTACCTCTGGAAGATGATGGTGAGTTTAGCTGGCCTCTGGCTCATGTTAGAAAGCAGGTTTCTGCAGCGAGGGAGGGAATAGACAGGAGAGTGTTAACCTTGTACAGGAAGAATGGCTGAAATGGAACTGATGAGAGTTCGTTCAGTGCAAAATGAAGATGTTACGAACAAAATTAGTCAAGACACAAAAGGGAGAAAAAAACTTTAATCATCTACATGTCAGTGCTGTGACCCTGGAAGAACAGACAAGAGGGCCTGGAACAGCTTGTTTCTGGGCACAGCGATGGCTGCGCTGCACTGCCCAAACCTGACAGTGACGTTTGTGTGGTTAGAATATTAAAAACCCTGGGTCCGACCTGTTTTGCAAAATCGGATTGAGTCACCCTGAGCTATGAGAGATGTTGTAAAGGAAGGCATTACCACTTCTGAGGCTCTGATCAGAAATCAGTTGTTAGCTTGAACAGCGTAGGAGGGGCCAGCACCCGTTCAGAAGTGGGTCTGAGAGTATTTCTCCTTCCCCTGGTGGCAGGAGCCTAGAAGAAGCCAGGACACTGCTTTTTGAGGAAGGGCTGAGCTGGTTTTGGGGGCTGGTCCTGGGGTGGGAGGCAGGACCTGCAGTGCCCGGCTCTCCCAGAGCTCCTGGTGATGTGTTTTTGTGCAAGGCAGGAGCCTTCTTTAAAAAACAAAACAAAACCTGGAGCATGTTTTGAGCCAGAAAACTTTATCCCATGTCTTACAAGGGTGAAACCTACCTTAAACCTTGCTGTGATGGGTTAAAAATGAAACGTGGAATTGAAAATTCCAAGTAGGTAAGGTACAGTGATCATAATTTGATTGTGTGTGTGATGTGCGTAGAATAAACCCCAACTGGTTACATTTTTATGCTTTAAGAGGCTCCTTCCAAAGCTGCAAAGGCTATTAGCCAACCAAGCAGGGGGGCAGGTACGTGAGCTGACCTCTGGGGCGAGCCTGGATGGCGCGAGTGGCTCGGCCATCGCTTTCTGCGTTTGGCAAGTGTTTTGTTTGGGGGTGAGCTGCCTCACGTGCAGCGTGGGGGGTGAGAAAGTGCATTTGAGAAGTTAATGCAGAGTAGCTGGTTACCCAGACTTCACCCAGTAGCTTACCTCTGTCGTGCTTTATATATCCAAAACCGATCACTGATGATAAAATGAATGACGTTGATTTGTACTTTTCTGTGGGATGCTATTTTGTGGGGGAGCAGGTGGGAGGCTTGGCTGCCCCGTGCTTGCCGGCCTGCCCTGCGCCCCGCTAATGTAGGGGGGAAGCGGGGAGCTCGGGGCGCTGGAGAACTGGCTGGGACTGCCTTAAAAAGCTTGAGCAGCTCAATCCTGGTTTAATAAAAAGGAACTCAAAGGGTGACTTGGTAATAGCCTATAACTGTCTCTAAGGGAACAGATATTTGATGGTTTGGTAGATAAGGCTTGTTTTTTTTTTTCCCCACTGGGTGAGTAATTAAGATTTGGCACAACTCTTTTCATTGTAGAGGATTTTCTGTCAGTGGTTTTTAGAAACTAATTGCCCCGTTTTTCTCTAAGATATGATCCTAATGCGACCCAGATTTAATTCTGGGAAATCCAACGTGCAGTATGTCAGATGAGAAGACCGTGCTGTCCTTCTCACTCGAGCTTGAAGACATTTGACTGAGAAGTTCATCTGGACAGCTGTCTCAGCCACGAGCTGTCTTTAAGTTTGATGGGAACTTTTTTTTTTTTTCCTGTGGGTGCTTTTGTCTTTCTCTGGCTAAAACTTTGCCTTGGGGGAGGCATATATAGCTGGTAGGTTGTGTTCATTCATGGCTCGCTGCATTCTCCAGTGCAAAAATCTGTTCCTGTGGGACAAGCTGGAGGTGGAAGGGTCCGCAGGAGAGTATCCATGAGCTGGTGGGTTTCCGGTTTTGCGTCCTTCAAGGAGATTCTAGCCATGAAACTCATAATGGTAAAGAGCACTTAATTCTCTTCCTACTTCTGGACATGTTCAAATGCATCTTAAAATCCCCTTGCAGCATCATTTTCTGTTAAAATTAGTTTGGTTTCATAACTTCAAATGGAATTTCTGTTTCTATTTTAGCTCTCTTTATTCCGAGGTGCTCAAGACAAAGAGAAAAGGAATCGCTCTCGGCATCACTGCAGCTGTGAAAAATACAGCAGCCCAGACTTTTTTCTGTGGGGTCTCTTCTGCAAATCTGAACACGGTGCTGTAAGTTAGGAACTCTATTTACCCCCAAGAAAAACAGATCTGCCTTGTGACATTGGGTTCGGTTCAGTCCCCTTTTTGTCCCCAAGCTTTCATCTCGCAGATTCAGACAAACTGCTGAGTGCATCATAAATTCTCAAGGCAACTCTCAAAAATGCTTCCAAATCACGGTTGTTTGTGCAGAAGAGGTCTGTAAATTTAGAGCACCAAGCAACACACAATTCAATTGTGTGGTGAGTGGCAGTGCAGTGGTGGGGGATAGATGGAGATCTGGCTTTTAACAAGTCTTTCAGTTTTCTTTCTTTCCTTGAATTTAGTCGTTTCTTCCCTCTCCTCTGTCCCCTTCCTTCCTGTGTTCTCCCAGCTGTCTTCTCACTGCGTCTCACTCTGCCTCTTCTTGAGGAATTGTACAAATTAAAGATGTAGAAGGACACTGGAGTGTACTTAGGCCAACAGCCTCTAAGAAAAATGAGAATGTATTTTCCTTTCTTGCAGCATTTGAAATCATTGGAACAGAAAAGAAGCGTCGGGGCTCGAGTAGCTTTACTCGGGAGACTGTCCCGTTGCCTGATAGATGACATAATCACGAAGCTTTCCCTGGAGTCCAGAATGTTTCCTGTGTTTTCTTCATTTGATGGCCCCTAAAACGATATTAATACACCACGAAGCGGCAACATCTGTCAAGTGTTAGTGGATGCTGTAGTCTCTGCTGGGTGATCATTGTCTTGCAGAGTAGAGTCAAACTGAAGTGAGCTCTCCAAAATATTTCCTCCAACAAGCTTTGCAGCTTGCTTATGTCGCAGCTCTTTGTATGCTGGTGTTGTGAGCCTGGAAATAGTGCCCAGAATTACAAAAATAGACTTGGTTTGGCTGTACCGGGTCAGTGTGACAGCATTATCTCTTTTTGATGCTTTTCAGTGCCTTTACAGACTCAGCCTGAATTTGATTAGCTTATCTTCATATCTAAAGTATACAACACTGCAAAGGCGCAACAAATTATTGTCTACTGTGTACTGACATAATCTTGATCCTGGCAAAATTGATGTTGATTTCGGAGAAGAAGCATTTTTGCTTTTTTCCAGTGATGGCTTTATTTAATTTCAGCCAGTGTTTCTATTTCTAGATCTTTCCTCTCCCTCCTTTGCTTAACCTTGCAATGCCTACTAATTTAGCATCAAGTTCCATTGCTTCTCTTCCAGGTGATTAGGATTATTTAAAAAAAAAAAAAGGAGCTTAAGCATTTTCCTTTTCCTGCATTTTCATGTATTATAACACTTTGTAGTTTTCTGTGTAGCTTTTAGACTGATAACTGTGCTTCACCATCAGCTTGAATTAATTTTCAAGTATGACTTCTTGAGACTATTCAGTGTAGCTAAATATGAGATTTCCCTTCAGACTTTAGCTTTATAACTATCAAATATAATAAGCTCTCTGACAGGATTAGTTCTTTGTGAACATATGCTGTTTCTTGTTGATTCTGTTACCCTCCAGATGTTTACAGCTGTTTTTGCACTTTATTTTTTTTCCCTATTTCAACATGATCACATTTTTCAGGTACTTAGTTCCATTGGTTTTAGTAAAATAACCTTACAGCACCTTTCTTACTAATTTTGAATATTTTTAGTCCTGATGTGTGCACGTGGAGAACTCGGAATATGAGCAGAACTCAGTCCTTAGTGATTTTCAAGGTACGATTCCCACATGTTCAGGTATATAATTCACATGTGGTTTGTACCCCTGTGCCCCCTCCTCTCCCGGCAGCCGTCTGCTCCAGGTCCCCCAGCCTTCAAGCCAAAATTGTGTTTTCAGCGCAGAAACAGCGATGGTGGAAATAACGTGCTTCGGCTGTAGTGATGCTGGGAGCGAGGTGAGCTCAGCCACAGGACAGGGGACCTGCATCTGCACTGAGTAGCCTCGGAGGTGCTTTTCCTTAATGACTTCGTTGGCAGCTTTGGTTCACATGGAAGCATGTGGTGTCTTCACCCTCCTCTGCTGGCAGGCTTGACAGGGAAGTTAATGGTTTGTCTTTGGTCCTATTGCCTGCTCTTTCCATTTGGTCTGCCTTTGGCCCTATATACTAAAAGTGTATGTCATTCCCCACATAACAAATGGATTGTTGGGGCAGAAAAGCGTAACTTAAATGAAGCAGTTGGTCTTTCCCCTGAACAGACAACTGGAACTGGAGTAACTTGTGAGCTGTGAAAGTACGCGGGGAAGGGAGATTTATTGTCCTTTGCCATGTGCATCTCAGCGTGACCATTATCACTCATGGGACCAGGAACATGAGTCTGATGCATCTCTGGACAAGTACTAAGTGCCAAAACCAGGCTCTGTGCTGGGATGCTGCTCTGGGATCTAGCGCGACCAGCCATGGTCCGTAACGCCATTTCTCAGCTTCCACATGTGTTGAGGCACTACCTATCAGTGAGGGAGTTGTAGGGCACTGCTGTAACATCCATGGAGTTTTTTAAGCTAAGCAGCATTTGGTGGTGAAGAAGAGCAGAGATTTCTCTAAGTATGTTCTAATTAAATATCTTCTGGAGCCTTAAGTAAGGATTGGCCACGGCAGTGCGGCACCTTAAGCTGCAGTTCCAAGGTTGGTTGTTCCTACTAAAGTCGCCCCTTCAAATTACGTAGTTCAAGGAAAATGAAAAAAGTTAACGTTCAAAGGGACATTCTCTGTTCAAACATGCATTTTTCAGGAACCACTTGGTCAGCTCCAAGTTTGACTCGGCCCACTGAAGCAGCAAATACTCTTCAGCAGGCTGACCTCAGCTGTGTGCTGTGGGTGCTTTCCCTTCACTGAGGCTGTGAGCTCCTCTTCCACCCGAGTGGCCTCCTGATGACGGCAAAGCGACTGAGATCCCCGCATCTTTGCACTGATATGAGGACGGCAGTGTCAGCTTTGAGCCTGCAGGTTTGCTGTTCTCATGTCGGACACGCGAGTGACTGCGGGAAGAGGCTTATTGCCACCCGTGTCCCAGCACCTTGCCTCGCTCCTTGTAGCGAGGCTCCAGCCCATCCTGGGGTGGTGCTCAGCTCTCCTGGGTGGTGCCTTTGGAAAGCTCTGCCCTGTTCTAGCACGGCAGCAAATCCTGCTCCCTTTCAGCTGTTCCTTACATTATGTCTGATCAGAAGGAGATCATTGCTTCCAGCTTTTGGAAGAGGGTGGAAATGTGAATGGTGTCCTGGATTACATGCTGAGCAGAAAACGCTGGTGATTCATTAAGACAGATGAAACTGCACAGGCTGTTTAATACATTTGTTGTTGTTGGCTATAGTATTTCATGGTATATTGGTGCTAGCAGGGCAAGTGGAACAGGGAATTAATTGGAGATACGTGGAAACCCGAGAGGATTTGTGGAGGAAAGCTGCTGGGAGGTGGCAGGCTGAACTTCGTGTGTGTGTCCTGTTGCAACAGGCGGAATTTTAGGAACGTTGCAAATCCGGGAATTGTAGAGTTAAAAATGAAAAAAGAAAAGGCTGAAGCAAAGATATGCGTTGTCAAAGTTTGATTAGGGCTTTAAGTCTGGAGGTGGGTGTTGTTGCAAAGCTGGCAAAAAGATGGAATCAAGAGTCCGAGTAAAGGAACGTAACTGAAAGGATTAATCTGAGGCTCAAATTCCTGCACGTTAGTGGTTGGGGTTGTCTAAGCGTCAGTAGGCAGGTGTGTTGGTAGCTTAAGTTTGGGAAGATGAAAACATATGGAGTGGTTTTCCTAAGCTTTCTGCTGTGTGATTTTGAAAGAGTTCTACTTCGAATGTTTCGGGAGGGAGGGAGGTTCAATATTAACCAAATACCACTTACGCATACCCCAGTTTAATTTGTGGAAGACTTTAATCTCTGATATTAAATGGTATATACCCCCAAAATGTTATCTTTAACACTGGGCTCCTGTGCCTGTTTTGTTTTTAATTGTGTTAAAGCCAAAATGAAGGATCAGTTGCTGCCATGAGGACAGGGAGGTCCTGGCTGCATGCAGGTTATGTGGCTCTCCTGCTTTAGTTGTATCTTGACTTGAGGCCCCTAATGGACTACCCTAAAGGACCCTACAAAGAGCTTGTCTAAATAAACAACTGGTTCAGCAGAAAGACAATTACAAGAAAAAAAACTGCAAAAAACCCACCCCAAAACACTGCCGGGGCAGAGGCATGCCAGCTGCTGCCATCGCAGTGTGTGGTGTGCCGGGGTGGGTGTACCTTGCTGCTGGCCCTTTTTTGGGGGAAACGGAGGGAAGGAAGGGCCGGGTAGGTTGGTGACTGCTGGAAAACCTTTAAGCTAGCTAAATGGGGTCTTTGAGTTCCCCCAAAACAACTGTGTGAAGCCAGGGGCCTCTTGTAGGCAGGGGGAGAAGAAAGAGGAGGGGGCTTCAGGTGCCCCTTCCCCAGTTTCACTGTTTGTGGTGGTGTATCCCTGTCGGTGGGAGCCGGAGGCAAATCACGCCTGCTCGTTACTGCGTGAGAACGGTGAATCGGAGGTGGCGAGGGGCACGGAGCACTTCTGTTTGGTGGTGGGTAACGGGGAGGAGACTTAACAGTGTTGTGAGAGGTGGCCACGTGAGGCTGGGGCCTTGGGACGGGATGAAGGCAAGGTGCAGCTTCTTGCTGCCATGAATTCCCACTTAGCTTCCATGAATTCCCACTTAGCTTCCATGAATTCCCACTTAGCTTCCATGAATTCCCACTTAGCTTCTTGGAGGGCGGGTGGGGAAGATGGAGCCATTCTAACAGAAAGTCACGGAGATGGTTCTTGTGAAGCATAGACTTAATAACGTACTTCAGTTTATCCTTTGGTGTCTTTCCTTCATTATTCTGCTTTTAGGAAAACGGCATCTTTTGTCTTAAACTCATGCTGATGCCAAGTAAACTAACATACACTTCTGTGGGTGTGACAGCCACAGAGTTTTGTAAATAATTTCCCAAATCATTGCAATGTGCAAAATAAACTACTAGCTAAAATAACTTGCAGTGCCTGGATGCTATTATTTTTTTCCTAGCATAAGCAGGAGTTCACATAGTACATGTGATTATTAATCTGCACACTGTGTAGGAATAAACATGTTTTCGGGCTATGTAGAGAAGCCCAAGGCTGGGTGGTTTAGTTCGGACTGATACGGAATAAATAAGAAGCTTTGGAGATCAGCTGCTGCATGGTAGCAGGGTGCTCTGACTGGCTTTCTTTTTGTCTTGCACTGCTGCTTATTCTTTCCCATTGTAAAAGCTAAAAAGATTGCGACTTGCTTTCATTACCTTCCCTTGCACGCAGCTTCTCCGCGCCGTGGCTGGAGCTGTGGTGTGTAACTGCTCTGCGGTGGGCGACCTCGCAGAGGTGCAGCCTCCATCTGCTGGGGGCAGAGACGGGAGCAGGAGATGTTTGGCTCAGCTGGGGAGCACGTCTGTGTACAGCTGCTCAGCCAGGTGCGAGCCTAAACAAATCCTTAGACCCTGAGATCTCAGGTCTTTCAAGGAGCCACGAAGTAAGGGTGAATGAGTAATAGAATTACGTGTGACTGCTGAGACCAAATATAATTTGAAATGCCAAGCAGATTTAATAAAAACACCATAAACATCTTTGTCATTATACCATCCCTAATTTGTTGTTTTCAGATTCCAAAATGAAAGGAAGAGGGGTGGGACTTAAAGCGCGTTTTAGTGGCTGTAGTCATTTAGTAGCGTAGTTAAAATGTGACGTATTTTGATTGTCACAAAACCTGTTAAATTGTAATTAGGCCTTTATTATTTCTGATTACATGTCAGAAGGTTCAAATGCATTTTCATCCCAATCAGCACCTTGTTTGTGGTTGCATTCTTTGCTCCAAGGCTAAATAAAGAAAATAATATGCAAATGAAACCCTCTACCCACCCAGAACAGTATTAAAGTCATCTGAAAGCAGCCAGCATTAATCTTGTTTATATGTGTGTTGCCGATCTCGCTAGGGCTGTTGCAGATTTTGACCAGTGCAGAAGCAGGATATGGCCTAAGGTTTAAAGCCTACTTAATTCTCATTCTATCCTTTTTCCTCCCACAGTGACCAAATGCCACTGAGGATTTGAGGGGACACAAAGTGAACAGACAATGGTAGGTTTGAATTCTTTGTTTTTGTGGTTATTAAACAGTCAAGTTGTTCATTAAAAATCCCTTTTGAGTCTAATCTGGAACAAGTGGCTTTTGAAATGATTCCTACAGACGAGTCTCTCTGAACCATCCCTGCCTCTTAGCAATTAATATGCCAATAATGCTGAATGAGCTCCTCCAAAGCCCATGGCTTTCTCAGAAGCTCTCTGACAAAGAATATTAAGCCTTTTAAGTTGTGTAATTTTATTTTATTTGGCCCGATTGCTTCCATTTTTGTACGATAAGGACCTGGCATAAACTGAATAAAACAGCATTTAAATACATCACAGCGCTGGAAGCTTATTGCTGACATTCTGCACTAAGGAAAACCTGTGTTATCCGTGGAGAAGCCGTTAATAAAGCGTGTGCAGTTAACTCCTGTTATTCTTTATTCACCTTGAAATCTGATGAAAGAAAAAAAAATCTGTGTAGTCATAAGATGAATATCAGCTCGTGTTTTGTTGAGTCTGAAATTATCACTTGGGCTCAATGACAGACTGTAGAGAGAATCGAGGAAAAACTAGCTTTGTGTGAAAGCTCTGGCACCTAATACACGACAACGTTACTACTTAGCAGGCAGTTTGTGTCTGAAAAACATTGGTATGTCAAATGACAGAGGTCTAGGGGCTTCCTAGTATCTTGGTTCAGGATACGTGGTCCCTGAAAATATAGGACTATGCCTATAAATCTTTCAAAAGGAGCCTTTGATGCCTGATGTGCAGTGTAACTGCCTGACTACTCCAAGAATTTGGGGCTTATTTTCTTGCCACGGAACAAGTATTCTTACTGATCTTTGTTCTCTAACTTCTGTGGAGCCACCAACTTGCAATTTGGGAATGGTGTGACTTTCCAGGTTCCTAAAAAGGATTCAGTTTGCACTTTTCTCATCTGTAAATCTTCAGTTATTAGAGCTGAATTGTTATATAAATCTTGGCAAATGTCAAGGTAGAGATCTTGGGGAGCAGTGTGTTCTTTTGAGTTATTTTTAAAAATGTAATTTTTCTCTGCATGCAGCAAATGAATAACTCAAACCATTATTTTCCTGTATTCAGAGGCAGGGCAATTATGTGCAGTGAGCAGCCCTACACAGGACACCACTGCTAAACCCTATCCTGTGGTCCAACCTCTAGGACTTCACAGGATTTTCCAGTTGGTTAAAACTGCTTTTTTCCTTTCCATGTCTTTTCTTCACACATTCCTTAGATGTTTTGTGTGGTTTTTACCATTGCCTTTATCAGACCTGGGTTTTCATGCGCTTAGTGCGCTTGCGTGTCAGTCCTTGGACTCAGTTGTCCTGGTTCTGCCACAGTCCTTAAAATAGTTCTAGCCATACACGAACGGTGAAATATTTTATTGCATTCATCGGATTTCATTTGTTTTGGAGCCACTGGGACGTGAGCTGGAAGGTCACAAAATCTCTAATAACCCCACATACAGCAGCAGGTAGGTTTGTAGGTTGTTTGTACATACAATATTAATTAACAGGAATTGCAGTCTTCTGTTTTTCATGCATAACATAAATAGCTGATCATGGGAAATGGAAGTGAATTACCTGTGTAGGAGAAAATGAAACATTAGTGAAAAATAAATTTGAGAGCCTGAAGTGTCTTTGAAAACTGATGTGCATTTTTCCTAACAAATGTCTTCAGGGGTATATCAAAGATATATTTCATATGAAGTTTCTGGAACAAAATATTTACATAACTTTTGTGTTCAGATAACTTCTGAAATTTCAAATGCTTCTGAACTTCTAAAACAAAACAAACAAAAACCACCAAAAACCAACCAAACAAAACCACAACAAAAAACCACATTCTGCTCTAGGACTGCCAAACATTTAGGAAGATATTTCAGCAAAATTTTAGTGAAAAATTCATGTTCCTGACTTTTGCTGCTGAGCAGCCTGTCTTGATGCAATGACTTGGTAAGTTCCTTGTCAAGTTGATGAAACCAGGGAATGAGCAGCACAGGCACTTACAAAAACTTGTTTTTGACTCCAGTAGCTTGCTCACTGGGATTGCAATTGAAATGTTATGAACTGAGGTCATTAGTGTTTGAATGCATGTCATTACTATCTGATGGCTGCTTGGAGGCCTGTGTAAAAATGAGCTGTTGAGCTGAGTCATTATTTTAATGTGACTGGATGGCTGGATCACAAAAAGCAACCCCTGGAAGTGTCAGTAGCTTTCCACCGTTTTGCAGCTGTTCTGCACAGCTGGCTGGAGCAAGGAAGGGAGCAAACCGTTGTCATTTAAGGATGCCTACTCTGTACGTACCTAATATGTACCTACTGTCAGTTTAGTGCCTGTCAAACACAAATATGAATTTCTACTTTGGATTTAACTCAATGTTTCTTATACCCAAGCAAACCTGCATAGCTGTGGTGCTCACCCAGAGCATCGACTTCCACTAGAAATTTGTCACTGATGGCGCTTGATGTATCCAGGAAATAAATGGGGAAGATGGAACAACTTATAATGAGATTTTCCTGAGAACTAAGTTTTAAAAGATCCATGCAATGAGTTAGAAACAAATAATAAACACTGCAATCCATTTTAGTTTTTATTCTCAATTTATATGCATAAAGCTTTTTGAAGTGCAAGCTAGAAGTAAGAGTTTGGGAAAGATTACTTGCCCTCTATTTTTCCTGTCTGCAAATGTACATTTTGTGATTATCCCGTGTCTCACTCTTCCTCCCCCTACCCTGATGAATACCCTGCGGACTAAATTTTTTGAAATTTGAGGCAGACTTTTCGTCCTAGCTTGTTTGTGATGATTACTCTTCAGAGGTCTGGGTGAAGCTAGGTGCAACATTATCAGCAATTTTCTTTCCCCCGTTGTTGATTTAGGCAATGTGACAAACATTTGGCACTGTGGAAGGTCCGCAGATATTTTACCCTCCTAATGTGCTTTTTCCCAAATACTGCCTAAAGATTGTATTTATCTTTCATGTTGATGCACTTGAAGGAAAGGAGAAGGCGAACAAAATGTAAGCAGCTCCTGGGCAAGTGCTCTTACCCAGTAAAAAATACTCTGAACTTGCAATTGCAGGATTCAGACAGGAGATGACTTTGAGAAGTAATGGGAGGTTATCAGAGGCAGACAAATACCTACCAGGGCCTGAGATGGGTTAACCCTTGCTCCTGCAGGAGTCTCCCTAGGATTGAGGTTTATACACCGAGATATGTGCATCTTTCCTGCTGTGTTCCTCTTCTCCCTGTGCATGCCGTAGTTCACAGGATTGTGGACGGGGTTCTGGCATTAACGCCCACCCTAATGTGTCTGGGTTAGGTGCTGACCGCCTTTTTGACTACTGGATTTCTAGCTGTTTTCTCTGGGAGGAATGCATCTTATGGCCCACATTACAAGTAATGGTTGTGTTGACCTTGCTTTGTTACTAAAATGTTTGCTGTAAATATTGTGTTATTGGCTTTCCAACATCCATGTGATTTTTTTTTTTAACATCTTAAACATAAGCTTCTTGAGGTGAGAGCGCTCCATCTCAGCAGTCTTCAGTGGCTTTCAGCTCCTTTCTCCCCACTTAGATGTGTTGCAGCAGTCTCCTTTGCCTCTTCTTTCAAAGTGTGGGGGGCATTTGGGCTCCCTGTTGGTGGCTAGTGAATTGCACCACAGCTGAATGCCTGCAGCACGCAGCACAAACGCTTCCTGAGTGAAGGTATCCAATTTATTTCAGCCTATGTCTTCAGTTTCATTAATGGGGCTGTGGCAAGGCTGATGCACGGGGATTTCAGAGTTGTTTGCTTTTCATGAGTGGTCAGAACCAAAGGAGAAATCTCCCTCCTCTCTTTGATGATAGATAATGTGTCCTTTCACAGGCAGGCGGGAGAGGGATCAAAAATGAACATCAAATGTGCGAGTCAGTCAAATAAGGGTGGTGTGGGGAGGCGGTCTGCTAACCTATCTTTGATCCTCTCAGTGCTGCGTAGACTGAACAGGTCCCTTTTGTGGAGCCTGGCCACTTCTCCGGGGCGAGACTTGCACATCAAACCCACGTGGATCTTCCGGGGGTTACTGATATCACCTATTAATGGTCCTGAAGGTACCCAAGCTTACGAAGTGTTTTTAATGTAATATCAGTAGCACGTTTAACCTCTGACTCAGCAGCGTGATCCCTTTGAAAGGTTGCAGCGGAGAACTGTGCAGTCGTACAACCTCGTACCTAACATCCGAGCGGCAGCGCTGCTTGCGCTTGTCGCTGCAGCACGCGTCTGTGTGGGGGATGGACATCAGCACAGCCCCTGCGAGGTGTTCTTGGCACAGGAATTTCAAGAGCGAATTTCTGGTGACGTGTTTGAACCAGGGACCTACCTTTGCAGCATTACTCTCTGTAGCAAGACTGTAACCAAGTCACTTCCTCAATTAAGCCAGGTAAATCTATTTACTGAAAATGTAGCTGAGCTTTCATTTCCTGGTCTGTGGCTCTTTTTTTCTCCTGTGTATGATCCCAAGTAACAGCTGCAGCTGGGTCTTAATTAACAATTGCCTCAATGATATGTGAAATAGATTCAGCCTCACTTTCACAAAACTGTGGTGGCTCCGTGATGCACACAGTAAGTGTGAGACAGCTGAGCAGGACCAGACCAAATTCAGGCCAGTCTGAGATTTTCTGCAGCAGTGGTCAAAAGTGGATGCCTTGGGAAGAATGTAAAGAAAAAAGCCTATCAATGCTTTCCTTCCTTTCTTCTTCTCCCTTGTCCCACCCACCTTTCCCACATCTCCAACCATTTTCGGCTTCTCGACTCTTTGGTAAAGTCCTTCCAAGTCAGAGGAAGGTTCTGTTTTGTAACCCTCATGGATTTCTTTTCTACAGACCTCGGCAACTTCATCTCAAATCCCTGCAAGCAGCATCCACAACATCCTAGAGCAAACAGGGTGCTTTTAAGTAACAGAAGCTAAAGAAGCATGACAGTTAAGCGGATTTCTGGAAGATAATTTGCTAAAAGTGGAATAGCATTATGTCACAGAACTTCTCTTGGAACATGATAATGTAAATGAATTCGGTCCTCTACTCAAATACAATTTGGCCTTAAGAGTCTAAAGTGGGAATAAAAATAGGGATGCAGAGCTCCTTTTGCCGTCCACTTGAGCTATTTTTTTACGTAGTTCCTTTAAGTAGTAACTGAGATTAGACAACCTGAGGCATACAATTAAAAAAAATCAGTACAGATGTACTGATGTCAATACATGTGTTCATGTGACCAATAAAAGCACTGCCAAGTAATTCAGAAAGTCAGAAGGTGTTTGTGGGCATGCAGAGAAGCTACTGTAACCTGAACTGACAAATATCCAAACACTGTAACATGAAGTTAGTCCTAAATCAGCTTCAATATGTAAATGCAACCAGTGTTTGGGGTAAGAACTCTTAGATGGCTTCAAGGTGCCCTTTCACGACGCAAGCCCGTGGCTCTTGTGCCTTCATCGTGGAAATTGCCACCCAGTTACCATCTCTGGGCTCATGCTGATCTTCAGCTTGGTGCGTTGTGGTGAGCTGAGGTCGCATCTGTAGCTTAACGTGCCGGGCTGCAAGCTGCAGCAGTTCGTGAGCTGCTTCGTGAGCCAGGTCTTTGTGCTGCAGAAGTGACAACATCGATGAGCAGCGGGGGATTTGTTGTGAGTGCTTATTGCAATAGCTGCGGTAGGCGAGTTGGAGCCTTTGGGCTCCTTCTGTGTGGAGATGGGAATTCAACTCCTACCTGCGTCGGAGGGGATGGGCAGACAGTGAGCCCGAACATGGGTATGCTGAAGACAGTTTTGAAAGGGCCTTGGTAGGTCGGGCTTGTTGTTAACTGGCATACAAATGTGTTTAAAAAGTGTAAAGCATTTTTTATTATGAATTAAATTTCATTTTTTTGCCTGGCACTAGTAATCCCTGCATCTGTGCTGCTTGAACAACTGTGCTTAGCATACAGATTTGCTGCATGGGGAACAAAGCAAAAGGAAGATGTGATAATGAAGAGAGGAATGAAAATGTACAAAGCACTGATTGTCTCTTCCAAATAGATAAGTTTCTTCTCTGCTTTGGGCTTTTCCCTGTATTCTGGGCCAACTATCCACTCGTGTTGAAAGGACTTCTTTTCAACATTAACTGTCCAGATATTTATATAATAAAAAAATAAACACACCTCCTTCCTTACTCTGCTACAGCTTAGATGGATAAGACAACTTATTTCCTGCTTTGTCACAATACCGATAGGAAGATTAATAGGTTGTTCTGATATCTCTGACAGAGTATGCCTCTTTTTTGTTGCTTGATTTTCAGCAGTTGATTATAACACTGAGGACCACAATACCATCCTATTTTTCAAGGAGCTCTCAAGTTTTTCAAATCCCTTAAATACCTATCAGATGTTAATAATGAGAACAGAATGCAATACCATCTTCAGCACAAAATGCTATTATGCAGTGTAATGTTGGGATTTTTCCACCAAAGAGCAATTTTGTGCTTTGCTACATTCTGCTAAGTAATTGACTTCAGGGTCTGTCACTTTTTTCTATCACTCTTTCACTGCTGTGTTTAATCAAGAGCTCTTCTGCTGGCTAGGTTTCCATCCCAAGTGACTGCATGCATGGTGTGATCAGGTGATGACCACTGAGTTCACATGGAAAACTTGTGCTTAAAGTCATGAAGGACGGAAATGTATGCAGGCTTAAAAAAGGCAGGATACTGTATTTATTTCCCTTTCCTCTACTTTGTCTTTTTTCTCTTACTTGTCTGGTTAACCAACTTTCTACTTGAATAACTGAGCATTGTATGCATAGCATGCAGTTTTTCTTTATAAGGTCCATCGAGTCTAACTACAAACAAAATGGGTTCTTCTCAGTTTTCCTCCAGCTGGAGAAATTTTGCAAAATCCAAAGGAAATGCAGCAGTACTCTGTTCCATGGGTGCTGGAATAGGCAAGAGTTTGGTCTCAGAGGATTGTCAGCTGTCCATGGGGATTTAAATAGGCTGGCTTAAAATGGTGGCAGAAGCTAATATGCCAAGTGTCTTGCAGTATCACTTATCCTAGTGTAGGTGAACAGGGGTTACCAACGATGGGAGGAATTGTGCTTGTGGAAGATGAAGTGAAAAATGTAGTGTGAGGATGTTTATAAGGGAATTTCTGATATAATTTTTATTAAGGAAAATTCTCTCCTCACTTTTTTTTGTGCCGATTGCTTCTTGGCTGATACCCAAGAAAATTGAATGGGGGATTATAGAGGATTTTAAAACAGAAGGACTTTGTTTCAGCTGTGTCCCTGTAGAGGCTATATACTCTGAGAATAAGGAAGGGTCCTTTGAACACACTCATTCATAGGCAGTGTGAAGCTTCTGCTAAAGAAAACATGAGCTGGGAACTCAAAAAATTCAAGCAACTATCTGTCCCTGAGATACCTGACTCACAGCGGCGGCTCAGAAAGAACTTTATTTGGAATTTTAGGCATTGCACAATGAGCAGGTAAAGAGCAATGGGGAATAGGTAAGCAAAGAGCAGTCTAAAAAGGTGTTTTACCTGACTCCAGCTGAGATTCAGGCTCTGACCAGAGGAGGTCTTGGGTGGTCTGTAGGTGGGAACTTCCAGGTGAAAATCAAGTCAGTGGAAGAGGAGTCCCACATCAGAACGCTTTTATCTTGCATCTCTATTGGACAAGCATGTCTTGCTTTTGCTAACCACTACTAGTAAAAGTTCATGTTTGTCTCTGTCTGCAACTACCCACCTTTGCAGCTTTAATTTTTGCTGCTTTGTTCTAGTTCATATTGATTTCGGACAAGCTAAGTAAAACCAAGTTGGACATGTGCTGTTTGTAACTCTTTGTCAGGCGCTTCTAAGCCTTCCTCCGCATTGATTTAAATAATTTAAAATGTTATCTTTCCCACAGGTCTCTAGCCCTGAGCAACTGAGCCTCCTTGTGTTTAGGCCCACATACAAATGACCTGTTAGCTGAGCTGGGTTTTCGATAACCTGAAAAATGGCATGCTGCCGGAGCCTGCGCTGCGGAGCCTACGCTGTAGCCATGGGCTGAAACAATTTACAGCGCAAGGGGACTGGCACAGCACAGAATTTGCAACACGCATACGCACACAAGTGAGTTATATCAGCATTAGCTTTTTTGCCTTGAGCGATGCCATCTTTTGTGTACTTGCAGTCAAGACCTACATATGTCAATGTCCTCTGCTTGGAATGCAGAAAAACTTAAGGAGGACTGTGCTGGCTCAGACCAGAAGTCCTTCTGTCCTCATGTCCTGCCTCTGATAGCGTCTGGGAGCAACCGGGAGCTTGTGGACTTGCAGGATTATGGAAACTATCAAGTTTGTGCTGGCCAGGTGCCTTTTGCTTTTGTGCAAGAAGGATCTTCTACTTTTGAGGGAACTGTGAGTTATTCCACATTTTCATTTTTTGGCTCTAAAAGGAGTTGAGACACATACAGAGTTGAAGTATACAAAGTTGAGTAGAAGGTTGCTTGTGCTCACTGAATCCATTTCTGGTTTTTCATGGGAGTGCTTCCTTTAATCCCATGGCCTTGTCTTACCACATACAACTTGGTCTGTATCGCAAACAGTTGTCTTGGACTCCAAGTTATTAGAAGAAATAGTAGCCTTTGACAAGGCTGCTTCAGGGAGTCAAAGCAGCATTTGCAGAATCAGACCCTTTGCAAGAATGCCACTAACGAGCCTTCCTTTCTAAGGAGTCTTGGGAAGTCTCGCCTCTGAAGAGGTTGCAGAAGCCACCATGCAGTTTGTGTTCTCTGGTCTCCTTTTGAAGTGGCAGTTCTTTCTTGGCATCCATTTCTTCAGGATTTTTTTGGTTTCTTTTGTCATAAAGGCCCAGCTCTGGGACAAGGGTTTTTGCCTGTTGGTCACGCTTGGGGAACGCGGGAGCCCCGGGTACCTTCTCACCCCCACGAATGTGGCGGGGCCCGGGGCTATTTGGAAGCTGAAGTTTTGTAAAGTTGATCTGAACAGCAGGTTTACTCTGATACCAGACAAGAGGAATTGCTTGTTTTCCTTTCAGCTGAGTGTTTTGGGGAAAACAGCATTTCAAGTTATGCTGGGAAGGATGAGCATGTCTACAGACAACTGTTAGGCTATGTATCACTCTTCTTCTGCAGCTCGTAAAATTCCTTTTTGCAGACTTTCTTATGCTGAGATACGTGCTCCTGAGAAATGTGTGCTCTTACACAAAAACAGAATGATTCTGTAAGTGACTATTCATACAGAGCTTTGTTAGATTTCGATTTCCTATATGAACTTTTGGACTTCCTGATCCAGATCACTTTGAATATTACACTAGGATGAAATCTGATGTTTTAAGAAAGTTACATAAAAGACTTGGTAGCAGCTTTGCTATCAAGTCTGGCAAAAAAGCTACTGGGTTATGTAAAAAAGTGCTTTAGGATGAGTTTAGTGTAGGCTATACTTGATATTTTTGTCTCCTCCTTTATTTTGTAACCTCAGTGGACAGTAATGAAGAATCTTGCCTGTTGTAAGATGCTGCCTGTTATATATTCTTCCCTTCATCTTGATGTCGCTACTGTTAGCTATGAGAAACATTTGGTTTATATGTGCCTCCTAGTTCCCTGTGCATCCTTGTAACAGAGGTTATCTTGGCTTGTATTCAGAGAGCAAGTGGTGTCTTGGCATGGTTATCAATAGATAAATGTTCACGGAACTTGCATTATTTCACAGTATAGCAGTTCATCTTGAAATGGGTCCTTGTGTAGGAAGTGATCTCTTGGATGTGATTCTTGATACGGCCTCAAGACAAAATTCCCATTCCTTCCATCATCTCTTCTGCAGGCTTGTGATGCCAGAATCCTGGGTCTGCTTTAATTTACAACGTGCTGGATAGTAAAGCAGTTCAACTCCTCTTTTGCAAGTAACAATTATGGTAAAGCTAGGAATGTATTAAAATATTCATATAAATTAATTTATCTTCCCCCCAAAAATTCCATCTTCTGCTTTTAAATTTTTCAAGTCTTCAACATTTGTAGCTGTTTTTTCAACATTTAAATTTTTCCATTTTCTACTTTTCCTTCAGGGCTAGTAATAAAACCAAGTTAATGTCACAGTATAAGGCTTGGCTCTTATCCTGCTTTCATATCGTGTAACTCTAATCCATCCTGTTGATAAAAGTAACTACCTTTAGCCACAGCAAACTGCAGTATCACTTTTAAACAGGTCAACTATTGAAGTGATAATCCCACGGCAGAACAGGATGTATGAGCCAATAAATTTCTCCCCGTTTCATAAACATGGAGACCTGTAACCCATCTGTTTATGCCTCGAGGAGACATTTACTCGTCTGTGGTACAGCAGCTTCTTTGGGAATACTCTTATTCCGTGACGAAGAAAGGAAATAATTTGCGATGAATTTTTCAGGCTTGCTTCTTATTTGATTCTGACGCAGCGAGGGAACAGCAGGTAGCAGAGCGCAGCAAAAAGGCTTGAACTGCAGATGCCCTCTGAAAATCCGACTTTAGGATCGGAAGAGCTCTGTGGGGAAGAGGGAGGGTAGCCTGGCGGAGCGCTCGGCATCCCTCGTGGCTAAGAAACTCTTGGAGTTTTAGGTACATCTGGCAGTAATTGCTCCATTTGGGTTGGATTGCGAAGAAGTGGGCAATTTGTACAGAAAACAAACAGTAAAACTGCAGCGTGCGGTAATTTTTATTCCTAAATCATTTATATTTAGGTGTTATCTTTTTCTCTCGATAGTGTTCTCGTCTTTTGAGACGCAGCCAGCTGAAATGCAGACTTTGAGCTTAAAGAGCTCAACTCTTATATTGTAGCTGCATTCTCCTTGTGCCTCCGTCTGCCAGGGTGTAGTGTTCTCCAGATCAATAAGAGGTGCGTAGAAACTTGCAGGTATTACATTAAGTGGGTCAGCAGAAACGGTCCTTGTGGTTTCGTATCAGAAGTTTTGGGAGTAAGATAAATTATCCTGGGGGGAGATGAATATTTTACAGCAGAGACTGGAGGGGGAGGTTGTCCAGCCAGCAGAGGAAGGGGCTGTGTGCTTGCCTAGGACCAGCAGAGTCAGAAGAGCCTGACCGGCTCTTCGGGAGGCAACCAGGGACTGAGAAGACTTCAGCAGTGTGCGCTGCCATCCAGGCTTGCCACCGGCTGTGGCATTGCTGTCCCGCTCCCAGACTGGCCTTAATGGGAATGCGGGAATGATGCAGCAGAAATCAGCAAGTGCTGCAGACGTGTGCGTCAGTGATGATGGAGGATAAACAGTTGGAACCATAAGCTTTTTGGGCACCAATATGGAGTTTAATCCATTATAGCCTAGTCTCAGCAGCAGTGTTTAATGGCTATTTTAGAATTTAGGTTTGCAAGTTTTCTTCTATCTGCAGCTTCCTCGGGTGTCTAAATGGGGGATTTATAATCATGTTAAAATACCTGTGTCTGTGTCCTAATTCACTCCTAGCAAAATGATTTCTCAAGTTAACAGACATTGGTCATGCTCGCAGTAACAGCTTTATAGCAGCTAAAGTCTTAGAAGCTCTCAAAAAATTTCTAAATGCTGCAGATATTTACAGAAATTAAGTCCCTTTTGCAGCGCTGGTGATTTCGGGGAGTGTGATCCTGTTATTAGCGGAAGCGTTGGCTGATGGCCGGCCAGGTCCCCCTTTGTGGGCACCTGCCCTTTGCAGACAGGGGTAAATGCACACTCTAGCAAGATCCAGTTATTTTGTGCTCTCGACAGACTGTGAATAATGTAATTATGCAATTGGATTTCCTGTGGATCATGCAAAGAGATAAATGGTGTACAAGCCACATCATTATTGATTCATGCACCATTTGCCTCTTAGCTCAGTCAGAGAAACACAATTACTGCTGTTACACTTCATTTAAAAGAATTGCAACTTTTCAGCAGTGCAAACGGCTCTGGTGTATGAATTGATATTCTTTGTGGGCCAAACCTTAATGTGTTGTTTTATGTTTTCCTGATTGCAACCAAACAAAACTTTCAGAGGGTTATAAAGCTGTATCTTTCCCATTACTGTTCTCCCTGTGCTGCCCTACAAAACTGCAGAGCGTTTTCCAAAAGCAAACCATAGCATACACATTTCCATCATTTATAATATACATTACTTTTATAGTTTTATAAGTGATTGTATTGAATGCCACGTTTTGCTCATTTAGGGCTCAAGCTGGATTTTAGGCTCTGTGCAAACATTTGCAATTTCAGTTTCTCTGGAACAGCAGCGTAAGCAGGTGGTAATCTTTAGATCCCAACAGACTGGCACGAAGGTCTAAGTTCAGGACTCTCAAACTTTGTTGGGGTAAAAGAGCTTGATTACAAATACTAGCTCTCTTACATGGGTATTTTAGCTAACTTATATGAATAGAGTGATAGCAAGTGTTTAAACTGGGAAAGCATAGGTGAAAGTAGGTGGTAGCACAGTTTTCTGAGACACATTGGGTGCTCTCAGCATTGCCTTGGTTTTGCTGGAGCTGACAAAAGTTGCATCATTGCCTTAAACTGGAGCGAGAGGGAAGTCAGTGAAGAAGCTGATATTGCTGTTTCACAGGTTTAATAAGTAACTGTCTTTTCTGGAGCAATTTGTAGGATGTCTGAAGCATCACAGTGTTACTTAGTGTAATAGGAATGTAATGATTTGCTCTCAATTTTCTTTTTCCCAGTAGCTTCCATTGGTAATAGGAATTACCTAATTCGGGGGTCACTTGCACGCCGTGTCTGAGGTGGCTTACCCTGGAAGAGCTTGTGTCAGCCTGAGAGCGTCCCCGTCTCTGGGGCAAGGTGGGGCTGAGCAGTGAGAGGTCTGTCGTGCTGCTCTTTGCAGTTCCTGGGTTTCCAGGAGGTTTCTGCACCAGGCACAGAAGTTTTAAGTTGTCTCCTCTGCACTAACTCCTTTTGGAAGGAGGAATTCCAAACTGCAATGAAAAAAAAATGGAAGAAGTGACACTTCGGGGCCAAGAAGTAGGAACTCTTCCTTGCTATCTGCTGTGATATCAATAGGGACTGTACTCAGGTATATTTTGGCATTAATTTCAAACTTAATCCTTTAGGGAACATTGGGCTGCAGATCATAATGCCTGAGATTACCAGAAGAAGTTTTCCTGCCCGAGCATGAGTCATGTTTAGAAATATATTTTGTAATCAGGAAAAGCAGCAGTTTTGTTTGGAAATGTCATTCCTCTCAAATAGAAGGCACCAGGGAGAGCTTTTGTGCTACAGTAATTTCTCTGCTGTATTTTGTTCTGTTTCATTTACCCTCTTGAAAGCAAGTTTTCAAATGACTCATCTTAGTAATAAGGATTATGCAAGCAGGAGCTTTCCTTTCCTCGCAGAGTGGCAAATTTGTCATTTTTAGTGGGGCTTCTCTGGTATAAATGAAGAAAGAAACCAGCCCTACAGCTGGGCAGCGATGGGAAGCCAGAACAGGGCTTGGATCAGTGGGATTTTGTCTCATGCCATGGTCCTAGTGTCATTGGGAGTGAGATGTAATGGAAAGCTTGTGTTAGTATTTTTCTTTTTTCTCTGGCTTCTAAATAAGCGAAGCAGGTAAAATGCTAAAACTCAGCAAGCTTTCTCTGTGTTGGCCTAGATTCCTTCCGAATACATTCAGGCGTTAAAGCCGGGGTAGACAGAGATGCTCGGTGTTGACAGAGGAGTGGGACTCAGCAGTGACTTTGAAAGAAGTAGAGCTGGGGTTAAGGCCAAGTGTTTGGCTTCATCTTGACATACCTAGATGCCTCACTTTTATTATTTATGTTCAAGGAAGAAGCTGTTTTCCCAAAATATTTCAACTTGACAAGACAATATTTTATGAGGAGACAACTCTGTAAAATTCATTAAAGTTTTACACAGTCTGCCAAACTTGCAGCCTCGTTTCTTGGCTTTGTTTCAGTTCAGTTCTGCACTGGGGCTGGGCCCTGC
Organism: Anseranas semipalmata; assembly: GCA_013399115.1. Classification (NCBI taxonomy): domain Eukaryota; kingdom Metazoa; phylum Chordata; class Aves; order Anseriformes; family Anseranatidae; genus Anseranas; species Anseranas semipalmata. Next base: position 767,732 of record VXAA01004808.1, on the reverse strand, counting down.
TCTCCTCGCAGTGCTTCGGGGCAGCAGCTCTCTGCTATTTAGCCCTGTGGTGTCAGCTCTCGTTTCTGGCCCACGTGTGGCCACAACGAACCCTCCTGTTAGTGAACAACAGAGGAATTTGTGGGCGCTTCTGCCAAGTGCCATTGGCTTCTTCTGAGAGCTGTGAGACGCTGCCTTGGTTGCAGGGGTTCCTGTGAGCATTTTGCACCTGTGTGAAGAGCAATGCCTCCAAAAGCGTCTCGTTTTCAGTGTACAAGCAGGCCTTCGTACAAAGCCGCAGGTATCGCCCAGGGGAGCCAAGCAGATGGATGTGTGAGTCTTTTGCTTTATCCAAGCTCTGGAGCATGCTCGTAATGAATATTTCCATCCTTGCCCAGCCTTGATGTTCCACATGACTGACAGCGTTTGTTCCTTTACGTTCATAACTGAGTCCCGTTCCTGTGCATCGGAGGAAGTTTGAGAGGCAATGGGATGCGATGGAGGGGAGGTCGCAGCGCCAGCTGGGAGCAGCCAGCCTGGCCTCAGCTGGCAGTAGGAGCCTGCAAGGACCGAGCAGCTCGTGCCATTCAGCGAGTCATTTGGCTAATGGAAGCCAGCGCTGGGAGCACAGACCCACCTACAAGGATGCAGTGGGCAAGAGGAGAGTTGCACGTAAACCTTGTTGCCGTTTTGTCTTTACTTTGAGTTTTCCCTGTTCAAAGAAAGATTGCTCTAGTTTTTCATTCAAACAAAGCATGGTAGGGAGATAGTTTAGCAAAAACCATCTCGAAGCCTGGAACAAGCCAGAATGCAGGCATGCTATTTTTTTCTCTTGGATTTGCGGTGATAGCTCTTGGGATGCACTGCTTTCACAACAATGTCAACCTCCTGGGTAATCCCTTTATTGGCTCAGGGAGAGAATGATGATCTGTATGCAACCGGTAGCGTGGTGTTGCAAACTCCAATAATTGCACCCAAGCGTTATCTTAAAATGAGGTTAGAAGGATGTGAAAGTGCCAGGCACTGAGAGCCAGGCTGCTGTAACATTGCAGCATGGCTGGCAGCAGATGCTTAACTAGATTTATGTGCTCTGAGGGCTAAAAGTGGAGTAGAACACTTAACATGAATGACCAGGAGTATTTCTTTATGCAAAACTATATTTTCCATACTATCTTGAGTAACTGATCGGGGGAAAATCATTCCAAAGGTCCTGTTTCAAAGCTGTAAAGATGAGAGCATTTTATGCATTGAGAGGCAGCAAAATATTTGCTAATATCAGTTAACACTCCAAGTTAGCGAATAATATGAAGTTGCCTTCCCAGGGAGTCGGTGTTAACGTAAGAGTGATGTGCCCCCTGGACTAACTGTAAGTGATTTACCATGAGATCAGTTCAGGATGATGGACTAGGTGAGCTCTTTCGATCTCTTCCAGCCCCATCTGTGTTTCTGTGATACGCGCATCCTTGGGGTCGAGATTGTATCTCAGAACTGTCTGTGCTATCAGTGGGGTCAGAGTGAAAAGCACAAGAACAGAGTTATTTTCTGCAAGAGATTTTACAGCTCAGGAAAGTTTCCTTGCATCTCGCAAGTAGTGGGAACGAGGGATGCTGCTGGTTCGTAGGGCTTGCACCTGAATTTCTTCCTTGGCAGCAAATGAGAATGCAAACTGTGTTCTGCCAAGAAATGGCCTTTAGCTATTTTTTTGTTGTAGCTGTTATTAATTTTTGCATCCTGTAGATAAGTGAACCAGGATGAGTAAATAGCAGAAAAATATTTTTTTGCCTCTTGAGTTTATTCAAGTTCATGTTTGCTGAAATCAACGCGAGTTAACAAGGGAATATAAAGTTAATTTAAAACTGCACTCCAGTCCAAGAAAGTATTCTCAGGTGACCCACTAATAACAAATATTTGGTTTGTGCACCCAACAGCCTGGTGGTTCTTCCAAAGCAGGAGGCACTCAACTTGAACCCGGCTGCGTGTACCTGGCACGTATTTGATTTGCCTGATGGAATTTGTTGCACTGAATACTTTTCCAGAGAAGTGCAGGTAGGCACGGTGCACTTATTTTAAGGTATGTTACGCAGACGCTTGCCCAGCCTGAGAGTGCAAGTTGGATGTTTGTGGCAGGTAAAAGCGTTTGAGAGTAAAGGGGAGACTTTGGTTGATCCACTGGTGACGGGAGGTTGCTAAATGCAACCTCGGCTTTCCTGCCAAATCCATGGCCCCTTCTCTTCTCCTGCCTCTCAGGAGTAGGTTTTGCTGTTGTGAGTGGCTTGTGCTGGCCCCAGCCTTTCAGGGTGCTGATGGCCATTCCCAGACACGGCTCATGCCACACTTGCCAAGCATGCATGCCTCCGTGCTGAGCAAAAGGTATATGGAAGTGTGGCCATCACTTACGTGCCTTGCCTAAGTTAGAGCAAAATTTACAAAATAGATGTTAAGCCTTGATTTACTGTGCGTGCTTGGTATATGCACTATTTTCTCTGTCTGTGACTGACTGCAGTATTTGTTTGGGAAATGCCTGCCCATTTTGGACTGCTTTGAACAGTCCATGGAGCTTCTTTGCGTGAGGAGGAGACAGTTCCTAAAGCACATGTTCTCCAGGAAACGCTGATGCTGTGGCCGTGCCAGCTCCATCTGGCCGGCTCCAGCACTGTCCTCTTTGTGGCGAGAGCTTGACAAAAGAGCCACCATCAATTCCAGTGTTGGGTGGCTGCCGAATTTTGCTGCTGTCAGCTGCGTGTTGGAAACACAGGGAGAGGCAGCTTGCCTTGTGTATGGGCTTTGGCAGCTCTTTTCCAGGGGCACAGTGCTGCTGTGAGGTGTCAGCCCTCCCTCCTTATCATGGCAGTCTCTAACTTGAGGTTTTGCAGCTTCAAACAAATTGCCACCCTACTGACATCTTGCATTTACAACCCATTGCATGTGTGTGGCCATAGTGTGAGGACTTCTTCATGGTTTCCCTGTGAAATGCTGTGGGCTCTCCTGCAGCGCGGCTTATTTCTGCCTTTGGTGCTAGAGGAGGAATCAATGAGTCTGCTTGTGAGATGTTTGGTCAGGACATAGCTTTGAAAATGTTTACCTTCTGTTTTAAGTATTTGTTGTGATGGCTACTGTTAAGTAATGGAGGTGATAATCTTCTCATGAATTGGAAGAAAGCAGGAGAGAAAGCTTCTTACAGTTTATGTACAAAATGGAGATCAGAAAGTTTCCACTGGTGCTCTTCCTTCTTGAAGTCCAAGCATGCCAGTGAGTATTTCAATAATCTACAGCTTATGCAAAACTCAGATCCATATGGCAAATCCTTCACCACTCATTCTGTTGGCCCTTGCCATCAAAGGACCTATGCAACAGGACAACTTTTTGGATGCAGAAGTGTGGTGCTTTTACCCTGCTGGGCAGCTAAACTCCACCACGACCACTCTGTTGCTCCCCCTCCTCAAAGGAAGAGGGGGAGAAAATGATGAAGAAGGGCTCATGGGTTGCGATAAGGACAGGGAGATTGCTCACCAATTAATGTCATGGGCAAGGCAGACTCAGCATAGGGAGATTCATGTAATTTATTGCCTGTTACTAACAGACTCAAGCAGTGAAAACTAAGNCCCCATCCAAACACAAAGGCGTTTGAATGCCTGCATGACATATTGATGCTGATTACAACAATGCTAAATCAAATCAGTTCGAAAAACAACAACAAAAAAACAAACAAAAGCCCCGCTAAAGCCCAAATGAACAAAAACCTACTCCAGCAGTGCTGATCCATAGAGGGCAAAAACACCTTTGTGTGTCATTGGCTTTGTTTTTCTTTACATATGGGGAAGATGGAGTTGCTGTCATTCCGAAATGGGCGAGTTTCTATCCCTGTGCAGAAGTATGACACGCACCTCTGTTACAAAGAGCAAAGCCCAGGATATTAGCGGGCCTTTAACAGCGCTGATCTTGCAAGGCACTCATTAGAGCTGCGTGCTCTCCTACTACTTGTTTGCAGGAGCTGGCACAAAGTGCCCGGGCTCTGAAGCCTGACTTGACTCCTTGTGCCAAGTGGGGGGAAGAAGCAAACCCAGAGCCTGTCGTACTTGACGGTAGGCACGTGGAGATGGAAATCCAGCAGTGATGCATGAGTTTCACGCGACTGCCAGGAATGGGTGCCAGGCTGTTCACGGTGGCTCAGGCTTTTCTTGGCTCATGCTCCTTCCCCTGCTATGCCAGCAACACATATCGAGCTCAGGCCAACGTTGGCATCCTCCTCCCAAGAAGGAAGTGGGATTTTTGTGGCCCTTGTATGAACGTTTTCTTAGTAAAACCATCCAAATGTGAAAAGAAACAAATGGATTTTTCTTAGGAATCTCTAAATAAATGATGGAGGCTTGGCACGTGGAGTTAGAGGTTTGCCATCTGGTAGTACAGCCCCCGGCAAGTTTAGCACATCGCTATGGTGAGTAAATGCTGATTTGCTGAAACGGACTGTTATTTCACGGCTCTATACTGAGCAGAACGTGCAAAATGATGAGCAGTTTACTGGGGAGCTTTTGATGCAAGTGTCTTGTGCAGGGAGATGAGGCCTAATGAAAGCAATGGGATCTTTAGAACAAAAATAATGGGCCACCATAAAGTAGTGTTTAAATTCTCTGCTGGTTTAAGTTTCTTAGTGAAGCTCATGATTTCCTATTCAGGTTGTATATTCCTGGAAGACGTGCTTTATCTTACACCATAGAGATCAGCACAGGACATCCTATTGGTATGGCACAATGTACAATTTATAAGCTCTCCGAGGATGCTTGCTGAAGGTTTGTTTCTCCAGGAAACAAAACTAAGTCACCACAGCTAAAATAATCGTATATGTTTTTTATTTTTTCGAGTTAAAAAGGGACTTCTCAGTTCCAGCCGAGAGCAACTGGGGGAAATGCTGTGGCAGCTGTCTCTGCAACAGGACTGACAACTTGAGGGAAGCATTATGAATTAGGCATATGGAAAAAGAGAAGGTTACAGACAGATGAGGGTCAGGATAAAAAAAAAAAGACAGGGATGGAAATGAAAGGGAGATGAGTAATGAGTGAATCATTTCTTGGGGAGCATAAATGATGTAAGAGGATGGGGAAACGATAGCTTGGTGTCTTAAAGGTTTGGTGAGAGGAGCCTTGGGATCAGCAAATGGCATGTAAGCTGCTTTGAGGACTGCTCTCTCCAAACTTCTGACATGTTGGGAAAGGTGTTTCTTCTCGTTTGGGTGTTTGACAGTAGTGGCAAGACCCAGCCTACAATACACGAAGTGCATGGATGTACATGGTGAGATCAAGTCTGGAGAGCTCCTTATGCAAATTTACAGGACAAATAATGGGAGAAAGTTTGTATGTGGGGAAAAGATAACCAGTGCTGCTAGTAATAACGGGGAAGGAAAGGGGCTGGGGAGGAAATTTTGACCTTGTGAAGCAGGGTTTTGCTCCACGAGCTCTCTGCTGCTGCCCGAGGAACAGTCTTTGGAGAGTTAGGGGACTGCAGTTTGGCTCAGAACAATGCAGTGTGTCCGGCAGGTCAAGCAGGGAAAGCAGTTTGGCTTTCCTCCATTTGTCTGCTCCCTCTCTCTGGCAGAGCTTTTTTTTTTCCCCCCCCTGCCTGTTGTAGGGAAAGTTCATCCCCTCAGGTGATGAGGTTCGTCTCCAAGGCCCACAGCTGAAAGCAAAAAGGAAGTACTGGGCAATGAGTTTGGTTACTTAATGCAGAAGACAGCCTTTATTCTGAAGCCACAGTACTATTGTATAGCAATAGCAGTCCTTATTAAAACCTAATTATAAACCTGTTGTTTTGTTGAACAAATTACTTTTTGATATCGACTAGTCGCAATACCTGCAATGCAAATCTGCCAGTTGCAAAGCTATCTATTGCAATTCAGATTCTCACAATCCCCCTCTCAAAGCAACAATTACTGATCCATAAACTGGACTTTTCCCTTTAGTTACATATTTTTTTTTTCCATGAAAAAAGACCAAGCAAAGACACTTTAATGAGCTCTCCAGTGGCATTGTTAACCCGGTTCTTCATTTTTTTTCTTTTCCTTTACTGCTCGTGGAAGGTGCTGAGTTGCTGGCAGGCTGTTGTTTACTGAAGTAAAGTGGAGTCAACTCTGACATTACTGCACCCTCAGGTCACCTCCAGCATATTGCAAACCTGGCCAGCTGCCTTCTTGGACCATTAAAAACTCAATGCCTACTGGGTATTTAGCTTCTCTGAGAAGTCTTTTAACAAGTATATCTGTTAATGAGAATTGTGAGAGCTCTTGGCTGTGCTGCTGCTGCTAATTTATCTCCTGTAGGACATCTCACCACTACTAGTGCTAGTTAATGACAGATTTTCAGCTTTAAGTGCAGAGTTGACTGAAACTTTTTCATCAGTGTGTTTGAATATCAAGCATGGTGTTTGCAAGAAGGAAGCATAAGAATAAAGGATTATGCTCAGCTTTTGATATAGATAATTAGAAATGGTCTTATCAGATGCTTTCTCATGAACTACCCTGTATTCGTAGTACCTTTTGCTACTAATACAAAAAAGACTTCCCTTTAGAAAGAAACATTACCTTTTTATCCATTTATAGCCTAAAATGAGGGTGTTCTGTATTGAGGTGAGCAGAGACATGGGACAGGTAAATGGCTTGTTCAGTGTCCAGCAAGATGTCTTAGGCAGCAATGACAGGGACCAACCTCCATGTTTTTAGAGTCCAAGTGCATTTCTTTAAATTTTCACTTTTTTTAAGCTTTCCTGTGGTGCTCATTGAGAGTTTAGATGGTTTCTTTGCTCTGGTTAAACTGGAAGTGATGCTGAATGTCAGATGCTATCTATCCCAAAAGGGAAAACAGAGAGTCTTTCTAGCAAATCCAATTTTTCTTGAATGTGTCATTTCAACGAACCTCCACAGTGAGCCAGTGTTTCATAACACGCTATTGATTTATTGTTCAAATGCCACAAATCTTCCACAAGGAGGTCAAATGATAAAATTTATGGAGAATTTATGGCTTGGAATGAGGGAGAAGACAGATACATCTCTAAAAGCATTGACAGGTAAGTTATAGATTTTTTCCACATTCAATGACAAAAGAAGTGGTGTTTCATCAGGTACGCTTAGGCTCATGTCCTGCACATTCACCTGTTGTTTTCCTAGCTGAAAATTGGAGAATATACAAAATGCTGGCTGTTTTCCGCCGTGGGCCCTTGCTGGAATGCTCTGCGGTAAGCAGACATGCATTTTGGTGAGCTGCAGTATTTCACTTGCACAGCAATAACAAAACCAGGGATCGGTTTGGGCTGAAATTAATATTTCTTTAATAAGAATGATATTAAATTGTCCAGTGCTTACATATAGCCTTTTGAACTCTGTCATCATTAATTAAGCTCTTGGACTCGTGCATTGTAAACACGCAATCAGAGATACTTGTAGCGCTCTTTCTCACAGCGATGTCATTTGTGAGCGGATGTAAGAAGAGGAGTCGGTCATTAAATGGCAATTTTCACAACAAGATGGTCAGGCCATAATACTCTCTGACTTGATTTTCTGGGGGCTTATACAAGATCCGGTTAAAAATACATTGCCTTGTTCAGTAATTAGGACACTGATAATGAAATACAGGTCAGTCAGAGCCCTGCAAAAGGCTGAACTTGTAAGAAATAATTACCTGGGCTCAGGGGTATCACATGCGCTCCTGAGATAACTGCACGTTGGATACCTTCCTCATTGCCCTGAAGACCTCCTTGGTGTCCCAGGTCACCAGAAGAGGAGATGTCCTGCTGTTAACCCCCGTGCTGCCTGCTCTCAGGCCAGGCTCTACACAGACACAGCCCTTTATCCCTGGAAGTGCTGCGGTGGGGAGCTGGGGCTTGCTTGTGTGCCCTGGCAGCGCGGGTTTAAAGCCGCTTCCCTGGAGCGTCCTGCGGCGTGTCGCGTGTGCTTGGAGTGGGATTCCTCACTAGGTGAGGTTTAGGAACAAAACAGTGCTTGCTGAATGTGTAGTCTGCAGCATGGGAAGGAGGCACGCTGTTGGAAGAAAACCCAACCACTGAGATGATCTTTGAGTCGCTTAGCGCCTCAGCTAGCTTTTACTTTTCCTTCACCCCGGTTGAACTGGAATCTCGCTCTATTAACTTGAAACAAGTCTCTCTTGCTTTGGCTGCTTAAGGAAGCTGCTGCCTTTTGGCCTGATAGCCTTTCTGCCTCCCCAAGAGAAAAGGAGGGTACAGAACGAGCCACGTCCCTTCTGCGATACATCGAACCAGGGCGTTGCAGCTCAGTGCTCAGCCCAGTGGCACCTTGCAAGACCTGACCTCCTCTGTTCTTGACGTGAAGCCCTGAGACCTGTTGTAATGTGTTCCTCTGTGACCTCTTTTCTTGTTCCCCTTTTTTCCTTAGAGTTTATTTACAGTCAATATTGCATACCTTCCTATATTCTCAGCTTGAGGTTTTTGAAGACGCTTTAAAGCAGGTTACGCCATATCATGAGATACAAAATGTGATTTTCATACTGGATTTGAAACACTTCTTTTGAGCACCATGGAATGTCTTAATGTGACAGCACAGGGAACTTGAAGGGATGCTTGGATGGTTTCCCGCTTTTCACATATGTGCTTTTGGTTTTAAACAGCCTCTTTCTGGCAACCATATCACAAATAGATACCTTCATGTACTTAAGTCTGCAGGGATTAGTGTTCTCTCACTCTCCAAACCTTCTGAGGAATAGCTGGATATTCATTGCGTTTTAAGGACCAAACAGAGCCATAGACATTACTGATAGAGGACAGCAGCAATTTCATTCTATCAGTTGAGGTGGATTGCTTGATGCTGAGAAATGAGCACAGCTGGGCTACATTTTTAAAGCACTAATTGATTGCTGGTTGTTTAAGTGTCTGACACCCTGGCTTAATTCACTCTTATATGGACTAATTGATTAAATAACAAGCACAATCCAAATAATAGTGTGACATTTCTTTTAAGGAAAAAGAAGCAAGTGGGAAATAGAAGATGTAGGTTTAGCTTTCTGGACATATTTCTTGCCTTATTTTGTGTTTGACTGTCTTGCAAGCAAATTCTCACCCATCAGCTGAATATTTTAAAAAAACAAACAAAAAAACAACATTGTTGCAGAGTTTTGTATCCAATGTCTAAATTATCTAGTATTATCGTGTCAGAAATCCCTTATTCTACAAGAAGAATGTTAAGCTGTATTCCCGACTAGGTAAAGAAACTAAGCTGGGATGGTGCTAAAAGCAAACGAGTATTTCCTAGTCTGTTTTCAGCAAAGTGTTTTCTTCTGGCAGAGATGGGAGATGTGAACCTCGGGTAGTACTTGGTGCGTAACTCGGTTAAGACAAAGCAAGCCTGACCTGGAGAACAAATCCTCTGAGTCATGTGGGAAAGTGTTGATCTTTTTGGTTGTTATGTGACTGTTGGTTCTGCAGCTTTGAAGTGGTTGATTGTCTTGTCTTTTCTCAAATTTTGCTCCTGCAGTTCATTGCTATTACGTATTGCTAGCATTACTTTAGAATTTCTTAACTCTGGCAGCTGGATTCGGGGACTGAAGCTGACCAGAGGGATAGGACTTAAATCCTGTGGTTCTCTCACAATGCTTTTAGGAATTTAGAGAAGTAAAGCTGACACCACACCTCACAGAGAGGGGCTGCTGCATGAGCTCACGTGTCAGCACCCCAAATTTCAGAGGGGGGGGAGAAAGGCTGCATGATTTCCTTGAGCCTCTGCAGGCTCTGCTGCTTGTACCTCTGTTCACACCGCTCCGTTTGGAAATGGGAGTCGCTAGCAAAACCCCTCCTTGGTTTTCAGTTGACAGAAACGCTTGCTTTGCTTGTTTGAAGGCATCCATCAGGCATTGCCTGGGTTGTGCAAGTGCATGCATGGGAGGTCTTGCACGTGAGCATCATTGCAAACATCTGCATCCAGCCATGTCAAGAAGAGAGAGGAGAAAGGTGGAAGAATCTGGTATCACGGAGTTGCTTCTGGGGCCTGAAGGTAACTTCACAGCAGCATCTTTGCAATAACACAAGTAAGTCATGGAAGAAAAATGCGTGGTTCCATGGCTAGCCTGTAAGACAGCAGTGATGATCAAACCCAGTGCTCCGTGAGCTCTTTAAAACAGCTTTGTTTTCTAGCCCGTGGGGAGCAACACATCACCCAGCCTTGATGCGAGATCTCTGGCGTTATGGTTCCGTATCAAAAAGAATTACAGAAAATTTCCTGGGAATATGAAGTCATTTCTGAGCGAGTCTGGCAGATGAGCGGGCTAAGCTGCTCTTTATAACAAGTCCCGCAGGAAAACGCTCAGGCTGTGCTGGGAGAGGCTGTGCTGAGCTCACGCGCTGCCAGTCGGTAGGAGTCCAAACTCGAGTGCTCTGGTGCTGATGAGCCTTCCCTTTCATCCGAACAGCCTGCTGCGTCCAGGGCAGGGGGCGAGAACTCTCTCGAGAGGGGCTGCCCACCTCTCCTTGGGGAAGAAAGGACTAGTGGTATTCCAGCTGGTGAAAACAGGGGGAAGGCATATAAGTATTCAAGCCTGATACCAAACCAGATTAACACTTGTTTTTAATTTAGCAAATTCACAAAGCATTTTATGATGCAAAGATCAAAAATACCATCACAAGGAAGGGAATTAGTGCTGCATGATGTCGCTCTTTTTTTTTTTTCTTCCCAGTGACAATAATAGGAAGCTCAGATTCAACGTAACCGATGAGTGAAGAGCAGAAGCAGCTCCAGTGTGGTTAGCGGAGTGTCAGATGAAAAACACAACAGAAATAATTATTCTTGTCTGAAGAAGCTTGCTTCTTCTGGCAGCAAATATTCTGCTTTGGAAACAGAGCAACTTTATGCTGGGTAGCTCAATGCAGTTGAAATGATTGTGTCCTTGTAGAAGTGCTGGCTGTTGGTAGGGAAGAAGTTTAAGTGTCTCTGCATGGGGATGCCCGGTCCAGGAGAGAGCAAGTGCAGCCAGGTCTGTAAATAGGAAGGGCAGTTGTGCTTCAGCCATGCTGCCTGGAAAAGTCCAAGCTCAGTGACAGTGATGTAGTTTGAATGCTGAGCTAATTGGGAGCTTGTCTCTTTCCTGTTCAAAGCAGGCAGAAAATAAATTTGTCTAACTTCATAATTAAAAGAAAAAAAGCAAGTTAATGACCTGTTTCTGGCACTGAAGAGAGATGGGTACCTGATACTGAATATTCAGCATGTAAATCTACGTGATATAAGAGAGTCAAACTTCCTCAAGGGGAGGACAAAAACTCTTTTGATTTTAAAAATGACTGTTATGTATTTCCATGCCTCCTGTCATCTTTTAATAACATTTTATTAAAAATATCCTGGATTAGGGAGCTCCTTTTAGCACCTTAAGCATATAGAACGGGATAAATGTCAGGGTTTTTGGCTAAAAATTTTCTGTGTTTATATCACTGCCAATTTCAAAGTTTGTCTTAGGATGAGCTTACAACTATAAAGTATATGGAGACAATTCAGGTGCGTTAGCAGACTGTAACAAGCTTACTGTGTGAGATGCGTGGACAGCCAAGCTCCACCAGTGGAAGGCGGGCAATAATTATAAATTTAAGAATGCTGTGTGACCGTGCAATTAATCCACATCAGAAAGGCAAATTAGAACAAGGGGCTGTATATTCTGCAGCATATCTACATCTGAAAACAATGGTTTCTATTTTGGTTTTGCACTTATGTTGCGTTACATGTGGGACTCATGTTTGGATCATACCTGGGATTATTTAAAAATAATCCCCATACCTGGGATTATTTAAAAGCACACATGGTGCTTTAGATAATGAAATAAATAATTTGGAAGCTAATCAAGGGCCAACGTAGGTATATCTCAGAAGATTAATTTCCCAGTGAATTTCCCACAAGAACAGACATTGTGAGGCAAGAAAGGGAGAAAGAAGTAGAAAACATTGCCAAATGAACAGACAGGTTTTTTCAGCTATTGCACATTTGGGTACCCAAAAGGTGTTTCTTTGCTGTCAGTTTAGGGAATGGGTTGAGCCCTTGTATCTTCTGCTTCGTGTTGGGGAAAAAGTGCTGCCTAGACTTCTTTTGCATAGTTTAAATCTTTGCATATGGCTTAAAATTAACCTCTGCTTATTGTCTGGAAGCCACGGCAAAGCCGCTGAAGTTGAAATCAGCACCAAACATCGCGTGATGCCTTCGGTCAGCTTAGCTGCCTGCTGCTGGCGCGTTCTGGACCTACCAGGGTTGAGGTTTGGCACCTCTGGTTGGCAGCGGGCTCCCAGCTTCCTCCCGTTTCATTTGAACACGAGCAGGGCACATCTCGCATGCAGCTGCAGCCTGCAGATGCTTTGTATCTCAATGGCAGGATTTGCAAAAGCGTATGTAAATAGGACGGCGTCCTGCAAGGTGGGCAGGATGTGAATGCGGGGTTTGGTTGACCTGGCCTGTCTGGTGGGTGTCCTCTGCCTTGTTCCTCCTTCAGCAAAAGGAGAAAATCATCCTCACCTGTGCCCGGGAGCACTTTGTGGATGTACTTACTGATGTTTCCTTTTTGCTGGATCATGATAGGTGTAAGTATCCTCCAAATCCTTCTTGAGTAGGCTTTGCTTACTTAGTGTTAGCTCCAAAATACATTCATTCTGCCGAATACTTGTACAAAATGACCTTGCAGTCCTAAGTGTATTGTATTCTTATTTCTGCAAGGATTTCGTACAAATTTGTGCACAGGATGCGTATAAGTCAGCATTATAAATATGTTTATTGTATAATGCACTCGTTTTATGTAAGTATATTTGTTATACAATTTAAAATGAGATGGACCCCAAAATCTGCCTTTTTGCCCCCTGTTTGGATCGGGGAAGCTTTTATCGAAGAAATGGGAATGGACAGAAAGTTAGATCCTAAGTGAAAGTTGATATGTGTTTTCCACAACGAGAACAAACCTGCGGAAGAGGATCACAGCACCGGTACGACTGAGTTCCAGTAGTGCCTTCATGCAGCACCATCTTCAGAAGCTTTTCTCCCACCCTAAAAGAAGCCCCAAATGCCTTGGTTTAATAGGAGAGCCAACGCTCTGGGGCATTATATATCATACGGAAAGGAGTTTAATTTCTCCATAGCTCTAAGTGAAAACTTCCTTTGGTGCAGGGGAGCTCCAGCGCAGGAGGGGCTGTGCCACAGCTGGGCATTGCTCCTGCACTCACCCGTCTCCTTGTAGCTGCTGGCGAGGCTCTGTTAGGACCAAAACATGGGCTGGGCATGGCAAGGGGCATCCAGAGGTTTTCCGTACAGCCATGTGTCCTACAGTGGATCAGTTTGTTCCTGCATGAGGGATGGGGTAGGCATGGAGCTAAAGGAGGTTTATGCGGTCTCCTGCTCTTTTCCCTCCGTCGTATCCACCTCTGGGGGAGCAGCAGTGTTAAATTGCCTGTGCAAAAACTGTGGTTCTCGTTATGCTTCTGGACGTGGTATGAGGGATGTTTAAAGAGCTTAGTTTCTCCCCAAAATGAATGAAAAAAAGAAAACTAATTGGAATAATAAGTGCAAGAAGAGGAATAATTGATTAATTCTGGATGCTAGCTATTACTCGTTTTGTCATGGGAAAAGAAGCCCAGCTCATGCTCTGTTCATAAACTGATTTAATTGCTGTCTATACTTGAGAAGCCACGTCTCCAACTGACTACAGCGCAATCAAAGTGCCTTTATTCTCTAGGTGCAACGAGAGGGGCCATAAATCAGCTTGTCCCAGTCTCTTGCTTTGCATTGGAAAGAGTGTAAACACATCATATTTAGTCTAAACAAAAGGTTTTGTTAAATCTTGTTGAAAATTAAAGTTTTAAACGCAGCCCTTCATGTCAGTGAATCATAAGGAAGATAGCCAGCAATGCTGGGAGCTTGCCTGGAAAGAGCACGGTTCCTGAGGTCTGCTTCTTGCACTCCCCTGCGCTCCAGCTGCTGTGGCCGAGGGGACGCTGAGTTGCTGGGATGTTTCCTACATCCTCAGCAGCTTCAGTGCTAATCACGGGAAGGTTTTGCACTTGATAGAGGAATTTCAGAAAAGCTTGGGTAATCTGAAATTAGCCGCAATGCTATCTGGAGGACCTAAAATCTAAATTCTATAATGTATTCAATGTACCATGAAGCAGAATGAAAGTTGGACACTTGATTGCACAACTGAGCCAGCTGGAGGATGCGTGGAAGGCTGGAAATAGCAGGATTTGGATAATGCAGCAGGACATAAGCCCACAACAGGAGTCGAGATCCATTGATCTCGACGTGGCTGGAGCTAGCTGGCAGTTTGTCTTGCTGGAAACTGCGAAGAGCAATAAGAAGGTAAGATGAAAGCCTGCCTGAAGTACCAGAGGAGATGTATTTTTTTTTTTTTTTGGTAACTATAATGACAAAATTTCATGATAAATAAGCAATAATTGGTGTACAGATACTCAGACCTGAAAGTTTCTGATTTCAGGCCAGGAAGAGCATTGGTACTCCCAAAAACTGCAGAATTTACCACTGGAATTTAAAACTCTTCTTGCATCAGAAGACAAACTTCCACTAGTGAGGAGGAAAGCAGGTGATTTGTACAGAGAATTTAGTGTTTAATATGATTGATGCGGGAGAAGGGATCAGGTGGGGCTAGGGATGCTACTGAATGGTTTTGAAAGCTCATGAATATCGATGGCTCTCCTCTGTCAAGGTGGGTAGTGCAAGCAGATAAAGAACTTTAGCCACAATTTTCCTTATGCAGTTTTTTTTCAGATTTTTTTAGCTGTATGGCAAATTAGGCAGTAGAATAGACTAACATGCAAAAAGGTAGCATTTCCATCACTCCGTGGAGTTCTTTAAGGATAAACTAGGTGGTAAAAGGTGTGTATTTCTGTTACTTTGACAAAGTTGGGTTCAAAAATTGCTCTCTGATTCAAGCGACAAATCTGGGAGCTGGGAGGAGGGTTGAGCCAACGAGTGGTTTGGTTGTTGGCTCAGCTCCTGCTGAATTCTCCCACCCATCCCCTGGGCCACGGCTGCTCCCGAAGCAGTCCGAGTCTGCTGATGTCTCACGCCGTCTCTCTGGGATGAGCTTGGATAGCAGCTGTTGCTGTTAAATACTGTGGGGTGGCAGGGTTAGCGCCCCTGGTTCTCTCTGAGGCAGAAACCTGGCCTGCGTGACCCATGTTACATGTTTCTGTGGAGTTCTTCAGTAAATAATTTAAATCAGGAAAAAAAAAATATCATTAACATGTCCAACCATAGTTAACAGTAGACTCATGCTTGTACATTGCTGACCTGTCAAAGGTAGGGCCCTCATGCCTGCAAACTTTTAACAAGAAATGGGACCTTTTAAGAAGGACATTCTGTACCTTCAGATACTTATTTTTTCTTGATTTTTTTTTTTTTAATTCTCTGAAAAACAACTCAACCTCTCCAATTTTTCCCAGAATATTCTATTGCCGTCTAATTTTTTCCTGCTTCTAGGTGAGGGTGAATTACATAGCATCCTAATAACAGGGTAGCATAATAATACAGTAATAGTTTTTGATGAAAGGAGACTTTTACTAGAATTAGATCCCTTTAAATGGCAGCTTTTTGTTCCCTGTAATATTTCTTTCATTATCTTGTGTGTTATAATTGAATTTACAGCAAATAAACCCAAATACTGATTATGGGCTTTTTTGAGCTCCTATGCAAACTGAGTTGTTAGCATTTTTAGTGGTTCTCTAATACTACTGCCATGCCAAGGCCATCTTTGTCTTACATAAAGTATTCTCAAAGGTTTCCTGCTGGCAGTTTTGTGTAGAGCAGCTGCCCACATAGCTGTGTAATGCTAACCACAAAGGCCTAGGGATATTTCTGGAGGATTTTATGAATTTTCTGTACTTCTCACTTGAGTTTGAGTGGTCTTTCTCTGGATTTTCTTCTGTTGTAGTAGAAAGCATATCTGTCTTTTTTTCTTGGGCACAGCCGTACTGAAGCGTGTGCTCAAATGGCACACATGCCACACACAATGCTTAGAGGATGCAGAGGGTTTTGGAAGCCGCCTGGGTGGATTCAGCATCCCTAATTTCAGCCACTGGAAGTCGGATGTTGTCTCCCTCTAACGAAACTGGATAGGGATGAGCAGCACCAGAAAGAGCTGATCTCACTTCTCTTAAACACCTATGCTGATGTGTGGTAATCAGATACTCAAATTCTGCTAAACTTTATGTAATAACACTTTTTTTTTTTTTGAATAGTGCAAGTAATTCACAAAGTTTCCCAGATTTACTTATTTTAAAATGAATCGTGGCTGTCCTCAGGCTTTCCAGTAGCATCACAGTGAGCAAAGAAACCAAGATCAATAGAAAATAGATGATGTAGAATAAGGGTGCTTATAGAAATCACTCCTACTTTTACTCTCTGACATGTTTTTAGAGTATGCTATAACAAATACAAAGACACCGCGTTGGGAGTTTTGGGGATGTGGGGGAACCAGTGGGGCTCGGTGGCACTGACCGACCCCCCCGGTCCCCTGTCCCCATGGTGGTCCTCGATGCCCTGGGCTGGGGCTGCTCCCACCCTGCCCGCGATGCCCAGCATCGCCAGCGGCCCCACGACAGAAAATGCTGAAAGGATGTACAGAGGACTCCTGGAAAGAGGTGAAGTAAAGTCGCAGATTAATTTAAGCAGTTATTAATAATGTATTGCGCTTCTTCAGCATTTTTGCCCTCAGTGGGAAATGGAGCTGCCAACGAGTTACTTTGTGGTTTTTATCATTGCTTTTGTGAGACATTTCAGAACATGAATTCAAAGCAACTCTTTAAAAGGTGAAATGCTGTGGAATATATGACAGAAATAGCAAAGTTGGAAAGTGCATCAAAATCCGTGTAATTTAAACCTCTGTTCATAGCACGAAAGGGCAAAGTGCACCAAAAAGAAATTGCTTAATTTGTTATCGGAAAAAATATGTATCACAGATGCTTTATTTAAAAGAGGCCAGCTCAGTACTGCGCAACAAAGTGTTTCGCAGGTTGTCAATAAGACGTTACCTTGCAGACTTGCTTAGGATTCAAAAGAAAGCAATATTTTTAGCAAGACAATTATCCGGCTGTAAAAAGGCAGTTTCATTCTGTGTCTTTGAGGCGCTGACAGTATCTTGGCTTTTGTATTTGTCTTACATTTGGACAGATCATATTATTTTTTATTAGAATTTGTGGGAGGAAAAAAGCAATGAAAATGAAATCCCTTGTGAAATTGCTTGAAATTGCCTTTCACTTGCCTGAATAAATTTGTTATTGATTTTTGCCCTTTTATAAGAATGAAAGGTTAATGAAAACAATCACATTGCTTTCATCCCAAGGTGGAGATTATGTAATCCATGTGGGGCTCCGTCTTTTTTTTACCTAACAAAAACATTAGCGTGTAGGTATTAGCCTTATGAAAGATTAGCTGTTGTGATGGGAAATGAGTTATGCTACAATATCTTCGAGAGCTGTCAGACAGTGTATGACAGATTAATAACTCCAGCCTTTTTATATTGTGCTCCTTGGTTATTTGAGATGGGCACCATCATAACTGGGATCTGTACTCCCCAGATCTGCAGAGAATTTTTGTATTTCTTAGGTCTTTCCATAGAATAAGGAACGTATGCTGATACGTATATTTTTTTCCCCAAAAAAGGAGGCCACGGAGTGCAGCATGCCTGATCACTGGTAGAGCCTCCGCTCTACTGGAGAGTGGTGGGATGCCTCGAAAGTCTGAGTTCAAAAACGATGCTTGCAACCCCTGGCAAAAAGCACTGTGACAACTCCTCCCAGAGCTTGCCTACGGCAGCCAAATAGGCAAGAACTGCAAGTCTCTGCTTGGGTGTCGGCAAAAACATATGAAACAGCAAGAAGGTGTTCATGTGAGGAGTGCGTGACCGTGCTGGGGCACAAGCTCTTCACGGTGCTCTCCGAAGCAGGTGCCCAAGCAGGGCTGGGGTGGCCCCTTGCACCCTCTCTCCACCCTGAGCCCTTGCAGGGCAGCCATGGCTTGGCCTGTTATACAGCAGGGATGTAGCACTGTTGTCCTGAGGATGTTTTTGCTGCATAAATGTGCTCTTCCAACCAGCTTTTCCTTTTTTCTAGCTCTTACTGCTTCAGGACCGGGGCTTGTTTCCACACAGCTGCATCTCGGGGCACCCCAGTCCCTCCCAGTGCGCACCCCTGGCTTTGTAATGGGCAGCGTGACCTTCTCTCGATGTGGCTGGGCGAGGTGGTACCGAAGGAGCTCCCCAGGCATCAGCGGAGGCGTTCAGCCTTTCACGGTCTGTGCTGCCCTTCCAGGTCTGGCCTCTGACTGCTTTCTGCAGAGGAGAGCAATGCTGAGTCTCTGCAGTTGACTCCTCCAGTTGATATAATGCCTAGGAGGGATGTGGAGCTCAATTTTGCCAGATGGAGTTAGAAACAGTCATTATGGGGCAATCTTAAATGTTAAGTGGTTTCAAATGTACTTTTATTTGCTGTTCTGGAGGAAGGGCTCACCTTGACCTTTACGTTGGCCCTGGCTCTTAACTTTTATGTGGCGCGAGCAGGTATGAATAGCGATCACTGGAGTTTAAAGCCTGCCTTTCTCTCCCAGTCTGAGACCTACTTAAAAAGGAAAACACAGAAACCCTGCTTTCCCCATTGGGCCTCTCTTGCTCATGTTTGTAGAGTTTCTGCTGCTCTGGCATCTCTATGGACTTTCATACACGTTGCAAGCTTCTTATACCTTATAAAAATGCAAACCAAGGGGCTCAAGTCATTTGCTATTCACCAGCCATGTACTCCTTTTAAGGCTCGAGTGAGATAAAGATTCATCATAACGCAGACCTTCATGCAAAAGTGAGTTTTTATTCAAAACATGCAATCAGATTGGATTCTTTTTTATACGCGGTTGCTACACCCACAATTCATTTGAAGCTATTATATAATCTGTAGTCCATGAATGAACCTTTGGGCTGGAAAGCGATGAACTGGAAGAAGGAATGTCATTTCTACGCCAGTGGTGAGAGTCTAATCACACCTCCCAAAGCAGACAATTTCTGACAGAATGGCAAGTTCATTTTCCTGAAGACAGTCAGTTGATAAATATAACATGCTGGTGGCAGGTGGAGTAATTTTTCAACTCCCGAAAACCTTCAAAACTCAATATAGCCAAAGAGACTGCGTGTCAGGCGCAGGATTGGGATTCTTTATCAATCTCTAGCTGTACCAAACAAATATCCCATGCAAGAACTTGGGTTGTCAAACATCCCATAAAAGCAGCAATGAAAAACATGCTTCGATCTGATGTTTCTCTTCATATTCTTGTACTGTTTTGCTGGCCTTTTTAAAGGGCTTAGAAACAATGTCTGAACATTTCTTGCTGCAGTATAAGCACGCAAGACAGCTTTCGGAGTCGAATGCTAAACGGCTGAGTGACATTATACAAATTTCGGCAGAATGTCTTGCTGATACTTGTCCTACAAATGTAATTCAATGTACGGTCTGTGTATTTAGTCTTGAAATCAATGCTTGCACTTAAAGTTAGATATGTAATTTGTGAACCACAACTAAAGGCTGCTGGGAGCTTAATCTAAGCTATAGGCTAAGCTTAATGCAGTCGTCCATACGCACTGATGTGTTATTGAAGAAATGCTGCTGCTGCTGCTGTTGTGTTGTTTTTTCTTTTAAAAGCTCTTTTCTTGGAGAGGGAAGGCACTAGAGGGACTCATTAACATAGGAGCACTCCTTGTTTGCTGAATGTGGGACAATGTTTCAAACAAAGATAAGTGTCTTTTTAAAAATCAATTTAGGAAATTCACTGAAACTTTTGTTTTTCCTTTTGTGTTTTGCTTTAGTTCCTTTGAGCACTTGTGAAGTCATGGCTGTGACTTTATCGCTCTAAATTAATATTTCATTTTTCATTGTTACTTTGTGTGTCATTACATGAAAACTTTAAACTTTCAATATCCAAAATTTAATGTACTTAATACAAATATGAATTAAATACAATCATGTTTGTATTTGCATCCTACCTGCTGATTTGGGACCCCCTCAAGCACCCAGGGGACAGAAATGGCTCCATCCTGCCATCCTTCTCTGTTCATTTTTTTGATGGTCTTCATCAAGACAGGGTGTTTACCACATCATTCTGGAGCCACCCTCGCTGACTTCCTCCATTTCTTTTTATTTCTCCTTGCTAAGTTTGACCTTGCTGTTGGCTTCAGCTCCTTGAATTTTAAGAGGGTGGTTTTAATTATACTCCTATTGTATTTTAAATAGTTTAATTACTATGTAGCATGCAGAATACCTTCTTGGTGAGAAGTTACTTCAACTTGTCTGATCCATATTAGATTTTACACACTTGGGTCAGGAAATTCCTATCCAGTGCATTACTTGGATCAGTGAATACTTGGAAAATTTTGTCTTTTCAGTACAGCTTTCCTGCCAGGTGACTTCTGCAGCCTGTATTTGCTTGCAATAGTTCTTGGGTGAGTTTATCTGGACATGTGATTACACTCATTAAAGGGGATGTATCGGGCACAGAGTACAAATTAAAAATGAGCGATGATCGCTGAGTCTTTAAACAGCCCCCTGACTGTTGTCTGGAGATGTTAGGAAAGGAGGCTGATGCCTAAATTTTGCTATTCCAGTCCCACTTGTCAGTGGCAGACTTGTAATCCCCTAGCAGCGCAGAGGAGCGTCCCCACCATCCTGTTAGGATCCCGCGGCGTGCCCCTGCTCGAAGAAATGTTTTTTTGACTGGCCATGTTAAACTCCTGGCATTCCTGAAACCCAGGAAGGTGAGGCTGATGTTGTCACTGGCGTGGTGCTTTCAGGGTGTGGACTGAGAAGGGTTTGAGTACTTTGTCTCATCACTCCCTGCTCGGAGATGGCTGCTCTGTTGTCTAAGGCTGCCGTTTCGCAAACCGCTCCTCCGTGGATAAGTTCCTTCTCTCCTCTGACTTACAGCTGCAGTACAGTTTGTGAAACAGTCTCTGACTATTCCCAGCAATTGCTGAGATGCCAGGTAACAGCCCAAACAGCTGGAGAGAATGACATCTGGATTAAAGCTGGGTCACATAGCTTGTTGATAGGTCAAAATGGGCAGGTCTTAAAGGTTGACTTGTTTGGCGTAGTTTAGGCTTGGCTGAATTTGAATCAGGGCACTTCATAATTAAAATTATGTCACTTTTGTAAAATTAATTATTTTTTCTGTGTCAAGCAATTGGGTATCAGTGGAAATACCAGCAAAAATAAAACTGATAATACCCGAGGGTTTGCAAGAGTACTTGTAATACAATAGTTTCTGTATTCTGTGGGGAAAAAAAAATCATCTAATTATTCACTCTGCAAACCTGTAGGATTCTAGGAATGAATAGGAAGCATGAACAGGTATTTCTGCAGTGATGTGACGTGATAAAATACGTGTTGTCTAAAAACAAGTCATCAAATTGACTGAACTTTCCTAATTCAGATAATTTTTCCATATCAGCATGGTCTTAGTGATGTCGGTGTTCTTCACTGGACAAGGATCGTCTATAAATTCAGTAGCTGGGTAAAAATGCGCTCTGGGTATGAAAATATTCTCGAGCCTTTTAAAATAGAAGCCTTCTTGGGGATCTCAACGGGGCCATTGTTTTTAAATATTTCCCCCGCTGCTGTTTTTCTTTTTGCAGTCAGTCTTTTTATAGCAGTTGCTTAAAAAATAAACTGAAGTCAAAATGCTGATGCGGTACTGCTCGTAGCCCGATGCGACGCCTGTGCAGGGAGGTTAGACTGGGGTATTCAATTAACCCTGCAGCTATAATTTAAATTGGGGCATACCGCGGGAGTCGTACTTTATGCATAACTTCTTACCTAATGCAAAACTCATGTACCCATTCATTAGCAGAAATGGAAAGCAGAAGGTCCATTTTATTAATACTGCTAATTAGTTAATATTTGTGAAATGCAAAGCCGTGTGAATTATTACAGACGCCGTCGGTAACGACAAAAAGCCAGCAGCAGAATGCCGGACTTGTGCGGACAGCGACGTGCTTCTGCATTTTGAATGACCAGGAGCAAAAGGAGCTGAAGGAGCATCCCTGTGCTGGACGGGGTGCCAGATGCTGGTGGTTGAGGGGTGCAGTGGCGGGGGTACGGGGTCTCTCTTTCAGGCTGCGAAGGCCTTTGGAGCTCTTCGTTCCCCTGGCTGTCGCGGCGGTGCTCAGGTGGGCTCTCACCCAGCCCCTTGCTGCTGAAAGCTGTTGCAGGTCCAGTTGAAGACCACGTTTTCCAAGCACAGTCTTTAGGCCATGGGGTTTTCCTCTGTAGTTCTGCCTTTCGTGCAACTTTTATTATTAATTGCTTTAACTCAAGGGAGGAAAACGAAGGGAAAAAATCAGCAATGTGTTAGAGTACAATGAGAATAAAAAGTAAGAGCATTTGCAGGAGGCAAAAGTGAACTACTTGAAAAAAATAGTAAGAGGAAGGTCATATATTTTTGCCCCAGTTGTCCTTTTAAAAAAAAAATAAATTACTGATCACAGCACTGTCTTGAGAGTTTGGTCTGTACATTTCAAACTAAGTCTGAATTGTGTTTCAAGCTGCAGGAAGCAAGGTTTTTACTGTCGGTGATAGCAAAATCCAGCTGGTGGCATCTCACCCAGGATATCTCAGCAAATTCATCCCCATTTGACTGTTACTTAACCTACTCCCAGAGTAGCTGTTGTATCAAAGTAGGCATAAAACTTCCAATCCGGAGAAAGTGAGACATCTCTAGCACGATTTGCCAACGAGCACAGAGTATCCCCATGGCTTTCTGAGGACAGCAGAGTACAAGAAAGCTATAAAGAAGGCTTCCCTGTTCTGTTAGCACAGTCATTTCTTGATTCTGCAGTGTCACTGCACATGGATTGATCCAGTGCACATTTGATGCACTTCTGTTTGGACAGGGGCTCTGGGTAGGAGCTACAGAAATTAACTGTGTTTTGTCGCAAGTTCTTGGTTTCTCTGCTTGCAATCCATCCATTTTATGCGTTTAGCAAAAGACTTGTGTGGGGGGAAATTGCACACGAGCACTATTGATTTTAAGGCCAAAAGGACCTCTGTGATCATCTACTCTGATATAATTTCCAGCGTCTCTTGGTGTCTGGGAAAGTAGCGATGCACGGTACACTGGTGATTGCACTTGCGAGCCTTGTTAGTCATGCGCAGTCATGTAATGCCTTGTACGCAGAGGAACGGGCATGGTGATAATATCCCCATACCTCTTCCTAATTCTGTTAGCTTTATTGAAATACCTTTCCTCTGAAATAGTAAAATACATACCTCGTTCAATAGAAATAAGAAATAAATCCACTTTAGTTTACTTTTTCTCTTATTGTCTGGTTTTGTATTGGAATACAACTGGTGGCAGATCTGACTTAGTGTTGTAACTCATTACTTTTTCAGCCAAGATTGTTTCAGATTGCTACTTCTGCAGTGATTCTGCATGATTCTGGCTTTTGTTTCAAAGGTTTAAATCAAGTGATAGAGATTATCTTGTTATCTGTACCTTCAAAAATTGAGGCTTTGCCTTTATCAGATTTTGCTGGAAGAGTCTCTCCGGTATTTCAAAAGAAGTTGAGATGATTTCTGCAGTGCTTGTACCCCTGTATGTTCGTGTGATATGCATCTAAGTTCTGTTTTGTAATTAACTTGAGCTGGAATCATTTTTAGATGGATTGGTTGCTGTCTTCCCAGAGGCAACTTGATACAAGGACTTTTAGTATGAGGAAGCTTGTTTTACTTCTCCTTTTTCTGTTTTGATTTATTAACATATGACCGCATTCTGGTGCCCTTCTACGATGGAGTGACTGCCTCAGTTGACAAGGGAAGACCGACTGATGCCATCTACCTGGACTTCTGTAAGGCTTTTGACGTGGTCCCACATGACATCCTGATCTCTAAATTGGGGAGACACGGATTTAAAGGGTGGACCATTGGGTGGATAAGGAATTGGCTAGGTGGCCGCAGCCAGACAGTTGTGGTCAATGGCTCTGTGTCCAGGTGTGGGCTGGTGACAAGTGGTGTCCCTCAGGGGTCTGTCTTGGGACCAGTTAAATATCTTTATCAACGACAGA
>VXAA01004808.1:623359-743598 GCA_013399115.1 Anseranas semipalmata | reverse complement strand
GGACAGGGACTTGGGGGTTCTGGTGGATGAAAAGCTCAACATGAGCCAGCGGTGTGTGCTTGGAGCCCGTGATGTGGTTAGTCTTCTGGGCTGCATCAACAGAGGGGTGACCAGCAGGTGGAGGGAGGTGATTGTCCCCCTCTGTTCTGCCCTTGTGAGGCCCCACCTGGAGTACTGCATCCAGGTCTGGGGCCCCCAGCACAAGGAGGATGTGGATCTGTTAGAGGGGGTTCAGAGGAGGCCACGAGGCTGATCAGAGGCTGGGGTACCTCTCCTGTGAAGAGAGGCTGAGAGAGCTGGGGATGTTCAGCCTGGAGAGGAGAAGGCTCCTGGGAGGCCTCCATGTGGCCTTCCAGTCCTTAATGGGGGCTTATAAAAAGGATGGAGGGGGCCTTTTAACTGGGCAGGTAGTGATAGGACAAGGGGGAACAGTTTTAAACTAAAAGAGGGGAGATTGAGTTGAGATGTCAGGAGGAAATTCTTTACTTAGAGGGTGGTGAAGCCCTGGTCCAGGATGCCCAGAGGAGCTGTGGGTGCCCCATCCCTGGCAGTGCCCAAGGCCAGGCTGGATGGGGCTTTGGGCAGCCTGGGCTGGTGGGAGGGGGCCCTGCCCATGGCAGGGGGCTGGAATTAGATGGGCTTTAAGGTCCCTTCCAACCCAAGCCATTCTGTGACCTGAATACATATTTCTTTATCTTCACTAATCCTGCTAATGTCTCTTATTTTTGAAGTTATATCCAGCATCATATACAGGCTTCACATTCTCATACCTGAGTTCTGAGCGTTGAGGTACAACAAGGTTAGGACCGTGTTTGTCCTCCTAACGTGTCTGCCAGGAAGAGAAGTTGTGCTGTGTCCATTAGTCCGATGGCAGCCCCTGAGATGCGGAGGCATTTCCAGGGTAAGACAAAGACCAGAAACCTGAATCCCAGCCAGGGCTTTGCCCTGACCATTGGCCCAGTCTTGGAGTCTGATGGCCCAAGTTGTTGTGTAGCCTGATGTAACCGGTCCTTTGGCTGCATTTCAGCTTAGTCCCGTGGGCTTCATGAGACTTGTACTGCTCTGGAGTGCGTTGGGAGAGAGGAAGGAGAAGGTGGTGTCCATAAGGAGGAATGTTAGCCTGAGAGTTAAGAGCTTCTCCTACAACATCAAGGCTAAGCAAGATAGTTGTAAATGCTTAATTAGCTTGGAACCTGTGGAGATTTCTTTTTTCCTTTTAAAATCCTGTTACTTTGGGGATGGGAAGGGTAATTCTCTCTTTTTTTGACTGATCCAGGCCTCACATTTTGTAATGTAGAGGGAGAAGGCAAAGCAACTTGTGATTCTTCTGCTAATTGTCAAGGTACTTTAGCTTTTGGAAACCTACTTAACTTGGGGCTGCTCAAAGGTATTAAAATGCTATTTGATAATCATGATTTGTATATCACATCGCTTCATTTGCATACCTGTAGCAGAAAACCTATCATTACACCAAAGTATAATTCAGAGCTTTTCCATATTCATGATATTGTGTGAGGCTGGGAAACAAATGCCACCTCAACAGAGCACAATTACTGATCACGTGGAGTGACTTATCTTTAATTGGTTTTAAATTAGAATCTTCTTTATTTCACTCCCCCTGCAGAGTACCACTGAAACTTCAGGTAAAAAAGAAAGCATCACGTTTTATAAGAAACCATAAAAACACCATTTTTGGTATTAGCTTAAAGGGACTTTGGGCCCAATTATTGTAGACCAGGATGAAGATTTTGTATAAGATCACTGCCAATTAAAAAAGGTCTCTGTAACTTTGTGATCTCTAACATGCTATTTTTGGTCATAACAAAGAAAAGTCATTTTTTTCCATTAACATTTTAAAAACACTTTTCTTTTTGAACTCCCATTCCGAAGATACTTTAAATCCTTCATAATTAAACCTCTGCTGCAGTTAAAAATACTGCCACCATTTATGTTTAAATCTACCTTTCTGAAAGACGAGCCGTGGCGAGAATTTGTTCAGGTTGCTACATGGCATACAAATAACCCTGGGGGTGAGCTACAGACTTTTAAACCAATTTGAGAGACTGTTCTGATAGACAAAAGAAATTTGATGTAATATGCTTCTAGTATCTTTCTTTATATAATGAGAAAGCAATCTGGTTTCTGTGTACAATTGATTACCTGCTTTTTAATGTGTATTATCTATCAGAAATATGATTCAGCAACCTAAGTTCCCTTGATTCCTGATGTGCTTAGATCTAATTCCTTCTGTGAAGGAGTCCATTTGGATTTGGAGAAAGGGAAAAAGTGGAACGAACCTTAAACTTTAAATCTTCCTTAACCAGAGTCTGACTACTGTTTACATTCTACCATTTTGTATTTAATACACAACATATAGGATTGATGTGCCTTAGTAAAGGGAACTGCAGGTTGTGAAATGGGGAGATTTTGTCTGATAGATGCAGTGCAATGGGAACTATTGTACCAGGCTGCAGCTGCTGGTGGGGCGAGGGAAAATTCACATCTTCATTTGGTGCTGATCTGGTTTCACTTCACGTGGTCATACATGGGAGGTTGTGGGGTTCCAGTTCAAAGGTCCAACCAGATGCTTCAAAAATAAGGGAAACTGGAGCCTTTTAATGTTTTTACATAACAAAATAGCTTTTGCTGTTAAAACAGTGTTTCTTGGGTCCAGGTTCCCTTGGAGAGAACTGCGGATGGAGGAGGCGAGGGTGAATGCTGCGTATTCCCACTTAGAAAGGAAGGTGTTGAGAGGCTTTCCTCGAGTGTCTGTAGTTAAATTCACAAGCGTCTGCAACAATTTTCAAATGCAAATGTAGACCAGGGGTAATGCTTGCCTTGACCTGCTGCTCACAAGTTGGAGAGGATAGGTGGCGGAAATGTGCGGCTCCAGGCAGTTCGAGCTTCAGCCACCGTAAGGGTGATGACTGGATCCAGGATGCGGAGGAATGGTGGGAAGGTGAGCAGCGGAGTTAGGACCATGGATTTCAAGAAAGCAGACTTTTTTTTTGAAGGGGGGGATTTCTAGGTGAAGCGAAGGGAAATGGTGCCCACGAGAGCTGGATGAAATTTAGAGAAGTGGTTGAGAGCAGTAGTTTTGCAGGAAGACTGGGAATTCCAGCAGGTTTGCCTAAGCAAGGAGCTTTGCTATGAACTAAAATGCAAAAAGAGAGCACGCAAGAAATGGGAATGATAATAAGCAACAGAGGAGCTCGAAAAGCATTTCTCAGGCTGTAACAGAGAAATCAGAAAGGCCACGGACCAGCTGGAGCTAAAACTGAGGCCAAAAAAGAGCAGCAAGAGGTGCAGCGAGAGGAAGTTCAAGGTAACTGTCCATGCCTGAAGGAGGGAGGAGGACTGCTTGTAGACAGCACGGGAAGGGCTGACGCGTGGACTCTGCATCTTTGGGTGGTTTCACAGTCGGGGCCAGCCTGACCCAGTGGTGGTCCTGCTCCAAGAGGAAGGTTGGCCCCGGTGACCTGCAGAGGTCCCAGCCAACACTTCCATGGCTCTGTGACATGTCACCCTGGCTTGGGAATGTTGTATAACCGTAAACATTTAATAAAGCACAAGCTCTGAAAGAAGTTGGACTGGATGATCCTTGTGGGTCCCTTCCAACTCGGGATGTTCTGTGATTCTCTGACAGAAGAGCAATAGCCAGGCTATTGTGTTCATGTACTAAGAACAGCATTGCCACCTTGACTGGCACAAGCAGTTTCTCAAATACCAGTTTGTTCCCAACTGTTTGAATATTCCCAGGGTTGCTTTTAACCATCTATTTTTAAAGAGTCCCAAGGAAAAAAAAAATCTGATAAGGGTGTTCTTCAAAATTTTGGTGCTGTGCTGTGAAAGCCTTTGATCAAGTCTAATTTGTTAATCTTCATACTTCCTCCAGCCCCTTCTAGCAATTTCCTTCCGTGCACAGGAAGAGCTAATCAATCCTGAAGGCGGTTTTCAGAGCATCTTTAAAAGTATGATAACCATTACCTCCAGTCTAAGCTTCATTCTTCAGCTCTGTGAATTGGGATTCCTCTAGCAGGGTTAAGAATTTTTTCTTTTTTTTTTGTGTACTGAGATTTATGTAATTAACGCCTGGTACGCCCAGGAGTTTTATCCCTAAAGGACTATGTGTTGGTTTAAGACTGGATCCTCTCCCTGTTGTTCTGCTAAATGTAGATTAATCTAGCTGTCCCTTGTGAATGAAGCGTGGTTAAAAGTAGACAGCTAGGAGAAGTGGTAGTGACAGTGATCCCAACGTAATGCGAGTAAAGCGTGGCCTGCCTTGTGAAGTATCTGAACCACAAGTGCGGGATATGATTTGGAGATTAAAATCGAGGTGCCCTGATTTCCCTCCTGTGAGATTTTTCTCCGTCTACAGTGCTGTGTGCCTGTGTAAAATGCAGAACTACATAGGAAAAGTGATCTGATTGTCTTGAAAATTTATGCGAACAGTCTAAGAATCCTGATTAAGAGGTATTAGGAGTCTTAATTGTTATTTTATGTGGAGGGAGAATTGGGAAAGAAACAACGTTACATTTTTTGCATAATACATTGCTGTTTTTCTTCACAAACGCTGACATGCAGATTACTTTATTAGCAAGTAATGCATTTTATTGTTCATGATCACTAGAAAAATTATTTCATGCCCTGATATAAAGCACTGCAGTATTGTTTCTCGTGTTTCTAGAAGATGGCATTTACTTTGTTTATTATACAACTTCCTATTTTGATTATTATGCAAAATGTTAAATATTTTCACATTTCAAGTGCAATTAAACAGGACATCTGTTACACTGGGAACACGAGAGAACATTTTTATTATGCTGAAAAGATTTTCTGTGTGTAACCGAGCCATTATTTGCATTACCAGTTGCATATTGAAAAGTACTCATCATTTTAAAGAGCCAGCACTTGTACCAAAGACCAGGGTAGTATCCACAGTGTTGAAGTATTTTGTTTCTGGAGCAGGAAACTGCCCATTGTAATTATTATAGCTATTGGTAAATTATGCTTTTTAAGAGCTGGTGATGTGTGTCCGTGGCTCCAACCAGGAAATGGCTAATTGTGGCTTTTGAAGTCCTTTCCACTGACACAGTCTTTGATGTTGATTCTTTTGCAATAAGAAGCTCGGCACGGCCGAGGTGGTGCAGGTAGCAGAGGACAAGAATTTTCTAGCTGTGCTTGGTGTGGAAGCTGAAATTAAGGCCAGGCAAATCCTACAGTCCGCAGAGCGTCACCTCGAAAACCCATGAAATGTGAGAGAATCGGAGCTCTGGGAAAATGCGGTAATTGAACCAGCAGTCCCACGGCAAGAAAAACTGGGAATAGAGGACTTAAAATTAAGGGAGCTGCACCTGGCTTTGCAGCAATTGTGTGTGCTTGGGTTATATTCATCCCTTTTGTCGTTATGCGAAGGAGACGGTGCCAGACATTAACTTGCTTCAGTGTGGATTCTGTGTAAACCTTTTTTTCCTTTTTGTATGGCTCTGAGATATGGTATGCAGCATGTTTTATCTATAGCTATAGTATAATCATAGAGGAAAAAGGGAGTTCAGGTGCCCAAAAGCTAGGTTCTGTGCCAGGCAATGCAGCTTACATTTGTGAGAGGACTGTATTTTCAGCGTTTCCTTCTGCTTTAGTTGAATATTTCTACCTCATCTTGGAGACTGGGGGTTGTAATCAAAGTATTAATACATTATCTAAAATAGCAAAATTTCAGGTTGTTTGTTTTATGCATTAGACTATTTTTCTGTAGGGAAACACCTGCAGTAGAAATATAGCTAATAAATGTGTTAATTATCACTGCAACTAGGTTGTCTCCCAGATAGCAGAATTGCAGAGTAGTTTGGGTTGGGAGGGACCTCTGGAGCCTGTGTGGCTCAACACCCCACTCAACGCTCAGCCAGCTTCAAAGTTTGCTCCACCATCCAAATCAATCAGGTTGCGCAGGGCCTTGTCCACTTGAGTTTTGAGCATCTCTGAGGATGGGGATTTCACAGCTGGTTGGCGTTCCAGTGTCTGATGAACCCTCATTGTGAACTTTTTGTTTCTCTGTTGTGGTTGACGGCTTTAAGATGCTCCCAAGCTGCCTCTTGTGATGGTTGAACAAACCCAGCTCTCAGCCTCTCTCCGTGTCTGCCATGGCAGCCCTTGACTATCTTGGTAACCCTCGCTAGACTCACTCCGGTGCATTAATGTCTTTCCCAAGCTTCAGAGCACAGATGTGGACATGGTAATCCAGATTTGGCCTTGCTAGTGTGAATTAGAGGGGAGCAATCCCTTTCTGATCCAAGATGTGGATCTTGATGGTGAAGGTCCAAGGTGTTAACGATGCTAGCTACTTGTCCAGAAATTTGAATCTCCACGCAGGTAGCTGTGTATTTGTATATGTCAAGATCGGCAGGCTGGAGGAAGGCGTGCTTGGTGTCTGCAGAAGAGATGCATTTGGATTTTTGAATACAAATTTGGGTTTTGAAATCCTGTCACAATTAAAGAGTGTTTTAGTCTTGACTATTGGCTCTGGTTGGTATCTTAAAGGGAACTCTTCTTTGGCATATTTAGTGCTTTGGAGATTTTTGTTTTATAGCTTTGTCAAGTAATTAAGAGCCTCATGAATGGCCTCCATTCAAGACCCATGATGTAAATGGAAACGTGTTGGGAAAAGACAGCCCAGCAGCTATTATTTCCTGGAAGCTTTCACTTTGATAGGCTTCTAAATCTAATATCCCTAATTTGAGTCAGGTTGATTAGCCACTCATGTGTTGATTAGCCACACTTGTGTTGTTAATGATCGGAGCTAATCACTAAGCTAAGGAAAATGCACATCATCCATTACTCTGGTTGTTGTTATGAGTTATGATGGACAGCTGTCATTGGAATGAGCACATTTCTCCTGGCAGATGCATAAAATTAACCCTTTAATTTGCATTTTTCCTCCAATTAGAGCAAGCTGTGAAGCCTTCAGCAGAGGAGTGCTGGGTGAATTACTCAGTAAATGGCTGTTACCTTCAGAGGTCCACCAAAGATGGAGAGATGGCACATATTGCAGGCTACGGTTTCAGACTGAAGGAAACCCTACAAGGAACGGAGAAGGGAGATATATTCCACCACTTGATGTCAGTGTTTGTTCACTCTTAAAACTAGACAGAATTTTTCTTCCTTGCTTGGGAGACTTCTGGGTAAAGGCAATTTGCCCACCTTCCCGTGTGTTCCTTGCTGTCCAGGTGTTACTGATGGTGGCAGCTGACCGAAGAAGTAGGACAGTACTGGTAAGGACAGTTCTCAAATTTCCTTGCAAGCGATACATCCCTTTCCTTGCAGAAGAGGCTGCTTTTCTACAACAGAGTAATGGTTTTCTAGACTTAGGACGTTTTTGGAGAACTTTACAGATGGGAGCTTTTTACTGTTCAAGGCATTTAACTGCATTCTTAATGTGATCTGTCATCTTAATGTAAGTCTGTCATCACGGTGGTCAAGAGTACTCTCAGGTCTTTACAATTTCTTTGAATCTCTGGCTTGAGAAAACTGCCTCCTCACCGAACACAACAGCAGCCCTCTTTTTGAGGCCTCTTCTCCTTTCCCTGCATCAAATTGTGGTGGAGGTATTGGAAATCTCCGCTTTTAGCCAAATTTGACTCCTCTCACTGTCCTGTGCTCTCCTTTAGAGCAATTGCAATACAGAAGTAGACGGTGAGCTGGCTTTGGGGCTTCTTTGGATTCACACCAGCAGAGGAGGCAGCTGTATCAAATATCTTGTGTCTAACCCAGGCATCCTTAGGCAAAATTCCCTCTTAGCCTTCTACAAGAGTGAGCCTATCATTGCATTTACTAATTGTCCCATGAATACTTCTTTGCTCTAAATGCTTTCTTTATTGTTAATGTGAGCAATTTCTTTGATAATGTAGTCCATCAGAAAGTGAAATTGATATTTAAATAGAAATCTGTTTAATTTTAAATAGTTTAATTTTTCTCAAACTGAAAAGGCTGCTCTGGAATATCATTAAGTACTTGTTTGTATCTGGAAGATGATTTTCAATTTCTTGAGTCTATATGTTCACAAACGTTTATTTGCATGTCAAAATAATTAGATTGTCTTCAAATAATTAGTACATTTGACTTAGCATAGACACTTAATAGTCTTTTAAATCTTTAAGCCATTTGCATTAATTGTAATAAATCACTCATTTAAATTGGACACAGCTTTAGATGGGAAACAGTGTTGTTCCTGGGGTTTTGAAAGCTGCTGGAAGGAAAAAGCTACCCACGCTGCTGAAACTGAACTTAATTTCACAGCTAGTAGTAAAAATGTGCTAATGGGTATCCCGTAACCTCAGAAAAATGAGATTCTCCTTGGCAGTGCAGCCAATCGGATGATTTATAGAGACTGAAAAAAATCTTAATCCTGAAAACGCACCCGCTTGTGTGGGATGTATTATTAAAAATGTTTTATATATAAGGTAGATATCTTTCAGAAAGCCCAACAAAGTAAAAATATGCTTAGGTTATAAAATAGGTGATCCAGCCAAAAACTTGCGAGTAAAACTTTCCATATGTTTGAATGAGATGGCCATTGCAGCACAGGACTGGCTCAGAAAATGTATTTTTGTACCGAGAATGCTTCCAAAACAAAAAAAGGCAAATCCCGAGTTGCACTTCAGATTTAAACCCATGAAAATGCCCATGGGATTGAAACTTGGTTTAGAAGTAAAAATAAAATTGTGGAGATGCCAGCGGCCGGTGGCTTGCTTGGAGGCTGATGAATTCGAATTCAAACCCAGGCTGAGCCTCTGTGTGGGGAGAGTAAGGGACCTGCGTTACCAAAACACTGCAGCGTGCCCCAGAATGTCGCGTGGTGCCCAGCCAAGATCTGCCCGCATTTTTGGGCTGTCCCAAAAGGATTGCGAGCGTTTCTTTCCCATCTCTGGCAACAACGCTTCCTTTCTCCCTGCATCTGTTACGCAAAATATCCCTTTGATATAAAACATTAGGTAGTCATGATGCATTTTCTGCTGCTCAGCTATATGCCGTCTGGTTCTTTACTTGATGGGTATTATGGGATATTTACTGGAAGGCAATGGCACTCTGGGATTTAGAGTCAAGCTAAATTATTAGGAGCTCAGTATCTCATTATTCCTCTTTCTTCTGCGAGTCAGCACCATTTTCACGGCACCATCTGGCACCATGGAATCAACATCCCCGCACGTTACAGTCATTAATAACAATTTGCTGATGCACATGTATTGGCAATCATCTAGCCCCAGGTGATCTGAGAAGCACGGCCCCGGTAGTCGTGGCAGGGAGGAGGAGGCAGTCGCCTTCAGTTCCTCTTGCAGAAGACGGCTCTGCTGGAGCTTCGTTTTGTGGCGTCACTACAACCCCGTGTCCAGTCCTGGCTGTCTGAAGAGATGCCGTGCCCTAGGATAGCAGGATTTCAGGGAATTAAATGCCTTTTCCCAAGGTGTCTGGACCTGCCAAAGCTGCAGAGATGGTGGCTGTGGTGACATCCGGGCCTTTTAATAGCCCCATGAAGGTATCTTAGGAAGTATTTTATGCTTTCACAGTGGAAGCAGCAGAGTGTGTTTGATGGTCTTTGCTCCTGAGGTTAGATGTGCATCTAACAAGCGATCCCTGATAGTTTATTATCACAGTGAGAATCCTTTTGGCTTCGCAGAAGCGAGGTAATAACAAATCACACAAAAGACCTGCTCCTCTAAGTGAACAAACCCCTCAAACTTGAGGCTGTACAAACTGTCCAGTTCAGATACACGTTTTGTTCATGTACCTTGGTAGTGTGCTTATACTTAATATGCCTTGTCCTGCTGGTTAATGTTAACTGGTTAACACTGGTTAATGTAGTTAACATGTATTAATTGTAACAGCAACAGAACTGCAGCACAGCTGAAAATGAGCTTTGCAAGGTATTTGGTGACATATCCTGACTTCACAAATATGATCTTAGGGCAGTTGACGTCAAAAGCAGCTAAAACCGTCTTTGGGCAATTAAAGCAGCATTACTGTATTGCGGTAATCATTGTTGCTACTCCGTGCAACCTTTCCTGTATTGAAGTAAACCTTTAGACTCTTGCTTCAATTTCGTGTATAAGATTCCCACGTCTGTTAGAGAAATTAACACATTTTGGGCAAAATTTGTAAAAGTAGAAGTGGCTTCTCCATGAACACAATTGTTACTGCAGAATGCCTTCATTATAGATAACAGCTATCTTCATGTAGGCAGTGCCAACCCTTTGCTAGTTGGATGTACGTGATGCCTGTGAAGATGAGCCAAACCCTGTCTGTGGACTGGTATTTTTGGTAGGTGTTAAGGAAGAAGCAGGGTTTGCGCTTTAACAAGTTGCTTTGAGTGTGCTTGTTTGATGCGTAGAGCTTTGTGTGATATCAATTTCATTTTTAGGGCTGCAGTGTGGAAAGTAGCTATTAGAGTATGGGGCTGTTCATCAGGCTTATAGTTTATGTACAAGACAATAGGAAAAAGTCATTTTACTGAATATATGTCTTCAGAGAGCTATCACACCATCATCAGCTTTCATTGGAAAACAATTACAAGGCTTCAAAAATGATTAACATGCAAGACGTTTTTCTTTGTGGCTTCACTTATGAGAATGACAGAAATTTCAATGCACGATCTTTCCCTGGTGTATTCTTTACGATTCAGTAAAAGCAGGAGCGGGAGAGGTAGATCATACAAGGTACAAATCAAGCAGGGAAAAGCATTTGCATAAGTGAGGAAATACGCAAGTACCTCGTCTTATCGAGTGTTACCACTTTTTTGCAAATGTGGGGACCTTCTGTTGGGAATCTGTACTCTGCTGTCTTCTCCTGTGGCATCTTCCTCTTTCTAACTCTTCCTAGCAAGGGATTTTTAGCAGTTCCTCATACGTTGGTCTGAACAGTAAACCTGTAAGCGTGGCTAAGCATTTTTCAGTCATCACTGCAGTCGACGGTCTCTCCAAAGCACCTTTGAAGTATTTATTATCCCTGGAGGCTGGTTTGTCTCTGGAGAAGATGACTTTTGTCTTCTTGCTCTTCTGGCAGCTCCTCCTGATGCAGAACTGTACTGCTCGTGTCATACCACGTAGTTCAGCTGAGGGACACAAATAAATGAATGTTGTGTAGGATTGAGAAGATGCTAAGGGGTCATTTGAGGTCTGATAGCATTGGCACCAACACCTACCTCGTGTTGGCTTTTTCTTAATAAACTGCTATGCAATAAAGATCAATATTTTTTTCTCCAGTGGTCTGAGCCACCCCTCCTAGGTCTAAATATTACATCCAGTTACCAAAGAACGGTAACAACAACCAAAAAAAGCTAGAGCTGTTGTCGGCAGCCTCGAACTAGCTGTAGGGAGGTTTGTACCTTCCCTGGAAATTGTTCAGGGCTCTACAAACTGTGCAAGTCTGATAGTCATTGACACAGAGCACTTTTTTGGAGATGGTCCCAGCTGTGGAGAGTGCTGTGCATCCTGGGGCATCTTATTCCAGTTGGCAGCTGCCCTGCTGCTCCAACCTGGGCTTTATTTCTAGGCTTGGTCTGTAGAGCTGTCCTGCATCTTGCTTCCTTTTGGATGCTGGATTAACGGGCCACCTATCATCAACTTCTGGTAGACAGCAAGAGGCTGTGATCAAGCCACCACATAACCTTTCCTTTGATAAACTAAATGGCTTGATTTTCTCAAATTTCAAATCTAAGGCACATTTTCCAGCCTTTCATTCATTTGTGGACTTTGACAGATTGCAGGGATTCGATGCTTCAGGGATGAGGCTCTGCTTATTGAGTTTAAAGTAAAGGGTCTGGCCTGTTGTTTTAGGGTTTTTCAAGCGCTTGCAATGCGTCCACTTTGCACAGAACAATTTTTTCTCGTGTTTCAGGTTGTTCTGGCAGACTGTAAAATGTTTGATTTTAAATGATTGCCAGGCTTGACTTAAATCAATATGAGGGAGATGGAAATGTATTTCAGGATGTTTCTTTGTTGGTCAATAAAACGTTATACCCTGTGCCATCAAAAAATGCTGAAATCAGCTTTGAAGAAGAAAAATGCAACAGTAGCAGATGCAATTACAGTGATTTGCTGCTCTAAATCACCTCCTGTGTTCAGGGGTAAAATGAAAGTTAAAATAACAAAGAGTTTGTATTCCTTAAAATCTGGTTTTAGAGTTGAGGCGAAGGAAGTAACAGATGTTAACACAAAGTTTGTGACCTTTTACTAATGAAGAGGTGGGAAGGACATCAGATGCTCCATCACTAAAATCAGTGATGTTTCCTGTTAATTGAATTAAAGCGAATGTATTTGTCGTAGACGTGGCCAGTTGAAGCTTCCTTCTTGAGGGGTTTGTCCCCATCATGACCCAGGAAATGAAACCAACTGCATGTTTATTGCTGTTTTATTAGGGGATGGAAATGGTGATATGATTGCCTGCAAAGCATTCCTTTCCCACTGGAAAATGTAAAATGCGCGTTAGTTCTCCCAAGACTTGTGAACCTGTAGAATATATGTATTTTTAACTGTAACTAAATCTGTGTCCCTAAGCTTCTGCCTGTGCTGCAGTGAGTTTAAAAGGGAAGAACGTAAATTATTCTGGCTACAGTAGCTCCTGTATAGCATCCTCCCCAACCCCTCAGGTTTTTTCGTTATCACCACTTTCAGAAAAGTTAGGTTGGTGCAAATGGAGCTGAATTTACCTCCTCCTACAAATGATATATCAAGTGTTAGAGATTCTTGGGAACTGGTGCACACGACTTGTGTAAATGAAACAACGCATTTGAAGTAGTGAATTTACATAGGTTACAACATTTTGCATACACTTCCTTAGTTAAAAAAAGGCAAATAACAAACCCAGCCACACTTCTTGAACGGCATTCCAAAATGGGGGATCATCAAGCTACGGAGGCGTGCACCTACCTACCAGCTGACAAGTTCCCTCTTGTTGGTGTCAGCCATCAGCATTCTTTTATTAAGACAGAACAGTTCATTTTCTGCATTTCACTGTCCAGGTGCATGCGTTGGCTGGCACTGGAGCCGTGTGCTGTGTCCTGGAGCCCTACTGCTTTCGGGTGGTTGTACAGCACGGTTGGATAATGGAGGATCCAAAAAGTCCAGCCTGGGTTTGGGATGACGTTGCTGTTTGTGGAAGGAGCGGAGCGATGCTGGAAGCTGCTCAGACATTAGCACAGGCTATGGGGAAAGGGAGCTGAGGCTGCTGATGGAAATCAGCTGGGCCAATTAGTTGTAATCAAAAAAGGATTGTATATGTGCTGTAGAAATGGTGAGTGCTAAGAAAGGATTTAGAGGAAGATATAGGAGTATGTGCCCAATTTCAATAAAGAGATTGCCATCAGCTAAAACACTAAGGAAAAATGAGTATTCAGCTTTTTGGCTGCATACAAAATGTTACAAATCATTGTGAAGAAGTTGTCATACAGTGTTAGATTGACCATAGTGATTCTGCTTTGTGCACGTCCCTCCATTTGCCTGCTGAAAAATGTATACGTTTGCAGGCCAGGGAGGAAAGGCATGTGCCCTGAAGTCTGTCCAGAGGTGCATAGACACTTACATTTACATGCATTTACAAGCCTGGAGGGTAGGTGAGTCTTGTCTTACGCTCTGAAGCTGGCTCGGCGTGATCTACAATGAATTCGGTGACTCAATGTCTCCAAAAATAATGCCTGTCCCCAGGTATTTAAAAGCATTCTCCGACAATTGCAGTGTTCCTACTGAATGCAGCTGCAGAGTACCAGAGCAAAGACCGAGCCTTTAATTTCTTCTAGAAAATACTGTATTTCAATGCATTAAGTAATGAAATAAAAATTTGCTTTTAATATTATAGCTGATATATATCTAGAAGCTATTTATGCCAGTGTATGTTGTGCGTAAATATTTATTCCACCTGAGATGAGAGTTACTGAGGATGCTATATAAATGATCTAGAGCAAGCCTTAACCAAATGTGATGTGGTGTTGCTCTCTTACACATTTGAAGTGGGTCCAGAAGTATCATGACTTTCTACTTTGCTTTCCTGGCTTTAATTTTTCTGAAGTAACAACAAAAAATAAGGGTTTTCATTGCAGCAAATCTCACTTTTCTGTACAGGTACTGACTTCTTTTACACCATCTATTCATCGCTCAGAGGTACCTTTTTAATTGAGGAACTCATTATTTCAAGATGGTGAGATGGAGCCACGTGGTGCGACCTGGAGGGAGCTGCGTTCTCTGGCTGGCAGGGGCAGCAGAGCTGGTAAGGTGATTCAGAGTCTTTTGGCGGCTATAAAGGGAAAGATGCTAACCCAAAACAACAACTGTTTTCAAGTCCGGTATGTTGGACAGTTACAAGCCACTGCAAATGCTCAGGATCTAACAGTATTGGATGAAGTGCTGCGTATTGCTGCTCTGCTAGAACAATGCATCATAAAGCTGTAACCAAAAGCATTCACCGGTGATTTGAATGATTATTCAGTGCTATTGGTAGCAACCTGCTTCTCTAGATGATGGGAGATGGGCAGAGAGAGAGGGAGCCTCTTACCTGGCAAGAGCATTCATGGCTGTAGTGCCAGTACCATGGCAAGACTGCGCACACACCTAATTCTTTTGCATGGCAAGTGACTCATTGGGCTGTCACTTCCAGGCAGGTGTCAGGTGTTTGGGGGCAAGATTACATACTCCCAAATATTGCTGTAATGATTTTAGGTGCAGATCGAGTCTCTTCCAAGTATTCTTCCATTCTCATGTAGGCCTAGCCACTATAATTCTGTGGGGTCTTGACACCTTTCTTCTGTCTTTATCGTGTGCTACGCTTGAAGATGTGTGGCTGGTTTAAGGAAAACAAAAATCCGTTGAGTGCTTTGCTATTTAAGCTCTTAAAAATGAGTCTTCTCGAGGACTGTTACTTCAGATTGCGAGAACACTCTGCCGTTTGACTCACCTTGTTCCTTTCCACAGCTCCCTCTCTTGTATTTCTTCCTCTGAATGTATAAGCACCGAGGTTGTTGACGCTCATTTGAACATCCTCTTCTGGACTGGCAGCGAAGCTCTCAATTAAAGGATAAGGACTTTCTCTCTCCTGAGTTATTGTTCCAATCCTCACCTGTAAGCTGCTGAGGATAAGCATTGTATCTCAGTGCCGATTCTTTTATTTTTCGTGCTTGGTATGAAGCCGTAGAGGCTGATGACATTTTAAGTGGTGTCATTTTTTAGTGGGGTCGACTCTTGCCTGTGAAATCATTTCATAAGAGCTAAATACTGAGCCGTGCTGGGCGGTTACCGCTCAGTACTGAAATGAGCAGAAGTACTAGTTTAATTTTGTGAAAAAGTGGTGTAACTGAAAAAAACTTCTCACTGTAAACGTGAAATGTCGGTGCCTAGAGGAGGCTGCTACAATGTGTGGCCACCCTCCTCGTTCACAGCTTGAGCTACTATCTCTTTGTGGCATGTTGTATTTTATGTAGTGCTCTCACTAAATATCTTTGCAGGGAGTAGGAGAAATTTTTGTTAAATGAATACGATCAATTAAAAGGTCCTCAAGAGACAAAAGTATCAAAAAAAAGTTGAAAATAATATAGCAGCAAAACGTATGAATGCTACCGCCCCAAATTTTTGACTACTGGTGGGGCATGCTGAAATATCGATCGTGCTTCAGCCTTGTC
The DNA here is from genome assembly GCA_013399115.1 of Anseranas semipalmata. Classification (NCBI taxonomy): domain Eukaryota; kingdom Metazoa; phylum Chordata; class Aves; order Anseriformes; family Anseranatidae; genus Anseranas; species Anseranas semipalmata. Next base: position 727,943 of record VXAA01004808.1, on the reverse strand, counting down.
AGCATTTGTGTTGATAGGAACTGCCAGGGCATAAGGGAAGGTCCCATACGTCTCTGTCTGTGCCTTCGAGGTCTGGTGCCAATGTGTCGGGACGTGGGCACGCCACCACCCCGTGATGCTTCTGCAACGCTCGGTACGTATTTGAATCCTCTGCACCCGAAGGGCATGGGCACGAGGAAGTGACTTGCAGAAGAGAGGAAGGGAAAACGGTCATGGGGTGTTTCCCTACTGAAGCTTTTTTCCTTTCAGCTGGACTTAACTGTAGCAAACGGTGAGTTTCAAGTCAAACGTGTTAACTGAAGTTCACAGGTACAACCCAGCTTTAGCTGTTGCTGTTTGATTCTCCCTGAAAAAGCGAGTTCTCCCCCCGAGGTAGTTCTGCTCAGAGTTGTAATACAATTGTAATAATTTAAAGAGCTGCCGGGTGGTACACCAGGGTATTTTACTGAGTGCTCGTAGCCGTGGGTTTGCCTATCAGTTCACAAACATTATTTGTCATAAAATGAAAGATTTTGAGATGAAGCAAAAATGAGAGAGATTTCACCTGTATGATGAGTAAAATACTGCCCAGAGGACGTGAAAGCATTTTAATCACGGCAGCCTGAGCAGGGCGGTAGCAGGAGCACAGCGTGCGGTGTAAGCAGATCACCTTTGGTGCACGTGCTGCTCTTGTGGGGAGCACGGGGCCGGGCTTACGGGTAGGCTCCAGATGCTTTTCCGTGCTCTGGAGATTCAGAGGTGCAGTAAATCCAATTTAACCGGGTAGTCGAGCGAGCTTTACAATTGCCTTGCGTCGCTAGAGTGGAGCAAAGCAACCAGACCTTATGCATGAATTTGGGCCATAAACGTCAAAGAAATGCAGGGCACGGGCTACCAGCACGTCCCTCGAATCCTGCGCTGTGCAGTTCGCCTGCACCTGAGGCTGCAAGTGCATGCAAGTGTAGTGTGTCCGCATGGATGGCGAAGTGCACAACAGCCCGTGTTGAATACGCAGATGGATGTTTGTACCAGAGTATATATATTGTGGGCATTCTCTACTTCTTTTTTTTTTTTTTTCCCACCGTATTACTCAAGCAAATGCAAGCATTCTTTTAAAACCCTTGAAAATTGCTCCTGTTTCTGATAGTGCTGTCAGGCACCGTGTGTAAGGTGTGCAAAATTATCTCATTGCTCCTTTTGTCCCCGTTATTCATGACAGTGATTTGCAGGTTTCTTCGCCTGCTTCCTCTTCATTCACTTCTGCGTTACTCTCAACACTGTGACTCTCTTCATGTGTTGAGCGCAGAGATTTTTCCTGCGATGTAACTCAGATTTTTACAGCTATTAGTTACCATATCAAACTGGCTAAGGGACATTAGGCAATATCACGGACTATATCAGCAGTAAATCTTTAACTCTATTTATAATATGCAGAAAACTCCAACCCATAAACTTTTTAAATGTTTGAGGTAAAAGAAGAGCTGATGTCGCTGACAGTTTTATAGTGTTTACCTAAATGTTTCCTTACTCATGGCAGAATAAAACCAATGAGTGAGAGGCTGTAAATGGAGCATATTAAGAGTGCTTATTAAGGGAAATGTCCTGAAGCTGTTGCAGCTGAGGATGAGGAATGTAAAACCACGGGAGCCTAATGAGTAAGGTTTTTTCTCCCAGATTTTGTGTTAGATGGTACTTCAGGATTTGTGACAGGCCTCTTAGTTGGCCAGACCTTTGAGTCAGAGGTACTCAGACCTTACTCTGAGCTTTTCAGAGTTGTCTTAAAAGGCTCTTCAACTTAAAAAGCTGGTTCGTTATATTACTCATTAGAACAAATAGTTTTTTTGAAGCAGAGTCGATTGGATAAGACAGAACAATACAAAGGATTAATACCCAACTCTCCCCCTACCCGTGGTGTCCTTGCAGGTCTGTCCCTGCTTCCAGACTTGCATCTGGTTGCCTCGGTGGCTTTTGGGATCGCAGCAAACCCCTCTGCTCCCTGCTTTCCTTCCTGCAGCCGTGCAGTCCTGGCTCCCTGCTCTGCTCCCAGCCCACCCCTCCTGGCTGGGAGGTTTCTGCAAAAAGGAGTCACTTAATCAAAAGGCTTCTTTTGCCCTTCTCTCACAAAAAGATCAGTTCAGGGTCCTCCAGGGGCTTGACAGGTTTAATCTCTTATCTCTATTGTCCCTTTAAGTGGTGACAGTCTGCTTTTTATCAGAGCAGGAGTTGTTTCCTCTCCGTACAGATTTAAACACACCTTTACTATAGCAGGGCTGGTTGCCAAACAACTTTCTGCTTCAGTGAGATTGAAAGGTCTGTCCTCCAGCTTTGTTGGCTATGTGACATCCGTCAGCGAGGTCTGGGCTCTGCACAGGACTTTACATCCTCTATTAACCCGTACCGTAAAGCCTTAGATGAAACCAACATCTACACCAGGTAATTGGACATGGCATACCATTGAATGAGACCAGATGTGTTCCTGCCCAGCACAGCTGGCTGCCATCAGGTTTGGGATGTTTAACTCCCAGAGTCCTTTCTTCTATACCATAATACCTGGATTTTACAAAGATGATCAAATGCATCATCAGCTTATCGCTTGTAAGTTGAACTGTAGCCATTTACCTCTGTCACATACTGTGATCGCTTAATTTAAACTAAACCTGTTCTTGGGATAAGTGGAACTGAGTATTTTGGATTTGCTGTGGTCTAGGGGCAAGCCTATCTGCAAATACTGCTGAACAGCTTCTGTAATCCAGTCCTACACAGAAATGCAATGGCTTGCCCAGGTTCGTGAAACTGCTCTTGCATTTTGAGAAAGTGTTTCCTTTCTTTTGGTGCAGGCTTTCCTGAAACTAAAGCCACCTTTTTACAAGGGCACGTAGGTGGTGTTTTCTGAGTTCTTTCATGAGTTGGCTTGCTGTCTGGAAATTGGCTCAAAAAAAATGTATGACTCATTCGCCAGGAAACATATGACCATGCCAAGGTTTGGTGTTTCCTTTTGTTTGGTGCCCCATAATGCAGCATGGAAGCTGCGAGCCAAGTTTATTAGTATTGTGCTGGTATGTAAATAGGAGCATCTGTAATGCGCTTAGTTATAATAGCTGCAAATTGGGGAGTGCTTTGGTTTCCTGCTTACTAATCAGGCTATCTGTATTTAAGTGGGTGCATTTCAAACTATCAGTAGGCTCCATTTTCCAGCTGGTCCACAGAGGTATGTTTATGATGAAAAGCGCTTCTGCGTTTGTAGTTAATTCAGCAGAAACAGACAAGCTAATATGTTTTAAAATCTTAGTAACTACGGGGAGCTCTTCTTCTGGATTGAAACTAGCACACCTCAACCCCCTTAATTTTTCTGCTGTTTATATGAAGTGTCGTTCGACTAAATTGCGTGGTGAAAGGTGTGTAAAAAGCTCATGATGGTCTTCAGAGTCCAAATCTAAAACTGCTTTTTAAAATTGCTTCCTGTCAAAGGATGATTTATTATTTTAATTTTCACTACAGCAGTTAAGGTGGTAGAAAAGATGCTTTTGAATGACTTTTTTTCATCTGACATAACTGCATTACAGCTTCAAGGTATGTACTTTGCCAAAACTACAACCACTATGTGTGTCTTGTACCTGCCCCAGAGCTTGCCAGAGATCTCTCACCCATGCCTTTCTGACCTCCTGCTTTCACTGGTTTTACACAATTTTGAAACTCTAGAATCTCCTCTAGGACGAAAGTGTCAGCTGAAACTGTGGTTAATTCAGGCTGAAGGAGAGAGCAACCCAAATAAAATTTGTGATGCTGCTGCCTTTCGTACTGGCTGGTCCTAAAATGAAGCCCAGGGCAGGAATACAATGACTAGATAGTTTCAAATGTGTGTGGTTCAAAATGGTCTGAAAACACTGAACTTTGGCTGAAGGTTTAATACAATTTGTGTGTTGTAATATAACTTCTAACAATTACAATCTCTTTTCAGTGTTCCCTCATTTTTTCCAATCTTGATCTTTCTTCCCCCTCTTTCTTTTCCCATTTGCCTCTTCCCCAGCACCTGGTGCTTGTGTGCTGTGGCACATCCCAGGGAAGCCCAGGTGGGAATCTCATGGCCAGTGTGGATTCCCCCTTGGCAAGTTTGGTTTTGCCACTTTTTTTTAGCTAAATGTCCCATTATGGGACCAAGCCACCTTATTTTCTTTCCCAAAGAAATTCACAGTGCCCTTTATTCCTGCCATGCCTGCGGAGGATGTGGCAGCATCCTGACTGAGACTGCCCCATCGCTTCCCACCTGCCTGCCCTTGATTTGCGCTGCCTTCTTGGACTGTAAGCTTTTGGGGAAGAAAGTTCTCAGTTTGCTCAGTTTTTGCACAGTGGGATCTGTAACGGGGTGCCTCAGCGCTGAGACGTTAGAAGTATAATAATAACACTAGTAATGCTAGTTAACTGCACACTAATGAGAATTCCCTGCATGTGATTCAGCTTCTTTTAGGGATCAGAATAAGGACTGGCCCGCGCCTTCCCCTGCTGCGTTGGGAGTTTGTAGCAGGGGATGTATCGCCCTCTACTTGCCTTATCCCCATCTCCTTTTCCTAAACCTCCACTCATGGCCACTTTTGGAGACTCACCGAAACAATACCAGCGCCGCTCTTTTACGTCTCGTTTCTTTAACAGCGTCCTGCAGTGGTTCTTCCTCCTGCCAAGATTTTAAATGTGCAGTGCTCAGACCCCGACATAACACTGCATTTTTCCCCCCTCATATCTTTCTGGCCTCCAGCTTATTCTCACTAAGGAAGGGGTTTTGTGCTGTAGGTTTGGAAAGCTCCCTGGACGTTTTGCATGCCCCTGCAGTATAGCTACTGTTAATAGCATAGTGCCCTGGGGAACGGGAGTCTAGAGTGCTTGGGAAGTTTGTTTGCAGTGCAGTGGGTTTTAAAGATGAATGGAGCAACTACGTTCCGTTTCAGAACTGAAATGGAAATTTTGTAAATGAATACTTGAACCACTATTAATAATTTCAGCATACAGAAACAATGTGAAAATTCAGAGGAAACCCTCGACTCTGAAATCAATTGCCTCCGTTAGCGTTTCAGGTATTTTTCATATGAAAGAAAAGGATGACAGTGGAGTGCAGTTAAAATATTTTTGATAGATATCAAAGGTTGAAGGGACAGCACCTTAGGAAAAAAACGAATGAAATTCAAGGCTGTGTATTAAATGTTTTTTCAAGAATACTGGAACTTTTTAAATATGCAATTGAGAATAAAACTATATTCCTGTGTTTCAAAGTACAAAATCAACAGGTTTTTAAGGATATTCAGAGTGATTCATTTGTGTGAGTTAGAAAGAGTAGGTCTATGGATTTAGGAATATTTTGATAAAAAGCTTTAGACCAATATGTGAAGGCATAAATTAGCTTGGATTTTACTGTTGTTTGTTTTATATCTTGTGTATTTTGGAAACTCTTATGCTGAGGTAATATTCAATCTAAGTTGTTGGCTTGATGCTTGTAACAACAAAGAGATGTGGCTGTTCAACAGGGATCTTTTCAGGTACAGGGAGTCAAGGTAGGTGATGTAAAACAAGCAACCAGACTGAAAGCAGAGACAGCCTCAAAAGAACTTTGTGTGTGGCAAAGCAACCAATACTTTCTAAAAGGAATAAAAGAAGTACTAAAGTCACTTTTCAAGCAACTAGTGAAGTTAACACAATATGCTCAGTTGCAGGCACAATATATTTGGGAAAAACAAAATCTCCAGAAGTTGTGATTTATAATAGGTTGAGAGTTGGAAAAGATAGAGATAATGTGTCTTGAAAATACTTGCAAAGTAAAAGTTCTAGGATTAAATTTCTTCTAAACACAAATTCTTAAACCTTTAGGGATCTTCTGATGCTAAGCATCACTTAAGAGAAAAATGCCCTGTAAAAGGCATAAATAAAAAGACAACCTTTGAATTTTAATAAAATACCGACAGGTAAAGAGGAAATTAGAACCAATGTTAAAACTGCTACCAGCCAATTTGTATTATACGTTCTCTAGAGGAATGAGGAAACGTTTTTAACAAATCTCAAGGTTGAAGAAACATTTATAGCACAACTTTGTAGCATAACAAAGGCAGGATGTTAAGAACAGTAGCTTGTAATGAACAAAATGGAATATTATTGCCTGGTTTGGACTACAGAAGTTTCAAAAATATATCTGCATAGCCACTCCAGGGTGCTGCAGCGTTAGATGTAGTAAGACCTATATGACCTTAACCAGCAGTATGTATAGGTTTAAATTTCATTTCAGTCATAGCAACCTGCCGTGAAGACTGCTCGCTTCAAGTTGGATAACCTTCTGTGTGCGTTGCTTAATTGTAGTGTAATTCCCTGTTATTCATTTAATTATCATGCCAGTTTCTCTTCTCTAGATTCAAAGGTGTTTTTAATAATTGCTTGTTTATTTTTATTTGTAAGTGTTACTGTGACATCACCTTTTTATCAAGGCATCGTATTGCTAACACTTAAAACTACTGAAAACTGAAGAAGACAGCACATCTGGTATTTCCTGGAGGTCTTTCTGACTTGCTCAGTACAAAATTCTGCACTAAAAAATTTCCAGACAGTTTTTTTTACTACAGTTGTTCAAATCCTGTAGCAGCACTGTATAGGAACGTAAGAGGAGCGGGTGGTTTTCTAATGCATTAGTGTGTGTTTGGTTCAAGCATGGGTTTGGGTAATAGCAGCTGGAGGAAGAAGTTCTGTGCTTTTAATATACAGCTCAGATACTGCTGTCACACTTCACAGCAGAAAATTCCTGAGGAACAATGTGAATGGAATCAAGAAATGTTAAATTGCACTAATTTGAAATTTGTACAGATGACATGTTAATTTAGGAAGATAGTCTGGAGGAACATGACTGAGAAAAATTACGGTCTATTTAAGAATTGGAGGAGAATTGAGTCAGAAAAATGATGTTTGGGTTTAGAGATAAGATGACACAATGAAAATGTCAGGAGCAACCTTCCTAAAGCTCAAATCTCTTCTGCTTTTGGAACCATCTTCCCAGACGGAGGAGGGTGAGCAGGGGCAGCGAACGCTGCTGGCAGATGCGATGCTTGGTGTGCTAGGGTGCTGCCGGAGGGGCTGGGGCTCCCATGGGCTCACCTGGATCTCGGGCAGCTGCTGAAGTCCCAGCACGTCTCAGCTCCCCATGCTTCTGGCTTGGGCTGAGCTGGGGCTTCATCTCCCAGGGATTTGGCGCTGGGGCAGGCTGCTGATGTGCCAGGGATTTTGTTTTGGAGGGAGATGGCAAAGAGGTGGCTCTTGTTCCAGATCAGAGTGAAGCCAAGCATCCAGTTGCTCTTTGAAATACAATAGCTCTGCCCTAGAAAACGTAGGAGATGAACGGAGCCTCTTTTTGTCTGTACCAGTCAAATTCAGGGTTGTGGCAGCACTGCAGATAGCCTGAGTCTTTAGCTATCCTCCAGCGCTGGCGTGGTTTTGGCCAGCGTGGAGTAGTTTAAGGCAATTGCAAGGTCTATGGCAGCCAATGTCTCTGCCTGCTCCTTTTGTAGAGGCAGAGGGAAGCCGAAAGCACCTGCTGCGTGGGGAGGCAGGGCCAGGGGGACTGCCTTAGGGCTGCTGACACAAAATGGGAAGGAGTCTGCCAGCGAGGGCCTAGACTTTGTTACCGTCTGGCGGGTCGGGCCAGCAGCAGCGACGTCTCAGCACGCGGGAGCTGCGGAGCGCGCGCGGGGCTGGACAGCACAGTGCGCGTTGTTCGGGGGGAGGTTCATGAGCAGAGGAGGACCAAAGGCACTTGTCCGCCTTTCTTTTTAGCCTCCTGTGGCCTTGACGGTGTTCCTCTGTGACAATCCTAATCCCAAAATATTTTATAGAAAGAGTGACTTCAGAAAAATCAGACATATCTATGGCTGCGCAGAGTAGTATGCAAAGAGCTGCTTTGGTAATTTCTTCTTGCAGAGACCTAAAGTTTTGCCAACACAAACTACTCTGGAAAGAAAACAAAGACAAAAGCTATTTTCCTTACCTCAGATACCCCCAGAATTGGCAAGATAAAAGAAATAGATGCTGAAGAGAAAACAACAGCTGCAAAACTATCGCTTTGACTGAGGAACAAGGTGCTGAAGTTTACGAGGAGCAGTAAGCATTTACCCGGTAGGGAAACGACAGTGCCCAGCTGCAATCATAGGAATGGCGAAAGAGCTAAGGTTTAGCAGTGCACTAACACTGGAAAGTGCTGGAAAGGGGAAAGGAAGCGGCTGATGAAGATAAAGGAGCTGGGATACAGTCCCAGAAAGAGAAAAAGAGCCTGCTGCTCTGCATAATATAATAAATGCCGTTCCACCGGCAAGAGAGGCTGCAAATTAACCTAAGGTAGCGAAGAATAAAAATAGTCTTGGAAGTTAACAGGTCACTGCTCAATTAGAGAAACTACTGCGTAGCCATTAAAATCGCAAGTCGGAGGACTGCGAGCAAATGAGCAAAATGTGGAAAGGGATAAAGGGTATTTGAGAGGAAATAATGGGGAAATTCTGGTGGTTCTCAGTTTGAATAAAAGTAATGATCTTAACCAACACGAAGCACTCAACAGAAGGTAAATGCACGGCTGCATTAAAGGCTTTAAGCATTAGATGAAAGTGACCTCTAATAGGGAACATTAAAAAAAAAAAAAAAAACACACCACAATGGCCTTAAAGATAGCGTACGTGCAGGCTGAAATGAAATCATTTATTTTGATGTCAGAGGGTAATGGCTGCAATATTTTAAGAGGAACTTCAGAAGTTTGACAAGAAGAAGGGAGAAGTTGAGTTGCCCCAGGGTATGCCCAGGTGTGTGATCTCGGCATCGCTGCCACGCCGTTGTGTCTCGAGGTCTCTCCCGAAGCCGCACACCTCTGCGGGACGGAGCATCTCCAACAGCCGGGTCAGGTCTTCGATGGTCTGGCTAATTACTCCGCAGCAGCCAAATTGGACGGCTGCGGCTGGTGCTCTGCTGGTAAGGAGCACAGCGGTGCTTCGGCGGAGTGCCATAGCTTTGCTGTCAGTGGTTGGAATGGTCCTGAAAGAAATGAGCGATAAAATAGTTCAGTTTTTAAAGCAGTAGTGATCAGGATGAACAATTCTGCTGCAATTACTCTGCTGATTTAAAAAAGAAAAAAAAAGCGTAAAAAAACTTCTGTAAAGTCTCATTGGAAATATTTACCCACTAAATGGTGGAAGACCGTGGCAAAATACTTCAAAAATATTCTCCAATTTTAAAGTTTAGGTCAATTATGAGGAAATCCTGTCTTAAATTTTAGGGAAGAGAGATTGGAAATAAAACTGGAGATATTCAAAACTTGATGGAAATATGCTCGGTCCTTTTGAAGCTCCCATGCCGGTACTGGTGTACTGTCTGGCAGCATCACAATCCAGTGGCAACGAGGCTTCTTAATATTTGAGGAATCTCATTTTCTTAATTTATAATTAAGTTTAGGTCCTGTCTGAACCTAGAAATACTGGTCTCGGCCTGTGAAAATCAGCAAGGCAGTGGAGGGAGAAGAACAGGTGAGGTGTTTGGTGGTTTTGATTTTTTTTTTTCTTTTAATTTTATTTTTTTAACTGTTGTCTATAGGGAGAAGTTGACACGAGGCTTCTGTAGCAGGGGTGGAATTTCTGGCACATGGCCCTCTGCACCTCTAATAAAAGACACAAAATCACAGCCAATAAAAAATAATTGGAAGAGAAAAANGTGTTTGGTGGTTTTGATTTTTTTGATTTTGAAATGTCAAATAGCGCTGAAAGCATTAACATAGGAGGGGAAATTATTAGTAAATATATAGGAGAGACTAAACCATCTCCCTTTATGAGTAGAAAAGGGCAATTATAGGTGAAGGGCGAATACCCTGGTATTAAGTATCTAATTGGGATTATTTATCACTGTTTATTAGAAGATGGGTTGGGCATGTCAATCATATATTAAAATTACATGGCCGGATAGCAAAAGGTTCTGCATAAGCGGGTTCTGCAGTACAGACAGTGCCTGAATGGCTGGTGAAAAATTAGCAGCTTTAAAAGTGGTAGGACATAAAAAGCAGCAATTCTTGCTTTTTTTTTTTTTTTTTTTTTTTTTTTTCCCCAAAGCAATCTTTNCTTTTTTTTTTTTTTTTTTTCTTCTCCACAGAGCAATCCTTAGAAAAAAGCACTGACGAGGCAGCCCATGTTGCATCCTAAATTACTGAATCCCAGCAGCGTTTGGCCATGCATAGAGGACAATTAGTGGTGAGGGTGGCAAAAGAAAATGGTTCCCATTGCTACTGGTTCCAGCTGAGTGGGGCAGCGAAGGGGCGATGACACCAGCTCAACTCACGGTGGTGGTGGTGGATGAGGTTGAGTTCATTGCAGCCTGGTGGCTGCCGTAGTGTCCGTGGTGATGAGCCTAAAATTCAGATCCAGAAAGTGGCTGCTTGGTAATAAAGCATTACTGTGGAGGTAAACACCCCGGAAACCACGCAGCTGTCACGGCAAGTCTGTTATTTAAATATTTAGAAACAATCTGACCATGGAAATCCCTAGTCTGAGCATGACTGACCAACCTTTATGGCTTTTTAACGAGCCAGCCCAAACAAGACGCGGTGGCAGGCTGGAACGGAGCGGGCAAAATGCATTCTTGGAACTGCTGACAGCTTTGTCACATCTCTGCAGGTGGTCGTGTCCCATCTCGCGCCTGTGTCCATGGCTTGTCATCCAGGGCAGGAAGGGTGGGTTTAAAGGAGTGCCGGAGGTCGTAGAGCTAAGTGCAACAATGGAAATTCGGCTGTATGGACTACTTGAAGGCCCTGGCCGCGATGTCTGCTGCCTGGCGCTTCCTGCGTGCAGCAAGGCTGATGGAAAACAAGAGGCAGGTACCAGAGAATTGCTTCCTTAAATACATTTCCCATCCAGTTGGCTTCTGTGCACTGGAGAAGCGAAGTGAAATAAGCGGATATAAATACAAAAGCAAATAGGAGTTGAAGGTGGATTGAATATGGCATAAGAGAAGGTTTAATCCGAAACGTATTCCTTGTCGCCACTTCTTAAAGGGAGCTTCCAAGCAGACTGAGGGCTCTGGAAGGTGCCTGGGGACCCTTTCGCCTCTAAGAGCAGGTCTGCACTGCGGGGCGCGGGCGTCCTGGCTTTTGTGCATGCAGGGCTGTGCCACCGGTGACTCTTTTAGCCATGTCTGCATCCAGCAAGGAGTCCAGGGATATTAACAGCTCACGGAGGGGTTGTGCTCTGTGAGTTGTCTTTAGGTAGTCCTGGGAAATCTCCTCTGTCTGCTCAGATGGATTCAGCCCACTAATGCAGGTTATGAAGGCCTGGAGTGTCCTTTCGCTCTGTCTGTGCCTACCTGCAAGGCTCATGGGGAATGTTTCCGCACGGGGGTATTTTCCACATGGAGCATTTTCAAGGGAGTGATGTGTTCAGGGTGCAGTATCAGTAATGTGAAAGCGGGCTGGTCGGTTCTGGACTGGCTCAAGGGGACAAACAAAAACAACGTGGTTGTGTCCTCCAGCTGGCAGCACTGCCCAGACCGTTGGGTCAGCGATTGCAGAAAGTCAGTGATGTACTGGGGACGTGTAGCACGGGGGTGTTCCAAGTGCTCCTTTCTTCTGTCTTTGTCACACTGCTACAGTGGTGCAGTACAGTGCCAGCTTGCCAGCTCTCACTTTGGGATGGATGTTACGTGCTTGTGATGCCTTGATTCCTCTAATTAATAAATGCTTGTAACTCAGTCTTATGAATCTTCCTTATTTTGGCAGGCATCTGCATGCAACCAAAATGATTTATTAACAAAACTAGAAGGAGGAACAGGATCTGTTTAGAAATTTGTAATGCAGGAGGAGATAAATTTGAATGTAACCTGTGGTGCACGTTTAAATGCGCAAAACATTACAAAATAGAAAACATTGGAAAATAGGGACAATAGCCTCAGAGCCCAGGGAGGTCCCTCCTTCAGGAGGGGTATCCAGGTAGTGTGCAGGTGGGGAGAGCTGCATGGCAGTAGGTGAGATTTAACAGCACCCTACCTGAAGAGCAGGTACAAAGATGATGGAGTCAGCTTCTTCGCGGTGTCAGGGGCCACGGATTGTGTCTTGCGAGGTTCAGGTTGGACCTTAGAAAAACCTTTTCCATGCAGGAGGGTGGAGCAGCAGTGGGCTCTCCATCCTCAGGGCTTTTTGCAACCCCACTGGGCAAAGCCCTGCTTGATCCTGTCCTGGGACACTGTGGTCCTGTGGTTTTATGGAGTCTGGGCTATCTGAAGGTGTAGAGCAAGGTAAGTGTGTAGAAGGAGGAAGCACGGAACAAATTAAACATTATGGTAAGTGCCGTGCAGCTGATCGTTTACATGTACCAGTGTTGAACCATTCAGGTAAGAACAGAAAACCCAACTACTTTGCTTGGTAAGGCAAGGTCAGGAGCTGGGGGTTTCCCTGTCGGTTGGGGTGGGGATGAGGTGCTGTGTTTCAGTGGCCACTCTGGTGCAGACTGCTGGCTGGCTGCTTAGTGGGAGCGTTCATGAAGCCCTCTCTTGAGATGACTGTGGCCTTAGTGACTGGCTCGCTGCAGGTCTTTCTCCAGCTGATCAGACCCCCGCGAGGGCACTTGCTTAAGCACAAGGTAACAGCGAAGTTGCATGTTTTCATGCCTCTAATTTGTAATAGGTTTGTACTTTCTCATTTACATACAGAATGCACACACATAAAAAGCTGCATGTAATTACTGCTTCAGTCTAGGATTTGAAGACTTGTACCTATTGCTCAAGCGATAAACTACAAGGTCTTAACTTGAGCCGTAACTTGAGAGTCCTAGAGTTTAATTCACTTTGGGAAACCATGTGTTATTTGCTGTGTTTGTAAGAAAACAATTGACACAAGTTTAAGCAAAAAGAAAAATGAAGGACCAGGTGAAGATTATTCTTTGTGGGGTTTGGGAGATTTCCTTTCAGGTGGTGTACAGAATGAAGAGGTAGGAAATCAGATAACCGTTTATGGTGTATTAACTATATTGACAGCGATAGTGGCATTTGCTGTGTATTCAACAGTAATTTTTGCTAGGAGCAAGCAGTGTGAACACATGAATCACATCATCTGCGGGCGGATTCACTTTCAATAATAAACAGAACATGGTTGAATTTTTCTACCAAAAATCACCTGAGACAGACTATAATTAATAAAACATCGTGCTGGCATGAATTTCCTTCCTTTAGAAATTCGTGACGTGAGCAGCGTGATTTGGTTGCCTAAACAGGCGTCTTGGTCACTGGGGTGCCCTCCCGGCCTCCTGCTGAGGTTCCCGCAGGTCCCACCAGCAGTGCTTCGTGCTGCTGCCCCTGCTGGAGCCTGGGAAATGGCGTTAAGTGCCCTAAGCGTTGGCTACGTCACCGTAATGGGTGATGGCATTTTAAGGGAGGATGTGAAAATCACAATTGTCGGCATTTTGAAATGAACACCTTTCAAATAACATCAATTTCTGAAATGATAAATGCGAGGAGTTGGGATGGAGGCAGGAGTTGCAGCTGATACAATTTTGAAGTGTTCCGGCGTATGAACAGACATAGGCATGAACCACTATGCAAGGCTTTAAATCACAGTTTGCATTTGGTTACTTGCTGGTTTATGTACAGCTCATCTCGAGATTCTGAGGTTAACTGCTCTTTATTTGACATTCAGGATGCAAGATGTGGGTGTTTCAGGGGTTTTACAATCAATGCAACATTTCAGCTTTGTAATGGAGCTATTTTCTTTCACCAGAAATATACCCGTGTTAAATTGTTTCTGTATATATGGCTGCAAAACATTAAATATTAAAAAGGTAAATAGTCTTCTTTTTCTCTGAGTATATTTAGCAACATTCATTATACAGGCAAAAAATACACATCCATTAAACCAGAGCTGTTTGGGGTTTGAAATATCTAAACCCATGTAGTATTTTAATGTTCACTGTTCATTTCTTTGCTTTACTGAGTAAATTAAAAAGAACTTTCTTTGTTCCTATACAAACATTAATAAAAAGAAAAATCTTCACTTCAGCAAGGGGTTTGCTTGAACAAAAAGGCAGTGTTAGGCCGTGAAATAATATTTTTGCAGTGGTTACGTGAATAATGAGCTTCATCTCTGTTATTGCACAAAACCCAGAAGGGAGATCCTTGGCTGGTACAAAACATCACTCAGTTTGCCTTCTGACTTGCGTCAAGCAAATTCTTTTTCGTGTATATGCAGTGCAGGGAGAAAGACAGAGGATGAATGTGGGCAGAGAATTCCTTTCTCTGGTGCTGTGGTCCAGAAGCAGTCGTGGTGCTTCCAGAAGCACTGCGAAGCTGGCCTGCTTCAGCGGGAGCGGATACAGGCGTGTTTCCCGGTCAGAGGATTAGCTTCGGGGACTGTGCCAAAACTCAGCCGCAGGCTGGATGGGTGAACGGTTTGATCGCATGTTCGCGGACCGTTCCTTCCTGCTTCTCAGTAACAGGATGTTTGTTTAGAGGGAAAATTGGATATTTGACATGGGATCACGGAACGAGAGTTTCATCTTTGGGAAGGATGATTATTGACTTTCTGGTAATTTATAAACAAATAACATTTGTTGATCAAGTATATATGAACAGTGTGGAACAGTCAGCCCTTTTGCACTAACTTTCTCTATATAAAATATTAAATATATTCTTAAATATATGCAAATTCAAATACAAATATGATGCAAGTCCTCCATAAATTACATCCCACTCTCTTGTTCCACTACCCTAGTGGCTGCACTGGTGTTTTTGTAAGTAAATGCCAGGAGCATATGTGGTGTTCAAAGGACAACGTAGCCACTTAAAAATAGTGATATTTTGCCTCAGTTCTGCTCCAACTTTGGCAGTCAGATGGAAACATTTGATTTGCGATCACAGGACAAATGCTCGGGTTGAATATTTACGGCTGGAGCTGAAGGCTGGATGCTCTCTGCTCTCCTGGGGGCTGCAGCAGCTTGTCCTCCTGGCTCAGCGCTCACCACCAAGAGGATGGAGATGTGCCACCACCTTCAGGTATTTCAGACCCTTGGTTTGTCCCTGGCATCTTTACTGTTGCTTGATTTGCTGTTGCAGTTCCTGAATATGTACACAAGGCGATAGCTGAGGGATGAAATCCTTGATGCAGGGGGTTGTGGTAGAGCCACGGTCCGAGTCCCGTGAAATTAGTGGGGCATCTCCTGTGAACTGCGGCGGTCTGGACTGCCCCTACAGAGAATGTGGGGAGGAAAACCTTATAAAAGCAGACAGAAATCTAACTTTGTCACCGTGCTCTTCCTCTTCCATGCACGCTGTTGGGGTCCCTCTGTAAAAGATTATGCTGAGGGATAAAAGTGGAACCTGCTCCGTGCACCTACATTGAGCAATGGTAGGACAAAACGTAGGACAAATTTTGTTCCCATTGGAGCCAAGGAATTCAGCTGTGCTGATTTTAGAAGGAGCAGGATTTGGCATGGTATATGCAGGTTGCAGGCTGAAACAAGTATGCGTTTAAAAATTCCAGTATATAGAACATAATTTTGTCAAAGTCTGCGGAATTTAAGTAATTGCATTTTCATCACTTACGTCTCCGTTTACAAATGTAAATGTATGCACATATAGAGTTCAGTCTTGCTATGAGTGTTGCCAAGAGGAACTTGCCACTGACTTTCTGGCACTGATAAAAGCCTATCTATAAAACGGGTAATTGAATTAATACATTTGAAATGGATCTTATGTAAAATATAATGGAAAGACATATTTATATTAATTTAAAGAATATGAACATTAAAGTACTACCTTGTAAAGCAATTTAATTCAATGGTCTGAAGACAATTGTTAGCTAAATTAGTGTAACTCCTGAGAAAACACAAGAACAATTGAGTTACTCCAATTTATGCTCGTCTGTCTGAGACTAGGATCTGTCCGAAGGCAGATAAATACATCATTCCACATTACCGTAACTCAGTAACGTTGCAGAAATATTAAAGTGTAAAAGTGCATACTGTGCAATTCAGCAATTCAGAATACAAGAGGGTTGAAATAGGTTTGTTCTAGAAATCACAGTTCAGAATATCCTGGGTTTTGTGCATAGGAATCATCAAGCATGCAATTTTAGTAACATATATTTGTAATAGTGTCTAGCCCTGTTTGGTGGGTCTTATTCGGCACTGTTCCGATCACAAAATGTTAAATGTGTACGGGTCAGCCCCTTGTTGCTTGTTTCAGTTTTGGTTTGAACCCTACAGCTACTGGCATGGCTAAAACAGGGCAAATGCTTCTAGCTGTGAGCTTGAGTGGGCTAAATATAAATGGTTATGACAATCTCATATTCCTTTTATTTGTAGGATTCCAAAACCCATCTTAAAGTCCACAAACTGCACTGAAGTCTTTAGGTAAGCTTTTTAATGGTAGCCAAGGTACCGAAGTGCATTTCTAGGGAAAATGTGCGTTATCAGCACAACCAGTCCTGCCCGTGGCTGGCATTACCGGGGGAGCTGGACTTGTAACGGGCTCTTGCAAGATCTGCTGGACGTTTGGTGTAAGGCAGCCCCTGTGCTGGTTGCTGAATGAAAGAATACTCTGTCTGGTGGTCTGGTTTCTTTGTTTCAGAGCAAAACAATAAAATGTTCTGGAAACTGGAAAAGCAGAGCAGTTAAAAGCCCCCCTACATCTGAATCCCTCTGGAAACAGTGCTTCGTCTCGTGGCTGTAGGAAGGGAGACGGCTGGAAGTAGTCTTGTATTTGACAGTTGCTGATTGTGATTTCTTTGCTTTTTAAGTCAGGAGACAATTATGAAACTACAGTACAGACATTTGAAGGGAGCTAGGGTTTAAAAATGAGAAATATCAGAGAAAGGTTTTTGTATGGTGAGTGTGTAAAGAAAGGTGAAACTTGGGAGCCTTTGCAACTCTTATAAGGCTGAAAACTCCATCTTGCAATTTAGGGACAGCTGAGTAAAAGGCTGTGAGATGCTCAGAGAGGGACTACAGGAGATCAAAAATTAACCCTCATGAGAGCAATGAGAGTTCACCAGCAAGTTATTCAGCAATTGGACTAATGGTGTGGGCAGCGCTTTGAATTTGTGAATGTGGGTGGCAGCAAATCCAGAATATCCCAGGGATGGCCACGAGGTAGGATGCTAGATGAAACTCAGAAGTTTTCAGAAAGAAGATAATTCGAAGAGTAAATGGATTTAAAAAAAAAAAGCCTAAAAACATAATAGTGGGTGTTAATAAATAGATAAAGACAATGATTGTTTGGACAAAGGAGATGACGAGTGCCCCAAGGTCTGGTCAGAGAAGTGCCAAAGCCTTTAGTCTTATCCAAAATTGCTTTCCCTGGGGAGGCAGGGAGTGAGGGCGGGAGTGGCACGGCTTGCAGGATGCTGCAAAATGCAGAGGCGCTCCCAGAAAAACAGAAAATGGGGCCGATGGGACTTCTGCAGGCAAACTGTTCCTGGCCCACCTGTGTTGTTCCCGCCCCATGTTTTCATGTAGTGCACTGAGATAGATAATGCAATCATATTGGTCTCTGATAATGCCCAGGCCTTGCGCTGCCCTACGGAGGCTGAATTAGAGGAAAAATGCATGTGTATTACAAGTATCGGTTGTTTGTACTTCTCCTCTTAGTTGCAACTGGTGATGTTTGCATATGTTTTTCGTAGAAAGAATACTTAACACGGGGAATTAAGTCTTCTTAAAATGCACTTTTCCTAGATTGATGGTTAGTAGGTCTTCATATATGAAATCAGTCTTTTTTTAATCTCTTGTATTAGCTTCCGGCGGGTAGTCATTCTGCCAGACAGAAAACAAGCTAACAGAACATAACAGCTAATAACCTGTCATTCTCATAGCTAATGAGGTGAGTTTTGATTCATATCTCAGTATCTAAAGATCACAGTGACGGCAACTTTCCTTATCTACAGCTACATCTTCAAAACCTGTCTTAAAATTGAAGAAAGGGAAATGAAGATCAACTGTATGACATAAAGTCAGCGTGAGCACATCTTCCTCAGAGGACTGGCAGGAGAGCCAAGCTTTGCAGCCCCTTTTCCCATTTACCTGCAGTCTTCTGGCAGGTTAAAGGTCAGTTTTCCTCTGAAAGAAATCACTACCTGAAAGCGGAACAAGATAGCTCTAAAAACTCAGCGAGAGCAGGAGAATTCTTCTGTACAGCCAGTACGCAGTATACACATATCCTTAGTAAGAGAGATTTTAGATTGAATGTATCACGTTTTAAAGTCTTTCCCTTTTGGTTTCACATTTGAGAATAGGTGAGAAATGCGGAAGGGGTGATGTTTTATTGCATTAACACTTCTTGTTAAACTCCTGGAAATTTTGAAAACTGAAATTAAAAATAACTACATCAGAATGTGAAGTCTTGCAGAATAAGAGGTAATGATAGCGTATCTCACCTTTCAGGCCTGCTCCATGTCATTACCAGAACGGAAATTGTTAATGTAGGAAAAAGTGGTCGTGCTCTGTCAGATCACTGAGTACAGCTTAATGTTTGCAAACAGAGAATAAACTTGCTGCCTAAGTGCAGTGTGATTTTTCCTCCACATTTTGGAGGATAAAACTTGGTATGAGCCTGGAGGGGTGTTTCTTGTATTTATCCGGGCCCTTGAGTGTGTAGGGTGTGTGCTCTCATGATACACACCCAGTGTGCACAGCTGGGGAGCAAAAGGGAGGAAACATGCAGAGCTGCTGCTCGCTGTCTGTGCAAGCTGTGTTTGAGAGCGGGAGTGCCTTAGTGAGTAATGCAAGTGATGGGATATTGGCAGGGAAGGGTTTGGTTCACCTAGTATGTGTTTCATGAATTTGGTTCCCTACGAGACCACACAACCCAACCTAGACTTGCTTTGCAAATTCTTATGTGACTTAATGTGCCAACAGTCCAGAAGGAAAAGGGTTTATCCCAAACCCACTACTGACCCACTGGTCTGGACTTCTTTACGTTCAGAAAGCTGCATTCAGGGTTGATGCACAGGAGTGAGGAGATAAAGGAAGAGGAAGGTAGAATTATTCACTGATAAATGACAGTTTGGGTAAATTTCTGCAATTAAATGCTGAGGGCACCTGGAAGAGCATAGTCAGAATGGAACATCTGTAGTGCTTTTTAAAAAATGCCATGAGTTGTAAGTTAAAAGAATTTTTTTCATTCTTTTCCTGTTTTGCCTATTGCAACAGAGGCTGCAGCACATGCCCTGTTCTCTCTGACGGGCTGTTATGGCCCACAGTGAGTCTATCCCACCGTGAGAATGCTGTGTAAGAGGAAGAGAGCAAAAAATCCAAGTTAAGTTCGGTTCTCTCTCTTTTGGGAGACTACAGGAAGAACTTGGTGACTGGCTTAGACTAGCACCCCTATTATGTGATGGCAAAAGTTGGGTGAAGTCTACACAGGTAAACTAAGGCAGTTTTCTGCACTGTACCCGCAGTTGTTCCAAGCCAGCGAGGAAAACCAGAAATTGGTCACTTGACCAATGTGGGGAGAAAAGCGGCGTGGAAGATGCGTGTGGGAGAGAGAAGCGGTGTCGGTCCTTGCCACTTGGCAGATGTTCCTCTCTTGCCTCAGCCATTTCACCAGCACTTTGGGGGGAGAGGCTGATGTGGCTTCTCCCTGCTGTGAGCACAGGGTTGATAAAGGGTGGTGAGGAACTGCTCAATGGGGAAAAAAAAAGCCTCTTGGTCTGGCTAACGAATTCAGAAACAGATTTAATTTCTGAGATTTACGTTGCTTTCCTGTGCAGCTGAGTTAGGGCTTTGTTGGGATTCGGGGACTATCCGCCTTCTCCCTGCTGCTTACACGTCTTAAAACTCGTGCTGCTGGCGGGGCAGTTCCCTGCGGAGCCACCCCGTATTTAAAGCACAGGCCTGAGGGAGGGTGAGCGCTGGAGTCTGTGCCCTGGCTCTGGCAGTTGACCAAGAGGTTGTTGTCTCATGGAGACAACCGGAGGAGGGCCTGGGCTGGGGCCCTCTCCCCTATTGGCAAGCCACATAAAACCGATACTGAAGGACCATGGGTAAGTAATGCTTCTTTCTTCTCTCTCTTTGGGTTCTAAAATACTGCCTGATAAATTAGGAAGATTCTCTAAATCTGCAAACGGTAAATAGAAGTGAGGTTCTTCACTTTTTTGAGTTATGTTGTCCAGTAATGAACATCTAAATTCATATGCCATAAGCGGCAATGATACACGAGGAGGGACAGCTTTGTAGGCTTGCTATCCGTGCATTACATTTGTAAAATTAATTTGTTCTCATTTCCCAAATATATATTGTTTTTACAACCCCCAAGAATGTAAGAAGCCAAATGAAACTAATGTCAATGAAAGTAGACACCTAGGTACAAATAGAAATAAAATGCATAAATATATAACAATCAGAAAAATATTAAAAAGATGAATTTTATCATTAGCTGAATCTTTTAGGGCAATTTTGCTGTCTCCAAAGCAACATTAATAAGCAAGTCTACAGTAAGACAGAGCAGAGCTGTGATTAGAGAGGGATAATGGGTAGCTATCGGCTTTACAATGCGCTTCCCATCTGCATGGTGCTCGCTCGCTCAGGGCACTCACGTGCGAGGGCCTTGCCTGCTAAGGGGCGAGAAGGGAGGTTTCTGAAAGCACAGAACATAGTCAGTACAGAACTGGCATGTAGTGACAAGATGAAATGCTGGCCTATTCTGGCAGAAGTCCTGCCTCAGATGTCAGGACTGGAATTTAAGGAGAAGCGAAAAAAAGTGTACTATTTCCCACCTCTTTCCTTTTTCTTTTTTTTTTTTTTTTTACACACATTATAAGGAAAAAAAAGATGCTATAATTAAATTGCAGAAGGCCTTCTCATTCCAGCTCTGGCAGGAAGTGGGAGTGCTAGAAATCTTTCGTTTTTTTTATATTAAAGGAAGCTAGGCATGTTTTTACCAGGTCATAGATAGGAATGAAAATCTTTGGTACTTTGCGTTGCACATTGAAGATTTACCTGGCAGTATTGATAGAAGCCACAGAACAGGATATGAAAAATCCTAACCTTTAATAAAGACGAGGATCTCTCCCATATGAAGTATCACATGCAGATCTGCAGGGACATGCTTATTCTCCCACGTTTGTTATTCTGCAATTTAAAAGTCAGTTCCTAACTTATATAAGGCCAAGTCTTGGAGTTCATAGGTAAACTTGGATAAAAAAAAAAAAATGGAGTCAGCCTTTTTCTAATGACTCCAGTGGCCTTTGGATGAGCTTTTCAATTATTCATTTCATTTTATTTAGGAAAACTTGTACATACTCTGTTATTTCACTTGGATAAGTTCTGAATAAAACCCTGTTATATTATTAGCATTAATATGAAATACAGATTACACTAATTTGGTTGTTAGGCTCAACATGGACTTCTGAGAATTCTTGATAAATCTGATTTTAGTTTTGAATTTGCAATGAGATTTAAAAGTTTGATCAATTTTGTATGGCTTAAAGTTTTGGAGTATTTCAAACCCACTATAATCATTCATTAAATCGGCACTTAGAACTTCGCTACATGCGTTCCCAATTGGAAATAACTAGTTTAGACTGCAGAAATCTGAATGACAGCTGTCAATGAATTACTTCTAAATTCTCTATAGCAGTGTGTTAGCTTTCAGTTTGTTTTATAATTGTTAGAGATTCGTGTTCAAAGGTATAGTTTTGACTTTCTGCTAATCCTTCTGATTTAATCAGTGTAATAGTCTTTCAGCAAAGGAAGTTAATCAAAAATAATTAGAAGTGACAGGAGAAAGTAGATGGTACATCAGATTTTTTTTGGACAATGCTTGAAAGACTCAGAATCATATCTAGTGCGAGCACCTAAGACTATGTCAAGTACCATGATAATTATAAAACCTTTTTGTTCTAGTAAATATGTAAATAATATATAATGAACAGTGGGGACAAGTCAAAGTCCTCACCTCCTCAACAAGCAGCAAGAGGTGACCTGCTTTTGGGGAAGATGTGTATGCAACTCAGCATGATTTTTCTATTCTTAATCAACTTTTCAAGGGGGAGAAGAAAGCATTGGCAGGAATCAGGTTTATGAGCTAAGAGAAATGCCTCGTGTCCATGTGTACTTATTTAGAGGGAGTTTGTTCGGAACAAAGCCAAGGCTGAATCCTGTAACCCTCACACAT
Source organism: Anseranas semipalmata (assembly GCA_013399115.1). NCBI lineage: Eukaryota > Metazoa > Chordata > Aves > Anseriformes > Anseranatidae > Anseranas > Anseranas semipalmata. The sequence continues at coordinate 705,821 of VXAA01004808.1, read as the reverse complement.
GAGCGGTGTAAATGTGACTTACAGGATCTGGCTTTGCTGTCCCTGGAGGAGCTGCCTTGGTTTTTATTCCATGTCTTCTGCTGCTGAATTTACAAATTCATCCCATTCAGTGTTTACCTTCTGAAGTCCCACTAGCTTGTTTCCAGACTCCCACTGCAACCCCAGGAACGTGGTAGGTGCCTCTGCCGAATTCTGTTTGAATTGACCTGTTGCTGCAGGTCTCATGAAAACCTGTGCCCCAAGGGCTGAGGAACAGCTAACAGTTCATAGTTGGAAGCTGTTAAAAGAGCAAAAAATCAATCCACACGTTAGCTCTACCCGTTCCCTCTGGAGAAGCACATAACCCAGGTAAAGAACAAACTAGGTGCGACTCAGTGCCTTTTGTACACGGTGACTGTAGTATGGAGTTGAGCATCTTTGCTTGCAGCATCGTTATCAGCAAGGCTAGTGGCTTTAAATGCTTTTCATTCTTTTTCTCCCATCTGCCATGTTCCCACAGCTATGTGCAAACTCTGACACATTTGTGGCTTGTTGATCACTTTTTCACTGGTCACAGCTCTCTGAAAGATAGGATGGCAATGGTACAGCAGGGTAATTTATACACATTGAGGTGACACTAAGTTTCTCTGTGAGAAATGTGCTTGAAATTCTGCTCCAGAGAGAGGTGAGGGACCAGGTTTCTCACTGTTGTTGCATCTAGCATTCAGGGCTACTACTTGGTAGTTGGTGGTGTGTGGTACCCAACAGCTCTGGGTGGAGACCACATGCACACTGCTGTCAAACACAGAGCAGAAAGCTGCATCTTCCCTAAGAGGGCCTCCAGGTGTAATTACAAGAGAAAGCAATAGATGGATCCAAGCAGAATGCGGGATTAAAATAAGTAAATGAAAATTAAAGGAGTAAAGGAAGATTATGCAGTAGTCTCAGCATGTCAGCATCCTATCCATCTGGTTGTAAATTGTAACCAGAGCAATTTGGGAAGGGATTTGAAGAAGATACTTCGAAACTATCTTCCTGGAAAGTCTTTCAAAGTATAGTGGGAAGCATGGGAGGAAAAAACAAGGATGCTTAAGTGCAATGTGCAGGTGGTCACTGAGCATAAGCTACAGTTGGGTTTAGGAGGGCAGATGTTGAAAGGGAAAGACATCCAGATGGAGGGGAGTCTGGAGCATGGAGCAAATGACTTAAGGAAAGAATGAAAAGCTGTCAGTTCTGGTTACTGAGCTTCACGTGGGGATGGCTGGCAGAAGAGGAGGGAGAGGGTTGGTGGTCAGTGCTGAAAGACACCACCGTATAGATGCAGAAGGGGAAGGAGGTGACAGAGATACTGGGGGGGCTCAAAACCTACTGTGTTTAGGTGTGCAAAGACTTCAAGCAGAGGAAGAAGAGAGGGAAGGAGTAGAAGGGCCTGGCTGCCTTGCAGGATGAGCATGAATGGCTACAAGAGCAGAAGGAAAAGACAGATGATTTACCTCGCAGTTGTGAGAGGGCTGCTGTGTGATCTCCCGAGATGGTATTAGTTCTGGTGAGCCTGATAAAACGCAAGTCCTCTCACTCCTTATCCTTCAGCTGCAGGAAGGAAGAAGAAATAATATTCTGCTTTTCATCCTTCTTTCTCACTCCTCGCTCCCGAGGAGTAGCTTCCCAGGCTGCCAGCCTCTAAAACAGCTGTATTTTAGCAAGTTTGCTTATCTGCATGTGGCCTCAAGGAGGGAATCCTAACTGCAGCGATGCACTGGCTATTTTCTGTCTTCTGTAATTTCTTCCATTTGTTTTTCAATCAATACAGATAATAATTATTCCCTGTAGAAATGCCTTTTAAATAGAATTGCAATTCTCTAGAAATTATAAGGAAAACTACGGTATAATGAAGCATATAAAATCAATGCTGATGTTGAAATAACTTCTGGCCTTCAGCAGAGGAGACTCACATGTCTTCATACCGATGATCTAGTAGCACATTTTAATATGAGCATTCCAAAATTTTTAAGATTTTCCCAGCAGGTTTCGTATTACACAACATTTCAATTAACCATGGATTATCACTAGAGAGGGAGGCGAGGATTCATCTGACAAATGATGATAATTTAAGTAATGATTTAGGTGATGTGCACTTGAATGCTAATTCTGTTGTGGCTTGGAACATGAGACATGATTAATTTAGACAGTTTTCATGTGACTAAAAGGATCCAGATATCAGCCCACAGCTGTTCCCTTTTTGGAAAATAGCTCCTATTTTTCAAGAGGTGATAGAGTATCAATTTTAAAGGCAGTTTGTTCTCTGTTGTGTGCTCCTGGACTTCTGTGAGCAAAGGCGGATCCACAAATAAGGATTTTGTCTTCCAGCAGAGTGTCAAGAGCAGCACATGTCACCTCTCCCAGGTGTGCGGGGACACAAAATAATTAGCTATGATGAGAGCGATTTCAGCGCTCACAGATGCCTTCAGAGCATCAACACCCCGTGTGGGGTTTTCCAGCATCCGCCAAGGATGCGTGTGCCTGGGTGATGAGCTCTAATTGCAAACGAGCCGTCCAAAACACCAATGTCCTTGGGGGGCTGCCCTTGGGCAGGAGACAGCTGCCTATCAGCTACCAAGAGGATGGAGGGGCTTGGTGAGGGTGTGTTTTGGGGGGGAAGGGGAAATCCTGCATGGGATCGAAGTGAGAGATTTAAAAATGTCAGTATATTTTTTTTCCTCCATTCAATTTGTATCCTGTTTTGGAGACCTGTAGGTGCTGCCCTCGTTAGAGCAAGCCCATTAAAACCAGTCTTGCTGGAACTTGAAGAGGGCCCATGTATCATCTGGCCCCAGAAGACATTTCAATGAATGTAAATTGTGAATATAAAGCAACAGACAGAATTGGCCAAATTATGTCTGAGATGGGACTCGAGCTCCTCACATTATTCAGAGTCCTTGGAGACGCCTTAATTCTGCATTTCCTGATGTATGCGTGCATGGATGGAGCTCAGCTGTAAGGTGGCCGTACACACCGTTCTGTTCCTACCCCTGCATAATTTTCTGTAATTCCATAAATGATGTTAACTTTAATGATTTAACAAGAAATATAATTATGGTTTCTACAGCAACCATGGCTTTAAATATCCTGAATTATGTACATGTATAATCTCAAACATAATGAAAGAGTAATGCAACTCATTGCATGCAAATTATATTCAAAGTTAGGACTTTTAAGAGAAAACTGCTTTTGAATGATCCGGATGGAAAAATATGTATGAGAAACCCCTCCTTAGCATGAGAATTTCTGCTGTTTCTTGCTTGGAAAGTTAAAAATAAAATAGATTTCCTTCAAACTTCTCGAGCCAATTAATTTCTTGGCTGAAAATAAGCAGGCGAATATTGTTTGTGAGCGGTGTTGAATATTAGCATGAGCTGTAAGCTTGTGAGACTGCCTTCTGATGCAGAATCGTGGTGTTGCACCCAGGAGGAGTTTACACAACGTGCTCTTCGGGAAGGGACCGCTGCCAGCAGAACGACGAGGGTGGGTTGCCTTTGGTTTGGTCCTCCGAGGTCTTGCTGTGGGGCTGGTTGCATTCGAGAACGTGGTGTCCTGTGAGTGGTGGTAGCCCTGTTGTTCAGCAAAAAACTGCCCAAGGAACTTTTGCCTTCAAGAACAAATTCGTTTGCGTCAGTTCAATTACAGTCAGTTCAATCTCTCACAGAGATATACTGTAACGTGCACTAACGAAGGAACGGAAGGCAGTGTGAAGACGGGTGACAACAGTGTTACGAGCAGGGAAGCAGGCAGAAGGAAGGAGTGCAACACCTTGGCTGATAAAACAGATGCTCCTAAAATAGTTAGGAAAATTGCCAGTGGGCTGGAAACACCGAAGTGACGGGGGCACAGGGCCTCCCTACCCACCTAAACACCGAAAGGAGCAGTCCTCCCCCCGGCTAGCAGAAGCTGTGAATTCTTCTGCTTTAAAATGCTTTGAGTCTGTATTATGGCATGGGCTTGCGAGGAATTTTTGGATCTCTTGCAATCACAGCCCCCTCATCTCAGGTGTAGGAGGTGAGGCCAGTTCAGCTTTTTCATTCTTATTTAAAGGAGTGGTTTCTTTTTATATTTTTTACCTACGTGGGGATTTTTCTTTCTTCCTTTTCTTTTGGATTTACATTGGTGTAACGGAGAGCAGGATTTGATTTTGTCTCCAAATGATTAGCTGTGTGCTTCATATCCTAGTATATTCATATCCTATCTGTGGGGATATGGAGGAGGTTTAGATGTGGCACTGAATACTTGAAGTTTTAATAAGGCCCTAGACTTAAATTATGAATCTTTATAAACTACTCTTATAGTCATTAAAGTGTGTTATTAATGAATACAAAAAAGTATGGATCTTTGCCTCTGAGTACCTGCACTTTTCTTGTGTTTTGATCCTAACAAGTTTAGAGATTCTGTTTTATTTCTGAGCTGTTCTAGCTGTAGGCAAGCATTTCAGTAAAATTATACTGGGGAGTTAGTGAACTTTAAATGAAAAAAAGCACACCAGAAGTTAGAACAAAAGACATGCTAACTAGATGCAGGCAGAGAAGAATGATTTTGTCTGGCAGTAGGATTTAAAATATTCAGTATCTCCAATATCTTGCCCCATCATACTCTGACTAAACTGCGATAAGTTTAAATACCATTGAAAGAAACATACATTAATTTATTTTGAAAAATCTTTTTTTTTTCTTCTTCTACTGTGAGCAAAGCTGCCAAGTCACCATAAACAAGGCCACCTCTTGTGGCAAATTGTCTACCTCGGTATGCATAGAGAAGGTGAAGAAACTAATCTCTTTCTCTCTTTACAGGATACTTTTGTTGAAAACCTAGAATTTATGTTTAATACTTTCACAGTTGATTTCTCTCCTTAGGCTTATATAACCACCAGATGTCTCTAAAACCATATTCTCTCATAAACATTTTATAGTCTTTGAAGATGTTGAAAATCTGGGATTTATAGGACTATTACATCCATCTACCCAGGGATCAAAAACTCTATTACAATTACCCCAAGTGCAAAGTCAGAAAATTTATTTAGTTGTGCAGATAAGTTTGAGAATTTTCAAAAGTCCTCATTTAATCTGTATACAGTAAAATTTAATATATTAACCTCCTTTTGAGACATAAAATTAAAATCCCTGTAGGATACAATACTTTTATCAAAAATGTACGTAAAGGAAGATTTATTAAGCAGGATAGCAACTCCATGAATCTGAATATGCCATATGGTATTCTGTTTCCTTGTGCTTATTTGAAGTTGATTCAGTTTCATACAAATACACTTTTTAGATTCAAATAAAGAAGTCCCAAATGAAGCAGAATTTTGGATGAACTGGGGAAAAACATCTGCCTCGTGTTCTGAAGGATGCCTGCTGTAAAAATGCTGTCCTTCATCTTCCTGTATGAAATCTTGAGGCTGGTAGTTCAGGCAGATGAGATGACAGCCAAGATGTGGTCTCGTAGGTATTCAGAGCAGGCATATGCAAGCTGAATCTCCTGCTCGGTTATCACCCGTGCCAGCTGGTAGCAAAAACACATCCCCTTGGAAAAGGTGAACTTGACCCTTACAAATTAAAAAGGGTGAGGAGGAAGAGGGTGAAGCCCAAGGGTCTCCAGTACAGGATGTTACCCACGGCTGGAGCAGGTCTTTCCCAGAGACAGGGAATGCCTACATCTGGTGCTTCCTAAGGGGGGAGGCTTGGTGTTAATTTAGCATTTGCACTTCTGCTTTAGCCATGCCTTGGGAGCATTCAGAGCTGTGACCTAAGGTTAATTTCCACCTAGCACTCGAACAGCGGGCGAGGCTGCTGGGTTGGAAGATCCCCAGGAAACTACTGAATGGGGCAGAGCCACAGGCGTAAGCGCAGACACCGAGGTAGTGTCTCGGCCACGTAGCCAAAGCCCGATGTGAAGGCACCGAGGGCTGCTGTGATGTGGCACCGCTGCTGGTGGCTCTCGCGTTTCCCCGGCGGCTGCCCTGGTTCAGCTCTGGCTGCCCTCGAAAGCAGATGGCTGAGCTCATCTGGGTCTAACCAGCCCCCAGAACCTTCATCTTTAAAATGAATTTCAAGCATGGCCATGCAAAACACTGAACTGGCAGAGCTGCAGCCGTGGTCTGGTGTTTCAAAGCTCTGGGGAGCTTTTCCTCCTGTCCTGCTGCCTCCCCAGCTGTCACTGGGTCGTTGGGGTGCAAATGTGCTCCATCCGTGTCCGCAGCCCTGCTAGCACTCATGAGCCATGCTGTGGGCTCCGTTTGTTTTTTGATAAAGCAGCTGGACTAGCGTGTGCTGGCGCGGTTGTGTGGAAGCTGCAGAGACAGCAATAACTGGCTGGGAGAGGGGACTGGGGGCGATGCCACCGTGCTCAGGTTTGAGTTTTTGGATTCTTTGTTGCCCCCGCTAAAACAGCGGTCTGCAAATCACATCTCTGATGGCATGCTTTCTAGTTTAAGGATTTTTCTGATAGGACTTCTGCTGGAGCTACACGCTCATTTAATGTGGGCTACTAAACAGCTGTTAGGCGATAATAAGTTTCATTGCCAGCTTGAGCCAAAGTGGTTTCTGCTATTGTATAATGTTTTCTCTGCTTCATATCTGCATAAATGGTAGATAACAGCTCTGCACCTGAAATGTAATTCCTGAAAGAAGACCTTGGGCAGAGAAGGCTCACTTTGGAGGTAGCCTGAGGGCCCTAAAGGTAGAGCTGTGCTGCTATTAACCATAAGCAAGTGTTTTTCCAAGTTCTAACTTTTTTTTTATGATCCAGTCTTAGTAATTTTGTTTACCATGTGAATGCTACTATTGACATTTATTTAGAGCAACATAAATATAAAATGATGTCTGTCTCCTCAGGAGTCCCAGCTCTGCAGTAACATTTTTGCAGTTACTGAGGTTACTGAGCTCTGTCTGCAGCCTTTGCGTGAGTGGGGAAACCCACTTACCACCACTTAAGGAAAGGCTGCAGACAAGAGGCATGCCTTTATCCCATCACCAGTGTTGAAAAAATTGTAGGAATGTAAAAACTTCTGAGACCTCCACGTCTTATCGTATTTGTTTGGAATTGCCCGGTACGCTCAGGGATTCTCGGAGTAAAAGCAATTTTAGGTTGCATGGAGTAAAACTCGGTAAGAAGGCTGGTCTGTCTCGTTCTGTGCTTCACTTTTCCCCCCTTAGTTCAGTAGGAGTACTCTGTAATAAGCTGCAAAAAGCTATTTTCTTTCATGTTAGACCAGAAGCTATTTTTCTCGTGACCATGCTGCTTTGCTTCACTAAGTGTGAAACGGGACCTAATGCAAAAGGCCGGCTAAGTAAAATGTGCAGGCCCTGATTCGTTCACATGTCAAACACGTATTTGTAACCTCAGGCTTGCTTAGAGCTTACAAACGTAGTGAAGGATTTGCAAGATCAAGGCCATTCTGATTAAATCTAGAAAAGGGCTATATATTCAAATATTTTTTTTGATTAGGAGTAGCACCCTTAAATTTTTTAATGACTGATATTTATTATACTAGGACCTGATTAACAAAGTGTTTATTACTGTCGGAGCCGCTTCTCTACAGCATCGTTAATATGGGAACAGGCCTAGCACAGGCAATCAAAGTTAAACCTGAGACTGAGGTTCATTTCAACTACATTTAGCCCTCGGAAGGTCGGGAAGCTGGTTTAATCTAGCTGTCTGCTCTCTCCCATCATCACGTCCCATTCAGGAAAATGCAATAGGTAGGAAGAATTGCTTTCTGAAGTGCTGCTTTTCCTCCATTGGTCGCAGAGGAATCCCATGAACAAGCTCCTATTAGACATTTAGATGCTCTGCATATATGTAGAACACATGCACAAATGATACTCATTTTCCTTTCCTGGGGTGCAATTATAGTTGGTAAGTGGGCATATGAACCTTTCAAGCCCTTTTTGCCTGAGTAGGCTGTTTATTACCTTACTCTGTAGAGAACACAATAAATTAATTAGCACAGTGAACTGTATTTACATGGTCACCTGTACAGTGTCAGGCGGGACAAGGTTAAGAGATGCATGGGCAAATTTTGTGGCAGTAAGAATGATTTATCATATTATTATTCGTCTTTTGTAGGAATCATTATTGAGTTAATGTAGTGTGTGAATCTGAGGCAAGGGTTTTAAAGAACATGCGCGCTAATCAATAGTTTGTGAGAGCTTGAGAAACAGGTTATTGAAATCAGTCATAATTGGCAGTAGATAAAATCCTAATAAATCACTGGTAATGCAGTAGTTCTCTTCAAATTGAAAAAAATGGAAAGATTATGAGAGGGTTGGAGCAGTGAGCTATGAAATTATTCAGGAAATGAAATGATGACAAGAAGAACTGATAGTGATGCAGGGATACCTGTATGGGAACATCATCTTAGTGAAGAAATCACCATTTCCCGATGGACAGACCTTTGGGGATGAAGAGAAATTGAGAGAAGAAACGATTATATACTCCCAGGACGCACCAGCCTCCCTCCATAACTGAGGCTGTGTGTTACCACCATTGCTTTGGCTGAAATGCACACTGTAATTTTTCCTTTCTGTTGTGTGAACATTTTTAATGGGAATATTTAATTTCAATCAGAAAGCTTTATCTTTCAGGTAAGATGAAATGCCAAGACCGTGCTAGCCTCAGGATGGATTTTAAAGCAGGGCTCTGATTTATTTTAGAAGTAAATTCACTTTCTGTCCTGTGCAGAGGACAGCCGTTCCAGAGCATCCTACCCGAGCTGTCTCGAGCATTTCCTTCTTGCTCTCCCCTGCTCTGGTCCTGAGCTGGAGAAGCAGCAGTGGTTGCGTTGTGCAACCACGTTCTGTGTTGGGGTTTTTCCTGTCTGTGGTCTCTATGGACTCTGCCTGGTGTGTGCCAATTAATAATGCTGCTAGGTGCCACCTGGGTTGGCACAGTTAGAGATATAAAGCCAGATATTTTATTACTGTGTACTGTTTGTGGGAGAGGAAAAAAGTGTATGATCATAACTTACTGTGTATATGGAAAGGAATGGAGTGAAAGTTCAGCCCTGGCATTGCAGCTTCTGACATATCATAACTTAATGCAAACAACTTTTTACATGGAAGCCTACATACTGCAAATGTTCACTAACACCAACATAAAATATTTGCAGCCATTCACACGAATCCCCTGCTTTCTAAATTAATGTTCTAAATTAACATATGCAGTATTTGCAGACCTGGAGTTACCTAGAAATCATAAAAGTCAAATCATGTCTTTGTAAAGGAAATCCAACTAGGTATGCCACGTTTAAATCCCCAGTCTACTATGTAAGCACAGCACAATTTCTTTAATAAGATATTGGTGTGGGTCAAGAGGGAAAAATGGCTCTCCGAGGCATTGGGTTAACAGTGTATGAAGTACTTTTTAGATCGTGTTTGGAGCATAGGGTCAAGTTTTGGTTATCCAATGTCAAAAAAGATTAAAAAAAAAAAATGGGCACGTTAGTAAAAGATATAAATAAATAGTAGAGTAGCCAAGATAACAGATGGAATTTTGATCAAGGAAAAGACCGACAAATGGATTTTTTTTGACTGGAGCATAATGAAGAATCAACATTGAAGTAGTTAAGCTAAGGACATTTATAACATTAAATCTTATGGTATACTTGAGGGTGTTGGGTGAAAATGAGTTAGAGAACATAGGACAGGAGAAGACAGGTACCACCTGTCTGGCAGGTACTAAGCTCCAGTTGTGCTGCCACAGAGATTTGGGGACAGTGACTTGCCTGTGTTTAGTCGGATTCCTTCCTCCTCCTTTTTGTCCTATATATGAGGCCTTTTTTTTCTGCTTTTTTTGTTTGGTACTGGACCATTTAACTTGTCACTGCCCAGCCCGAAGCCCAAACAGAGGAGGTGTACCTACTTCTTAATTTCCCGTCACTTTAAATGGGTAGTGTGATCAACTTGCCTCTGGAGGTGTAACACACTTGGGCTGCAAGTTTCATTTACAGTGTCTTTATCCATCATTGCAAGAGCAAGATTTCCTTCTTCTCCAGCTACGTGATCAAACCACTGTTGCCAATGCAGTTTCACATTGACACTGAAACAAAAGTCTAATTGCACACACTTGATTGAGATCACCTTTGTAGCATCTCACAGCTCAGTGAAAGCTGTATACCACATGGAGGGTAGAAATTAGGCTTGTTCTTGGTAACTGCATGGGTGTGAAAATTCTGCAGCCACGCTTGGAAATCATTTTGCTAAACTAATTTTCCAATGTGAAAACCTTGTAATGAGAATCTCTATGCAAGCAGCATTCAAATTGTCTTCCCATCACAGTGCACAAGACTCTTAATGACATTGTCGTGGCGTTTTTATGAACTTCCTAAACAATTTCTTACTATATTCTTGCATTACAATGAAACCATCGTGGGCTCTCTGCACGTTAGTATTGAACTAATATTGCTGTTGTAATCACCCACGTGGACTGCATAAGGATGCTATAATATTTTATTTCTATGTATAGGAAAATTGCAAGAAGGGAGGTATACGAAGTGATTTCCTTCCCTGTGAAATAGGGGCTATTCACAAGATTTTAGCTGTTCACGGTTGAAAAGGCTTGGTTTTGCAAGACATCTGCCGCCCTCCATTTCCGTGGAAAGGGCTCTAACATGAAAATGTGCACCTTTTTAAGATACTGCATTTAAGATGTCTTTAGAGCTGTTCTATTTAGGCTTCTTGAGCCAGAGGCAGGCAAAGACAAAATATTTCTTTTATTTTTCAGTATCTCCTACGTGTCTAACCTGATGTGAACCATTAGAAGTAGTATATTTTGGTTTGGATTCACTTCTTACGTATCTGTTGCCACTATGAAACCATTTCAAGTAGTATATCAATGAAATGTTTTGGGCTAAAATAAGAGATTATAGACCAAATACAGTAAACTATCAACCTTTTCTCAGGAAAAGTAAAGGTGATGCGTAGGCTTTTTCACCTAGACAGTTCACATGTGAGAAAGCAATATAATTCCAAAAGCCTTAGTTTTATTATATTTATTTTTAAATTAAGCAATTTCACATTTTCTGCTCTGGAGACCCAGATTTTTGTTGATAGAATGTTTCTTTCTTTTTTTTTTCTTTTTCTTTTTTTTCCTGTGTTATGATTCCTGTTGGCTGAATCAAATTTGCATGGCTTTTTAAAGCTAAACTTTTATGGGACCAGTAATAATCTTGTTGCCATAATATTATCCTCTTATTCAGGCTTAAAGGCCAGTTTGACTGAAAGGGAATATCTGCAACTGGTAGGTCCCTGAATCTAATTTGCATGTAAATTAAACATTTCAGAATATCACTATGATTTCTGAATACATACAAAGTACACTATTTTGATTCCTGGAAAATAAAAATGCATAACATTAATAAGAAGAATATGATTTATATAGCGGCTTTTTTATCTTACCAATTTCTGTTCATGAGTCTTTTTTTTTTTTTTTTTTTTTTAGAAAGCTTCTGTGGCAATGGCTGATTATTTCTGCTTGTAATGTGGATCAGTATGAGACAGCCCCCCCCTTAATTTCTATTCACATTAATGGATGACTCTCAGGTTAAATGCTGTCTGAAGCCTAACACACTAGGAATTGTTACTATTAAGCATTATTTTATTATAGTCAGGTGGTGAATGTATGAGAGCAAATGGAGGGGAGGAAATTTTAATATATGGATTTGTCCTTTGGCTTGTTTTGGTTCTTTCTGCTATATCCAATTATATTAAACACTGTCCTCATTCTTTGCTTGAGATGGACATTGCAAAAGACAGCTTCATAAGGAGAGCTGTGAGAAACTAAAAAATCAGTCAAATAAAAAACATGAGAAATGGAATGGGGGGAAGAAGAAAAGAAAAAGGTGCCTGCTTGATTTTAGGTTGTATTTAGGAAGTGTTTATGGATCCTACAGGATTCACTGAAGCTGCTGAGATTTGGGCTTTCTGAAACAGAGTTGCTTGTATTTACTGCCGAGTTATTGTTGAGTTTATTACTGAGTTACTCTAATTGTTTGGTTATTGGAAATACTCAGGCTCACCAGCACAGTCAAAAGGGCAAAAAAGCACCAGAGAAAGTTGGGGGAAAAATAGATATTTTTTTTTTTTTGTGAGAACATTAATGATGACAGACGTTCCCTGTGCTGGAGCTGTTTCCCTTCATGTTAATGAAGATGTGATGCAGTGAGCTAACCACAGGACACTTGTGTCTTGAAGGCAAGCATCAGCCTTTGCTACATGCAAGCTAGCAAGTCGCACAGATTTGGAGAAAAAGGGGGGTTGGTGTGTGTGCAGGAAGAAGTCCACTTTTGCAGCGGTAAGGGCTTAGCCTTGCTTTGCTTATGCAGCCTTTGAGGAGGCTGAGCACCTGCTGATCCCCTTGGGTGCCCTGGGATTGAAGATGCTCAAGTGTTTTGCAGGAGAGGCGCCAGCCTGGTATTCCTGATAGGATCGGTCAGGGAACCCGGAGCTGCCTGTGTGGGAGAGAAAAACGCACGCTGCCCTTAGCTTTCCCATGTCTGTATTAGTTGCTCCTGTGGCAAGGAGGCATGCCCCTGGCGTAACTCCGGTTCTGCACTGCCGGTTGCCTGCTGTGGCAGCCAAAAAGATGCAGCTCGGAGCTTACCGATCTCAGCTAATGCACATAGCGTGAGGTAGAACTTACCTTTGGCAGAGCTGTGGCTTCTTTGCTCACTGTCATGGTTTTACTTCAAAATGGAAGCGCGCTGAATCTTTAGGAACACAGTGGCTGTGTGTGTTGAGTGTCCAACCTGTATAAAAAACAAAAATAATGAAGCGCCTTTGGTGGAGGCTGTTATAAAGAAAACTGTATGTGAATTGCTATTTTTTTATTTTAAACCCATTCTCAACACTCTGGGAGAGGAGGCAAATCCACCCAGGTTAGCTCAGCTGCATGAATAAGGAAGGATTTTCTCTGCTGCTTCCCTGTTCTTGTATATGTGGCTTCTAGTTTAAGCCCAGATCATTTTCTGCTGCCCTCCCCACAATTCCCTCTCTCTCTCTCAGGTCTGCTAACTTATTTCCCACTTGCTTTTGATGTGCCTGACGGGCAGACTTCAGACTGCTTGTGCTCATTGATCCAGCTGTGCAATGCAACAAGCTGGCCAGTGTGGTGGGCTGCTGGCTTGCAGGAATAGCACATGGGATTTTGTCTGTCTTAATGTGCTCCCTGGCAATTGAAGGGATACCTTCTGTAGCAATGCCAATACAGGCCTGAAAAATACAGCAGTTGATCAGCGTTAGTGTGCAAACAAGGCTGCATTTAAAATAAATGGGGAACGTGTTAGTACTGTGCTCTCTTGCTGCTTTTTTCTTCGTAGGAAAAAAGCCAGCTGCCTGGCACACATGTTAGGGTTGTGCCCACTTTAATGTGAAAACTCATGAAGTTCATGAGCTCAAATACACACTGATTGAAAAAATAAAAAAAAATAATTGTAAGAAGAAACCACAACAAAAAAATCCTCTCACCTATCAACTGTTATTTACTTGTTTAATTTGACAAAGGCAAAGAAAGTCCCCTCTGCTGGCAATTGATGTAACAGCTTTTCAGACCACAAGGAATTTCTACATCAGAAGTATATATATACTTAGTGTTTTCCGAAGAAATTTCTGACAAATTTCAAACTTTCTCTGCTATCAACTGCACTGGTGTTTTTGACCCTGCCGAAACACAGGGGATGATATTATAATGCATGGCCTTGCTATTAAAAGGAAGGTGATACTGAAGTTAGGAGTGCAATGAAATATCTGGAGAGATGGAAAGCTCTAGTTGAAAGGATGCTATTATAGTCCTTTCTGAAAGTTATCAGTACAGAAGGGCTGTTTTAATATACAGCGCTAGTTTCAGAAAGCATCAGATTCCTGACACTGTCATTAGTCACACTGCTCTTTCATTCAGAGCGGCAATACTTCATTTTCTTACCGAGCGCTTGTAGCCTTTTTTATTTCAAATAGTTTCGTAGCTCGATATCAACAATTGAAAATGTGCTGATCAAACATCAGGATCTCAAAGGACTTCAGAAAATTAACAAATAAAACCTCACAAATGGCACGCAGTGTGTGTGTTTATGTGAGAGGAAGAAAATAGGTGCCCATACTAACAGAGAGCTGGCTTTGCATGAGTCAGGGGGAAATTTTCACCCTGTCTGTATTTTCTCCAAGGCCCCTTTTGCTTTAACTCTGCAGCATCTCTGCTCCTTTACTGGGGTCTAGCTGCTGTTTGTGGTAATTGCTATAGCAGCTACACAAAGCAGTTCTACACATGACCTGAAAGGAAAACCAGTCCCTTAATGAAAAGATAGGAAATTCAGGGAGGTACGGTGTCAACCCGTGTGCTGAAACTTTGATAGGCCTTTTGGCTGATTACTGCTTACTCTGTTGCAGGAACATCTCCTGAATTTCTTATTGCTGGTTACATAAGCCTTGTCAACACTCAGGAAAAGGGACAGGACCTGGAGATAACACCCTACTTTGGAGTGAGGACAGATATACCATAGAAAAAGTGCCTTAAGCCCTGTCTATATGCAGCTTTCATCCTCACTAAAATCAAAGATGTGCTGGTATAAAATTATTCCTATTAGTAATGGACAGTGACCCAGGAATGCACCTTGGCCTCCTTTTCAGCTCACATGTAGCAGCCTGGAGAATGTTATAACCTTCTGGATAACCAAAAGGGCTGTCGCTATTTAAAATGTATCTTTAGAAACCTCAAACCGAATGAATAAATTAAGATGTGGATATCTGTCATCGCTGAGAATGTATTTCTGGTTCACTGATCTAATGTAGACAATTGTGGTTTTCCATGGTGATTGCATAGTAAGTCATGCAGCTCGGAGAATTAATTGAGTTGTAACAGCTTGTGCTTTGGATGACGAAATGTTTTCTTCTCTTCTTAAGTCCTGTGGCAACCCTATGCACAGAGTTCAGTACATGAATGTCTGGTGTGTCCTCAAAGTGAGCCAAGCTCCGTTGAGGAGGAAGCTGGAATAGTCGTAGGGCAGAGCTCTGCAGTTCTGAAACCTCTCTGTGGTGCAGGATTATAGAGATGTTAGGGTTCATTAATCAGGAAAAACACATCAGTAAAGTGAGGAAGAGGTTCAGCCTTTGCACTGACACTTTGGAGACAGTATGCAGGGTAGGCAAGGGGCAGAGATGCCCACCAGAAAGAGTTCTGTCAGAACAAGCAACCCCCGTGATGCATTTATGGCAGTGATCCTGGACTGCAAAGCCAGAGCATCGCACCGTGTGTCAGCCACTGCTTGGTGCATTGCAAGCTGTTTCTCTACCATTGCCTTTCACTTTCCTGGAAGTAAATTTTTTGTCATGTTGTAAATGAGATAACTGAGGGGAACCTGCTACTGGCAATTTGCATGTCAGTTTGTCTCTAATTACTGGAATATCATTACTGAGGCTAAAGGCATGAGATGATAATATGAAAAATACACAAAATCCATAGGGCCAAAGGGCAATAACTATTTTTGGATGAGCAGCTTTGGCTTTCAACAGGGAAGAAAAAAAAAAACAGATTACTAATGATGGTATAAATGCAGACTAATACAATTTTAGAGTTCAATTAAAAAGGGAAATCTCAAATTAAAGGTGATTCATGGTATCATCTGCTGAAATACCTGACAGAAGAACAAAACCAGAAAACAGATGAGACCAGTGCCTTCCCACAGTCTTGGTTGTCACGATGGAGCCGAAATAGGCAGTGGGACCCTAAGTCCTTGTGAGAGTTTGGGATACGAACGAGCTATGCCTTTGGACCATCAGTGTCCCCTTTATTGAAGGAGACATGATGATGTGAGTGTGCAAGGGGTATCATTTGGTAAATGAAGGGACTGGAAGTGCTGTAGTTGAGGTGTTATCAGAATCTGTTCTCTCACCTCACTTTCCAGTCCATAATACCTCCGATGAATAACATCTTTCCATGTTTCGTGGGACCTCAGACAAGTCTCTTCTTCCCTCATCTTGCTTCAGGTAGTGTTTCTTTGTCAGCATGGGGAATATCTAAGTCTGGGTATTTCTTTTTCCAAAATAATGAATTTAAATGACATCCTCATCTTCTGCTTTCTGTCAACTAAAGCAGCATCTTCCTCATGCAGCTGTAGTTATGGCTCTTAATGCATTAATGAACAACTACATGTATAATTTGTTATCTAGATCTGCCTTATTTACAGAAGTAATGTGGTTTTTAGTAGTATTTGATGACTACAAGGGAGGTGATAAGTTAGGAAAGCCAGCTTCCCTCACATCCTGGGAGCAGAGTGGTTTGTGTGGATCAGATCTCTGCAGCCAGAGGAGAGGTGTACGTGGGATTTAGGGGCACTTTTCCTCCGCGTAAGGTACGGTGAAATCTTAACAGTGAGCGAAAGCATCCTGGCAAGCAGCGAGGGGATGTTGTTACTGAGAAGTATTGCCTCGGGGAGCAGCCTTAGCTATGGCAGGGGCCGAGGGGCGCTGTGAGGAGCTGGTTGCGGGAGGTTCCAGCGGCCCCTCAGCGCCCCTGGCGGCGCCTCTGGGGAGCGGGCACCAGCGGCGGGAAGGGGAGGCCTGAGGAGAAAAGCGCGGGAACGGCCCCGCGGGCCTCGAGGTGCGTGTGGGGGTGCTCCGGGCGCCGCGGGGGAGCAGGGGGAGGCGTGAGGGGGAAGGAGCGGCAGCGAGGGGCTGTCGGGGACTGACCGCAGCCCCCACGTCCAGCCCCGGGCCGGCTGGGGCAGGTGAGGCTGTCGGGAATGGAGAGTGAACCTGGGGAAACGGGGAGGGGTGAGGTATTTTTGTTTTTGTTTCTCGCTATCTGACTCTATTTTAATTGGCCCCATGTCAAGCCCGTTTTGCCCATGGCAGTAAGTGGTAAGTGATCTCCCTTGATTAATCTTGACCCTTGAGCTTTTCCATCGTATTTTGTTTGCCGGTCCTGTTGCAGGGGAGTGAGGGAGCAGCTGAGTGGGCATCTGGCTGCTGGCCAAGGACAACCCACCGCATAGGCAAGCTCAGAGAAAGAGGAAGAAACCTCATGTGGTTCATCCAAGTTGTTTCTCTTAACAGGATGAAGTTCGTGGCTGCCTGAAGGGAAAAAACGCATCTTCAAAGGCTTTGGGGCATCTACAGGAAAAACTAAACCCTGACTGATGAAGTGTGGAATGACCACAGGTACGTTCCCAGTCACGATGCTGATACTAACGGTTGCTTTTTCTTTGCTATCACCTCATAGCGCCTGGTCTCTCCTGTGCCAACATGGGAGCCGACCATTCCAGGGCTGTGTCCTGGTCTTGTCTGACAAAGCCTTCCCACTCTCTTCCCATCCCTGTACCTGGCCTTCCCCAAGCCCCCAGATAGTTTCCATGGGATGTCCCTGCAAAAGGTTTGCTGAAAGCTGAGGGTGAGTGGCCTTTTCCATCATCTCTGGAAGGTTTTTCTATCCCGCTGCATGTTTCTCTGCTGCTCTTTACATTGTGCTTTTAAAGGTTACCTTTGGTTCTAGCTATAATATCAACATAGGCCATGTTGTATTATTTTGGCTCCTGGTGTTTTGCTGCACAGGTGTATTTTGGGGATCTTTTTTTTTCATTATTCAAAAGAATACAAAGTATTTTACTGGGTAGAAGAATTAAAGTTCTTGGAAAAATCTGATTCTTGAGCTAATACTCTGAAGCCTGGTTAGGTAAGAGACAGGTAATTTAGCTGGCATGTAGCAGTTATAATGAAACAGGTAGAAATTTGTCTTCAGTATAAAACTGCTGGATCTTAGTCCCATATTAAGCATATGAGCACGGTGCTCCCTATCAGTACAGTTATTGTTAACGTCACTGAATGAGTGAAATATTATCTCTGTGATAGAGTAACACAATCAGAAGTGAAATTACACAGTATAAGGAGTTCTACTTTATTGGAGTTGTATGGTAAGATCAATGCACATCAGTTTTGCTTTGTTGTATTGTAAAAGTGAAATGGTGTCTGTGGTACAAGTATATGATTCCAATTATATCATTTTGTAAAAATAAAAAGTATGATTGCTTTGGGCAGCAATAAGAAGTCTTCAAGAAGATGCCCTTAAAATCTAGAAAATAAGAGGCTCGTGTTTCAGAACTTCCTATAGAACTACTTGTGCTGTTATCTGAATTCTCCATTAATCTTCATCTGCATTTCCTTCTAAGCAGAGATAAGCTCTAACACGCAGCCTTGAGTGATTCTGCAGTTCTGCCAGTGTTGCTTAGCCCTGTGCTAATGGCCTCAACTTTCTGGGGTTATTCAATCCACTAATCGATTGGAAGGATTGGAAGCTATTTAAAGCAAAATTTTAGTATTACTTTTCAACTTTTCACCTTCCAAGTGCTTAACGCTACTGCATTTGTGACTGTGTTTGGCATAAGGGTTACTGGGGTGAAGTCTCCAGGGAGAAAGTTTGCTGGAACAGAGAAAGGAGCTTCAACAACCAGGGCTGCAAACTGTTTTCCCAGAAAGGTGCCAGCACAAGCTCAGTGGACCTTTAAAAGTTGTGCTGGTTTGCTGGCAAATCATGTGCTTGGGCAGTATGGATGTGCATTTATTGTCTCCTTTGCCTTTCCTACTCTTCTAGATTAAAAGCAGGAAAGACTCCTTGTTCTTCCCTTTTCATGCTCCTTCTGTTAATGAAGTTGCTTCTATAGCAAAGCGTGTATTAAAATGGTGAGACTGTGTCACAGATGGTTACAGAGCAAAGTGAATTTTACTGTCCTCTTTCCCTCTTGTTTGTGCACAACTCACGAGTCAGATATTTGATAAGACTCTGCATAGTTCTTGGATCTGGCCTTTCAAAATGTGGTGGGTCAGTTTGGAAAACAAAAAAAGCCTGACAGTTCAGCTGGGGCACACAGTGCGGTGTCTTGGTGCTTCACGTCTGGAGTGAGGAAGGAGACTACTGATAAATCATCAGTAGTTGGAGCTTAATAAAAACTAATGTCACTTTACCGTTCTCAGAAATAAACAACGTGGTGATTTAATGTGCGGTTGATTTTGATAGTTTTTTGTGTTTGTTTCTGGTGAGGATGTTTTTGTTCTCAAGGGTATGTGTAGGTAGGTAACCTATGGTGAGGAATCTGGTTGTGTTATCCATTGAAAAGGGTGGAAATTATGCTTTCATAATAATATGTAAGAAGCGTAAGATGTATCCTAACTATATTAAGAAGCAGAACCAGTTGCTTTGTGGAAGCACAAGCTGAGCAAAATCATGTTGCACAGGTGTGCTTCTTACAATAAGAGTTTCCTCAGTTGATTGAAACAGCACACTGGGTGAGCTTCAGGAGCATTTGGTACAGACAGCTTTTAAAAACCCATTCTTTGGCAGAAACAATACGTGTTGCCTGGTAGTGTTTTATTCAATTGAGCTATTGACTATGGGATTTCAGAGTTGCCTGCTGCTCGTCTGAATCTTGCAGATCTGCCTTTTAATTGAAAGATGGAAAATAGAGCTCTTCCTGAGCTGTTAGCCTTGCAGGATCTTGGATTCCCATTAGGGAGCAGGCTCAGCTCACCTGTGAGTTAATGACAGCCTTTTTTGCTGTGGTTTCAGCTGTGTTCTCTTTCAAAACCTGACCATTCCTTTCCAGATGTGTCCATTTGCATTTTCCTGTGCTGGCAAAGTTGAAGACACTTGGGAGGAGAAATGGAGGCAAACATTTTAATTCCATAAACACCATGGATTAGGGAAGCTTCTTAAAGCACAGAAAATACGGCAGAGGTTTTAGCTATGCACAGGCATAGTCAGTGTAGGCAGAGTCAGCAAACTGCTAGTTCCTGCTGCGTTTATTTTTTAAAATGAGTTACAGCTGAGCTTTTTGAGGGAAGAATGTCCTTTTCCCAGCCTGATTTTTATCATAACTCATTCTATTTAATACGTGATCAACTGTGATTAATACTATACAAAATGATGCAGAGACCAAATGAATCTAGCTGTGCACAATTAAGTACGTAGCCTGTCTGTAGTGTTTGTAAAAGACTTTTCTTAAGCTCAGCCTATTTTTTTTTTCAGTTGGTCCCTAGGAAACAAAGAACTGAAGGTATTTTATGCTAGGTGTTAGAATGTATAATTAATTACTGTTGTTAATGTGCATATATGCCTGAATTGCAAATTAAGTAGTTCAGCTAGACTTTTTCTGAGGCAACTATATTGGTCCATATTTTTCTCTTCCCTGGTAAAAATTAAATCTTTTTCCATAGTGAAGGTGACCTTCTAACAGATTAATCTAAGTGTTAGCATGATATCCTTTAAAGAATGTCAACTAATCTTTGAAATTAAGACATCATTGATGAGAGTAGATGGGGGGAATACTATTACTTCGTTTACTAATTTTTTTTTAATTGGCTTGAGGCAGGTATCTGTATGACTGAGTTTAAAAACACACAAAAAAGGGCAGTGCTTTTTACTGTGGAGGGTCTTTGTAATGTAAATACGTATAAACACAAGGACTTTTTTTTCATATCAAAGCCTGGATCTTGAGGGAAACAGCAAAAAGTGCAAAAAAAAAAAGTGCAAGATTTGCAGAATCCACAGATTTTTGTGTCTTTTACTTTCTGCTGTCATTGAAACAGTGAAATATGAAAAATACTTGAAACTAGCAATATCACTAGTCTACTGTTCATAAAGGCCTGTGCAGTGTTTTCTTGCTATGAAGAAAACTGAGATTTCTAACAGTTATGAGTTTTCAAGACATCTTCTGTTTTCGCTGATGCTATTAGGATTATTACTGTCAGACTGGATGACCTCAGCTAAGTCTCAGCCCATGATGTTCAAAATATTGTGAAGGAAAGGAGACCGTGAAGGATGATTAGGCAAGCCTTTACGCCGGGCTGTCTGTGTATGTGCTTAGTATTTTTCCAGCTTTGCTCTTCCCAAATCAGAGTTCATGATCTCTCCTCCCAGGCTCTATTATATCCTTGTCCGTGCTGTTTTATGTCACCACCACCGTGTTCACCATTGAGGCAAATGCTCAAATTTGTCTTCATCCCCGGTGTTTCCTTCTTCTCTCACATCTGGGTCGCAGAGGGGAATAATGTGCTGAATTGTGTCTCATTGCCCCTGTTTGCCTTCCAGAAACCCTACACGCTGAAGGTGGAGCTGTGCCAGCGTGTCAGTGGAGATGTCTGAGCTTGTTTGATAAATGGCAGTGCTAGTGACTGCCGTTGGGTGCTAAACTCCCGAAAGCTGTCGATAAACACAGGAGGTGCACTAATTGGATGGAGATCAATGGATATATAGTTAGTTGTACGGTGATGGGATATAGATCAGTGTTGAGTAGATATAATTAGGGTGACCCACCATGTCAGCCTCGGCTGACCAAATTTTGGTGGAAAATTGCTATTCCAAACCTCCCTCTGCTGCTGTTTGAGAAGTGGCATAGAAAATGAGGAAGGCCTGGCTGCTCCCGCTTGTCCAAGTCCTGTTACCATGTGCTTGCGCATGAGCAAACAACTTAAAAAAGGCTTTCACTGTCTTTGCTCGGAGGACCATAATGCCACCGTGTAACGGAGACTGGTCTTCAAGTTACTGAACCTGCCAAAAAGGTGACCTCAATGCGGGGCTGGAGAAACACCGCATCTCTGCGCGGCAGCACTGACAAGTCCTGCAGTTTGAGCTCCACCACGTCACTCGTGTAGTAAATGCGCCTGAGCAAACGCGTTCATACATACATGAGCTCGTCAGGCACTCCGCATCGGGAGAGAGTTGTGCAGTTATCCATGTTTTAAGACCCTTTTAGGATTTAGCCATGCAGTTCTTCTACCTCGAAACTATCCGACAGCTTATGGAGGAGAAAGCCATGTCTGGAAAGAGCACACAATAAATGCCGAGGTTTGGGAAGCTATTGTTCAGCCACTGGTAAAGAGACCTGGTAGGCTGTGAAGAGATTCTCACAGACTCCACGTAGCTCTGTGTCTGCCTGGTGCTTTTCCAGGTGGCCAGGCTGTTACCCTGTATCCAAGTGTAGGTGTTTGATGCTTTTCATTTCACAAAATAGTCGCTTTTGCAACATTTTTAATGCCTGTAGTGATTAGACAGGAGTTTGCATTTTGCATCTGCAAGAAACAAATAAAGTTGATCTGTCTGGGTTCACATCTGAAAGGAATTTGGGCTGGGGGGGGGGTTCTTCTGCTAAATTACTTTGGTCGTCTCCCATTGCTGCACAAACCACAGATTTAATTTGCGCCAGAGCTCTGCTGGGAAGAAGTGTGAAATGGAGATAGTGAATCCATATCTTTTCCATCTTGCTGACGCTGAGGCCTCCTCCCAGGACTGCTCTGCCTGTGCTACAGGCCCCGCTGCCTTTCTCTGCTGAGACCCTCCCCGGCAGAAGCTGTGCTACCTCTCGGAGAAGTTGTCTGTGCTCCTGGGGCACCTGTATTGATTCGTCTCAGTGTATTTTCAGCCCACTTCATATTTGAGACATATTTTTAGCTATGAAAGAGAGAGAAGATGTTTGAGAATCCAGCTTTATTGATCTTGTTTTAAAAAATGTCTGGATGTTTGTGATCTGAAAAATATATGAAAGGTGTCATAGTTATTCAAAGCTGTGTATTTTATTTTCCCTGTTTATAGTGGCTGTGCAACAGGCTAAAATGCTGGTTTTTGTAGCAGTCTATGGCAGCAATGTCGAAGCAAGTAGCATAGCTGTTTGCATGTTGTTCAACTGTTTTTCCTGAATATAGCTCCTGATTAACTTCTAAATTACGATTTTCTGAAGAACTAGAATAAAAGATCCAGTATTCTGAGCTTCCAAATACAAACCTATTTTTAGAACGATATTCACATGTTTTATAGCTAGTGGCTTTATAGATTCTCACAGATTTATAATGATATTTGTGTCAAGGCAGATCTCTTAAATATGAGAAAAATATCTTAATTTGCGCAAGTGATTGAGGTGCCATATTCCTAAGTAAATATAAACACTGATGAAATTTCATGTTTGCGCTTTCCATTACAAACCAAAAAATAATTTTTTGGACAATATTTGAAGGTTCCTGAACTTTTGAGTAACAGTGGCACCAGTTTATAAACGAATGCAGCTTTGATAGTGACAGTATGCAGAAATATGCCTTTGCTAATGTTTTGTTAAAAATGCGTATATTCAGAACTTCGTAACAAAACGGATTTACACCAAATTATGCAGTTAATTCATAAAATAACAATGGAAAAGTGGACTTTTTTTCCAGTGTATCTTAACCATTCTTGTTAGATTTTGCAAAAATTTCTTGGCTCAACATATCTAAATGGAATTTAAATAAGTTCATTCCTCAGCTGTCTCCAGTTAGAAACTTTGCATGATGGCTTCTGGAAAATAGCAATAGAGGCGACAGCAGTGCTTCCCTTTTCGTTAATATAGAACCATCTTCTATTGCAGCATGGCTTCATCTACATCCTGGGAGAGTTGCCTGTTTGTTTCAATGTATTTAAATCTGAACCCAGTGTATTTTTGAGCCATTTTGGAGTAATGACTGGTGGAATGATACTTTCCATTAGTGGCATTCTTGTACGCTTGCAAAACAGATCCCGTAACCCCCAGTTTTTCAGATGGTGGGTCTCTAAAGCCACATCTCCCTGGAGATCCTGCTCTGTCCTAAGCCGTGTATATCTCTAGAAAAGGTGCCTTTCAACTTACACAGAGACAACTGTTGCTTTCAGGAGGGAAGAGTCGTTCAGCATCGCCAGGCCTTGCTGGCTGACCATAGCTACTCCACTCCGCTGTACCCCGGTGCATCTTAGCAAGAGGCTTGAGCAAACCAGCACTCGGTTAATTTTCAAGGTGAGTTCGCAACCTGGCGGTCTTATTCCGGTGTGATGACTATAACATAAAGCAAAGGTGGTGTTCAGAGTTATTGCAGAGTGAAATCTTTGTGTAACAAAAGATAATTCACCATCTTGAATATATCCTGTTTAATGCAGTTTTCCCGCAAAGATTTCTCAGAGCTTCTCAGCTGGATATAAAACTAGAAATAAACTTTGCAACAACATGTGAACAAAATAATTTCAAGTGAGGAAGCTGATATGCAGCAGGAAACAAGCTAAAGATTTCTATTTTCCAGTCATTCATGTTAGCAACTAGAATAAAGTGCCCTCTAATAAATTGAGGTGCATATTGACTGATAAGCTCTAAGTCATTTTTATCACTTGGGCAGCATAAAGCAGCCACCAGTGCTTGAGTTGGGTTTATGAATGTTTTGCTTTGCCAGCATGGAACAAAGAAGTCCAAATAAAGGGCCTGCTGGCCTCATCTGTTGGAGTTGATTGCTCAAGATAAAGCACTGCAAATTAGGTATAACTAATTTAATCTGTTTAATGTAGGAAAAAAGATGAGATGACGGCAACTATGCCCGTCTCCTTTTCCTTGCAATGATATTTCATATCAGATGCTTCTTAGTTAATAGATACATAGTGCTCCTTGGAGAAACGAATGTGTGTGATTCTTTTCATAAATAATTGCTGCCAAATAAAAGCGAGTTCTTCTATCAGCTTTACAGTAAGAGATGAGTCACTCTGAATTCTCTTTTTTTCCAGCAGCATACACCTAGTGTTCAGTAATTTGTTTATTTGTATGGAAAAAACATGTTTTTGCTGCCCAGTGCTATAAAAACATGAGTAGGGCTGAAGTGGTTGTTTTTATGATAAGAAAAATCTGCCATCTTTAGGCACAGAATAAAACCAACTCTAGAATTTGTACACTTGTCATTGCCAGCACATGCTAGAGGCGTGATTAAGAAGTCACCGCTGCGCCCATTAGACTGGAAGACATGAGGTAGTCCTTCAGCATATGCTCTGGGATAGCACACAGCTTTTTCTGAAAGAATTTTGATTGAAGGCTCATCTCACTGTCTTAGAGACATAAAACCATTTGAAGGCAGTTATCTCGTATACTCTGAGGCTGATTTTTGCCCTGCAGGAATATGTTTTGACTTTTGCAAAGTGATAACAGCCTTTTACTTTATGATATACCAGTTAATTAAAAGATATATGTTGTTGCTTCAATTGATGCTTTTACAGAGACTGTCTGCCATTTTTGCTAATAAACTTAAAAGTTAGTTGATCTACATATTGCGATTAGAAAAATTCCACTAAAAGAGAACAAATAGAAATTGCTGAAGGTGGTACATTTGCTGGCAGTTTATCTGGATTTTTTTAGGATGAAAGGATGAAAACAGAGAATTCTGTCATTTCTTGAATCACTTTTATTACTGCACAGTTTTGTGTCTACGATGGATAATAGAGAGGTACCAGGCATAGCATAATGAAGCAGTTCCTAGGTATAATTTATTTTACATTGTTTCAAGCTAAGGCCTGTCTCCAGTGCTGAGTTTACAGGGATTTGGCGCTTTGTTAGAGACTCTGGCTTCAGCTGTGTGTAGGCTGTGAAGCCTGATTCTGAAGTGCTCATTACAGAGGTCAGTGAGATTACAGTTTGCGTCCAGACATGGCTTTATTTTGGGAAAGCAGGACCCAGTAACAGAAATTTGTGGACATTTAGTTTACCAGGATGTCATTATTTTCCTATTGTTATCTTTGTATTCCTTTTACAGTTTACAATGTCAGAAACAAACTCTACAGGTTTTAAAAATCTGAAACGTTGCTCTGTGGTATAATAGCTCCTCATGCTGTGAATAATGATGCGGATAGGGACCGAAACAACGTATGGCTAGTTAAGAGGGAGGATTGTTGTCTGGTGTCTGGACGTTTATAGGTGCTGTCAGCTGAGTTGCTTGTCAGTAGACTGCAACCCTTTTCTTCCTGTTTGTGGTATGCAGCTATGTATAAAGATATGGTCCCCTGCTTTAGGATGAAATTATATTGCGAGAATGTCTGTGGAATCGGGACAAAAAGACTTCACTCTTTTTGGTCCAGTGGTCATTCAAGTCATCAGGAAAACCCAGAGGATTTATTGGAAAAATCAGTTTTTTTTTTTTTTTTGACATAATACGTTGACTCACAGGAAGCTTCCGAAAACTTGAGCCAAAATCATGTGATGGGGAGAGGGAGGGAGGAAGGAGCGGACTCTTCTGAGAAGGCCAGATTTTGGAGAGCCAGTAGTGCAGAAGATCTTCATGTGGACTGTGGGTTTCTTCATTTACTTCTGCAGTTCTGTTTTTTTGCACGTTGAAAGTGCGGAGAGTAACAGATTGGGAGAATAATAAACAGATTAATAAGTGGGCAATGAGTTGTTTAAGCTGAGTAGACATGCAAAAGATTATTATCTGGAAGAAAAGGATCGCAGGAAAAGACCTTTCTTTCCAGGCAAATAAAGGTATCATTTTCTGCATAGGTACATTCATTAGGTAGAGTCAGATTTTTTGACAGGGAATTAGGAGAAACAAAAGGCTTCCTGTAAAATTCTGTCAGAAGACTTAT
Organism: Anseranas semipalmata; assembly: GCA_013399115.1. Taxonomy (NCBI): domain Eukaryota; kingdom Metazoa; phylum Chordata; class Aves; order Anseriformes; family Anseranatidae; genus Anseranas; species Anseranas semipalmata. The sequence goes on along the minus strand of VXAA01004808.1, from coordinate 679,430 downwards.
TGTGATGCAGAACAAAGGTTTAGGTGTCATTCTGGCTTATGATATGTTATTGTCTTTTCCTTTTGGTGAAATACAACAGTGGGATGTAATTACTGCGTCTGTAATGTACCTTGTCCCGTAGTCATCTTTTTCCCTTGAAATATCTTATGTGAGCTAAAATGTCCTGTTGTAATAATGACCCATTGCAGTAATAAAGTTGTCAGGCCAGGTATATGATTGACCACTTTGTACTGTTGTAACTGTCCTTTTCATATCATATTAGCCTGCCTTTATTACTGTTGTGCATCATGTTTATGGGGACACCATCAAATTTGTAGGCACTTGCAGAATATTCCCCTTCCCCCCTTCATCAGCGGGGGCTATTTTTCCCTACTCTTCCATTGTTGTACTTTGTTTTACAAGAAGTTCTTGTGTTAGTATTTTAATTTTGGGACAGAAAAAGACATGAAATTCAAGTCTTCCACAACCTGTGTAAGAGTGCTAGCCACTGAACAGGAAGGTAAAGTCACCTGCTGCTTTCACTCTGTTTTTGTTTTCCCTGGCCAAAGTCCTGGACCAAGTTCAACACAGATTTTCAGGTAGTTTTGTGATGACAAAAACTGTATTTGTGGCAGGCCACTCTTCAGGGAAAAATATTCTCTTGGATCTAACCTGTAGGACGTAAGTCCATGCGGAAACAGTCTGCATGCAGCAGCAAGGCTGTGATACCCAGCGTCGGGAAATCCAAAGTTAAGGCTGAAAATGCAAATGCCATCTATTTGACACTGTTTTCTTGTAGCTTTACAAGTTAGTAAATCAGTTACTTGTTAGTAACTACATGGGATTATACAAATAAATTGCTTATATCAATTTACAGCCATCGAGCTAGAGTGCAGCTTCATTTTGAGCTCTGTTGCTAATCTTCTGCTGAAGTGTCTGAATGGCTGCTCAGTTGCTTTGAGGACTGGCAGCATTCTACGTCCCACGGGAAAGCTGAGGGCTGGAATAGCCCCAGTTCAAAATCCAAGCAAACCTGGGTAGGATGAAGCTCGGTACCAGCACGGAGAGAGAGCAGGGGCATCTGCACTGTACTTCCCGGTTCTCTGGCTTTCCGGTAGGCTCATTTTCTCAGGCAAAGTGTCACCTTTGGCCAGCCCAGTGAGCAGTATTTGTGCCCACAGCTAAGATTCCCTATCCAAGGGGATGCGGTCATTTGTTTTGTGTATGAACGTGTACTTTCTGTTTCTCAAAACATTTCCAAGTGGTTCAGGGTCTTTTAGGGAAACTGCATGTCTTTTTTCTCTGCAGATGGCTAGTAGTTTTGTGCTGTGTCCCCAGGAAAAGACTGTGAAAAGAATCAACCTCAGTAATTACGGTTGCTTCTCGGACTTGTGATTAATGGTAAATTGAAATGGGAGAGAGATGTATCTAAAAACAGAAGATAGGAGGTGGTGGACTTTAGGAGAAAAACATACTCGTTTAATTAAAAGTGTGCCTTTAATCTAAGGAGCTGTACAGAGCTTGTCAGGGACTAGAAGATGACTTTGGGTCTGGAAAATACAGCTGGTCTTTGGCTGATAGCATAGTTTGGCATTCGTAAATCTGCTGCTTCTGTGCTGGAAGTATTTCTGCAGGTAAATTAAAGGGTTTTTGTTCCTATGTCTGATTTTAATAGGCAACTTCTCAGGAGTTTTCTAAGTAGAGTTTTGATGAAGACGACTGTTATTTTCCTCCTCACCCCCCGTAAGTCTTTGTTACGATCCTTTATGCTGTTGTTTTGACATCAATGGGAAGCTATGCCTTAGTACAGCTTCCTGTATATTGTATTCTTTTTCCTTTGTGCTCTAAATCTTCCCTATGGTTTTAGTTATATGCACAACTGAAATGCTTTTTGAAAAGCTACAGGTCCTTATTTATGTCAGTGCCAGTTTTAAAGAGCTTTCCAAGTTAAGAAAAAAAAGAAGAGCCTATTTGGAAATCATTTTCTCCTTAGTTTGCTTTTGTGTTTCTCCAGTTGTGTCATCTGCTAAGTGTATGTGATTGTGGGGAGGGAACACTCCCCCCTTACTGTACCAAAAGCTTCCTTCCCATCACGACTAGTTTCCAATATAGTTTGCATCCCTCAACCCCGCGTGGTGAAGGAGCACGTAAATGTGCTTGGCAGAGGAATGTTTTCAACCCCCTGAAGACACGGCACAAACTGTAAGTCTTGTCAAGGGGAAAGGTTTGACTGCGGGTGCCTTGTGAAGGAGTAGGTTACAGTAAGGAAGGTGTCAGGTAAAGAGGACAGAAGGGAGAAGCCCACCAAATAAATGATTTGTATCTGTATCACTTCTAGTAGGTTTTAACAAGAGAAAGGGTGACCAATCTTGAGTGTAGATGTACCGGTTTCCAGAAGATAAATGTCTCGTCATAACAAGACAAGGACTTATTAATGTAAGTTCCTCAAGGGAGGAAATTTAATAGAAGTACTGACTGCTATCAGTAGTCTCTGGATACAAATTCACATGAGTTTTGTGCTGGCTCTAATGCTGAGCTCTTGCTGTTTGGTGATGGTGATGCTTGTGGAGGCTCAGGGCATCCTCATCCTGTCCTGCTGTTGACCAACTTTAGACTTCAATTTGGGATGCTTCATGCAACGTACTTGCTGGAAAAGAGAGGCTCCCTTAAAGTGTTTTTACTTATCTCAGAGGATAGTATTTGCTATGTTATGCCAATTACTTACAGAGACATTGGCCATTTCTCTAAAAAAGCCTCTAATTATTGTAATAATGAATTGCGGAGGTTTTTGAGCTCCTTTCTGAAGAGGTGTTTAGTGTTAAAGGGAATAGATAACAAAAGAGGACAACTATGGAACCAACGCCTAGCAAAAATGGTCAAATTAAACTGGTCATTCCCTATAGTGTGAAATTTTGAATTATGATATTCGTCAATTCTTAGGTAAAATTAAGCTGGGAGGAAGGGGATTTCTTTTTATAGAATTGCAGAATCACAGAATAATTGAACACTCAACAAAAACCACTCACCAACCTGGAAATGAAAAGCACCACACTCCACAAGGCTGTTGTAACAAGTCAGGGAGTAATTTGTTCGCGTGTCTAAGGTGGCTGGGACAAGAAATGCAACTGGAGAAAAATACTAGGAAAAATTTTAGAGAAATACTGAAGGTGATGCATTTTCTTGGAGAGTGTCCACCCCAGAAGATCTGTCAAGAATAATATAGATGTGGCTGCTTTTGCCCTGTGGGGCATGGAAAAAGAGAAGGTAGTGTGCTGACACCCTCAGCCCTGTAAATAGAGCGGTAAAGGACGCTTCCTCCCTCGCTCCCTCCATTTCCACCCCCCCTCATTTTTTTAAAACTGAGACACTGAACGAATGCAGCATTTGTCAGAACTGGGCGATTTCTTTAGACTTGACTGAAGAGTTCAAGCCATCTGTGATCCCATCAGGGGAGTAATGGGCAGCAGAGTGCTGTTTTATTGTGTATATACAGCTTAAAGAATTCAGCTCAGAAGAGAAATAATGTATTTTCTTACAGTTCCTTCTTGGCAGAGGCAGGCTATTATTTTTGCATGTTCTACTGAATTTTTTTAAAAAAGAATATAGCTACAAGAGAAGAACTCCTTTTGTAATTTGTTCAGCAGAAATCCTTTTTCATCTAAATAAGTAGCAATAGCTGGTGGTCCTGGGCATGTGGGATAATAAAATGATACAGCAAGGCTTGAAACAGGGAGAGGAAATTACGGAGCCGAAGAGAATGCCTCAGATCTTTGGGACAATGTGGATGCACTGGCAGCTGAACAAAAAGTTTTGCAAACAGTTGTATGGCTGCTTCTCTGACTCCTGGATATATTGGCAGCTGTAGGAGCGGAGGGATCTGTTGAGAAGATGGAGCTGCTTCTTACCTCTGTCCTATGATCGACTGAGTTATGTCCTGCAAACAAATGTTTGTGCGGGTGAGTGCCATGAGTAGCAGTGGTTCCATATAAAAAATAACTTCTCTGTATAGAGAAGAGCAAATTGACTCGGAAAAGTGTAACTTTGGTACACAGTGATCTGGATTATCCCTGCAGCAGACATTAGAGGACTGATAAGTTACTGTGGCTTTCCACGTACTGCCCACTTATCAGAAAGCTGAAATCCAGAGAAAGGGAAGGTGGTGAGGACGGAGCGACGGAGACGCAGCGCTAGGGCCTGACCGCAGCCCCCATTCCCTGTTCCCCTGCACTGCTTGGGGAGGAGGTAGAAGAGGGTGGATGGGGGGAAGGTGTTTTATGTGTTCTTCTGGGATAGACGCTGGTAACACTCCCAAAGGCATAGACACAAGTTTTCCTTATTGGTATATCTCAGTCAAGACTTGCGACCGTAGTGTTTGGAACTTCAGGCTAACAACTGGAAGATTAAACAGCTTATTCTTTCAGGTACTTTTCCTAAATAAGTCATGAAGGATTTGAGTTTTCAGTCTGAAATACGTGCCTGTGTAACGTTTGTCTTGATCAAGAGTTTACTATATAGGAATTCACTGCAAGTGTTACCTGTGCAGCTCATGCTTTCAGGGTACTGAGCTTGAGCCAAAAGCAGGTAGTCAGAAAAATTGGTGGGGCACAGGAAGGACTTTGCATACAGCTTCTTTCTTAAATGAGGAATTGCTTGAAGTACATTCAATTTCTGGAAGGGTAAGGTATGTAGAGAAAAAAAATATATAAGTGGTTTTGGACAATATTAATCCTGGCTTTCCTCGTATTCACTAAGAAGCTGCGTATGTCGCCGATCTTGTGCTTCTGCTTCCCACAGCAGAGCAGAATTGTGCTCTTTAGGGCTCAGCCTGTTGCCATGGATTCTAATCAAGGTTTTAATGGTGAATTTTTAATGCTTGTATCTCAAGGAAGGATAAATGAGGCCCAGTCTCTGTGAAAACATCATGTCCCTTTCTTCTTTTTTTTTTTTTCTTTTATTAGGAGGATTTGCTCCAAAGAAAGCAAGATAAGGGCTTCTTGTCTAGTTTTGCCCAAAATAAATGCTTTCCCCTCTCCCTTTCTGTCTGGTTTGGCTAAAAGTTCAGAGTGCTAAAACCTTCCTTTGCTCAAGCATCTCTATTGCTACTGTTTAATAACAGTACTAGTTCTTACTTGTAACTTGATTTTTTTTACATTAACTTTTTGTGCACAGCTGCCTTTTTTCAGTTTGCTATTTAGTTGCATTGGATTGTACCAGTAATAACTTCCCTGTCTCTGCTGTGTGTGCTAAACCTTTCAGTATACTTCAAGTAGCTACTCAAATATTTTTTTATCTTACAGAATTTGTTGTACAGAATACGTTGTATTGATTCAAATTAGATAGTCATTTAGTATGATCAAGACCGACTTGAATACATGGAGGGTCCTATACTTGAAGAGATTGTAATTGGGTGCTGTTCTCCCTTCCCATACACACAGCCTGTCTTCACTGAATAGCTGAATCTGGGCAAAAGAGTTTTGTTTTGTGTTTTCCAATTTGCCTGTAACTGCTGATTCAGTATTCACGGATAAGCATATATTTAGACATGGAGATATCATGTCATATCTTTTTTTTTTTTTTAACTGCTGGAAGAGGTTAACACTATTACCTCTCTACTCCACAAGGCAGCATGTTGATTTAAGCAGGCAATTTAGACTGAAGGCTTTGAAGTCCACCTTCCAAGGTGAGCCTGTCTGCAGAAGAGAGTTTGTTTTGCTCTTTCTGCATCTCTCACCTTGTATGTATCTGTTCTTAAAGCTTCTGCAGATGGAGTTGCACATTCTGGCTGCAGCATATATTCTGCGGTGACTCCTCGTTCCTGCGAAATGGCTAATTGAGAGAGAGACAACTTGGGCAGGAGCGATTTGCGCCATGTGAGCACGGCTCAGACTTCAGAAAATATGGATGGATTCTGCCGAACTGTCTTGTTATCAAGTTGTTCACTTTTTGCCAGCCTTTGTCAGTGATCATTAGCTTTGTGGTCCGGCTCAAATCCGTTCGTTTTGGTAGGGTGTGAAATCAGTCGCTGCTTCTCATTTTCTCTCCGACGCCTGCTGTTGGTGGTAGCCTGACTCAGTACAGTCTGATGGCTGATAGCAGCAGCAAAGTGGTGCTCAGCAGCTGAATATGCAGCCCTGTGCTGCAGAAGATGCTGTGTTCCATTTTAAACCTTTCTAGTCTCAAAATTTAGAAGGCACGGGGGGAACTGGGAAAGCCTTGCCTGCATGCTTAGTCTCTAGGAGCCTACTGGGGTTAAGTCATGTTGCATCTGTTGAGCTACTTTGAGTTAAGTGACTTAAGGAACAAAGTCTTTCTTTAAAAATTCTATCCTCCCTTGGTCAGGTTGGTTTTATGTTATGATGTTGTACCATGGGGAGAGGTAAGCTTGCAGGTTTAGCTACACATAAGAAAAGATGTTTGTAGCACCTCCTGTGCTAAATGTCTGAGCTCTCTGAGTCTGGATGTACAGATGAGTGCTTTTCGTGCTGTCCTCTCCTTCCTCTTCTCCCTTTTGATAAAAGGCTTGTCTGTCTGTGTCCTTTAACTGGTACAATTTATCTCACTAAGGAGAAAAAGGCAGCGAGCTAAAAGGGCAAGTGAAGACAAATGTGGAATGCAGCACTGTACGACCGGACGCGTGGTGTAGTGCTTGCCAAGAGGTGTGCAAATACAGGGAAGGATGGTACCAGGTTATTGTGCGTACATCTGAACCACAACCAAATACAGCACTGTGTGCACACAAAAGCAAGGCTGTGCAGGCCTGAAGACTATAAAATCTAATTAGGTAACTGTTTATGTGAAATACTGGGGAGTTTGAGAGCAGTTGTGGTGAGCTAGGATGCAGAATGCTTGCAGTCCATCAGACAAAGGTCTACACAAGACTACTGTAACACTTTACAAGAAGGAGGTGCAGATGGGGAAATTTCACATTGTACAGCTAAGGATCTTGAATCTACATGCCTAGTGTGTAGAAAAAGTGATTAGCCAAAAGATGGAAGATTTTGGTAAGAAAGAGCTTTCATTTTTGTATTGCCTATGGAATTCCGTGTCTGTGGTTGAATATCTATAAAGGGGAATCCAGGGCTTCTTTGGGCTGTTGGAGCCAGAGTGTGCTCTTTGGACACCTTTGATCTGAGTGGCTGCCATCTCCCTTTGTAACCCGTGATTTTAATAGTATTTACCAACCTAAATGTTTTTACCTGCGTAACAATAGCTTTTTTCAAGCAGCAGACAGTGACTTGACACTAGATAATGGCTGGTATGCTCACTGAGCCCTCAAGTCTGCTTTGTCAGCTGTTGCTGGCCACGTGCAAGTGGCTGGCAGGTGGGGCGTGTGCCGCCAGTGCTTGTGGGGCTCTGCACAAGCAGCTTCTGCGATGGGTGAGTGTGTAGCAGCTGCTGTGCAACGCCACGTGCATTCGTGAAGCTTTCCTAGCAATAACAAACAATGCAACCAGTATTACCATGATTTATGGAGTAAGCCGGAAACCCTCACGTGAATTACAGCCTTGATGGCTCCAGAGCGAATGCAATTATTCCTCTGTACATAAATATGCAGTGCTGTCCTAATCAGTTATGCTACTTCTGAAGCCTTGGGAATAAAGAAGCATTTTGCTACTGAGTAACATATACACAAGCCTTGAATATCTCAGCTGAAATGGTGAAAGAAATCTCATGCCAGTAGTCCCCAGAAACGAGCTAGATGGATTTCCGCTTTGGGTATTCTCCTGCATGCTCTCAAACAGAAAGCAGATGGATAATGTGGTGGATGAAGAGACAGCAGTAAGCACCTATATTTTAAACAATTTATTTTAACATCCCCCCTCCTTTACAGACAGCTCATGTGTGCTTCTCATTTCGTTATTTGTATTGGGCTTCCTGAACAAGATATTTCTGCGTGAAGCATTTTTTTCAAGGTGCCATTATGAACTTCTTATGAAAACTTTGCAACAAAATTTTGTGAAGGAAAGTCTTCATTGAATTGTAGGCTATATGCTGGGGCATTATACGTGGTTATCATTCCCAGTGAATTCTAATTTCAAAGCCTCACATTTACTATAAAACCTTGAAAAACACAAAAGGATTTGGTTATAATGAACTGCTAGCCACTAGATTAGTAGAACTTAAGGTCTGTGAGGTTTCTCACTTTTCAGTCTTCTGCTGCAGGAATAGTCTGACACCCCCTGAATGAATTCATCAGCTTTCAAGCAGTAACATTGCAAATCACCTTACTGCATCAAATCCATTTCATAAGCCTCCCTCAAGTTTCTTCAGCATATTCTTTGCTTGAATATGGGACCACAAAGACATTAACGTCTAAGCTACACCTGAATCACCTGGTGGTAGCATGAAAATGTGGCGTTCCTGGCTGTTTTGATGACTGCTTTCCCACTGTTGTTGTTTGTGATGCGCTGTTTCTCTTCCAAAGTTTCAGTGTGAACAAATTCCTCCGTGACAGCAGGTTATCAAGGCTTGGAAGAAGGACTGCTCTCTCATCTTTGTCTGCATAAACCACCTGAATCATTAAAACAAAACAGAAGGGAAAGCACAAGTGTTTCCCATCGGAGACTCCTCAGACCTGAAGGAGATGGTGAAGTCTGGCAGGGCAGGAGGCAGCTCCGGCTCCTCACCCCGGCTGGGCCTCTTGTAACTTGGTTTAATGTCTGATGGCATAGATGATGTCTGAAATGTGGAGCTACATTTATCCCAATAAATTTCAAGCATTTAAGACATTTAATCAACACGGTAGTAAAGGGAGTGGGGTGCACATTTCTAGGAGCAATTCAGTCAGTTCAGATCGGAAATTGTTCTGTCCCTCTAAAATGCCAGTGAACGTAAGATGGTAACACTTCCAGCTCTTCAGGTAAGTCTCTAAAGGAGGAGCCAGTCATGATCCATCTAACCCACCAAAGCCCTCATGACCGACCACATTTCTTTTTTTTACCAGAAGATATATCTGCTCTTAATCTTATCCATAAGGTTAATGATAGATTTTCTTTGGATTGTTTGATGTTAAGGATATATCACCAATTACATCTGCTTTATAAGCCTCTTGTAGCATCATTTTTTTTCCTTTTTTTCTTAATAAACAAGCTAGCTTAATGCTTCTCCTCTAAAGTGCTTTACTTCTGCTACCGTTGTCCTCTGAGTCTGTGCCATCTCCTCTTATCCATCTCATTCCAGCACTATACTTTCGGCTTCCCATGTTCATTCACGCGGTTTATTCATTATCTGAATTGCTGCTTCACTCCTGTGTGGTTGTGCGGGTCACGCTGCAATGCTGCTGCAGTGCTCCTGCTCCCCCGTGTTCATCATCCGCTGCAGTATCTCGGTGCCTCTTCTCTCATGCGGAGGTGTTACACAGCCTCTTCTGTGTCTTTGAGTGGTGCTCAGCTCTTGGTTTGTTTGCTAGGCTTGCATCTCAGCATCTTGCCAACTATTTGGCTGCCTCCTCCATTAGCCCGATGGGGAACTGGTTCTGCTTAAATGCTCAACTCTGTTTGCCCTTGCTGGCAGGAAGCAATATGGAACTGCAGTTTCAGGAGTTTTCATTGGTGGGAAGTAGCTGCAAGTGCCCTCTAAATTTGGAAAGCAGACAGACACACGGAGCAGTCAGAGCCAGGCTATTGTTCAGAGCCAGGTAAAGTCCTGATTCAAAGTCTCTGAAGTCAGTGGACTGCTGCTATTAAATGCCTGTGATGCAGAATTTTAGGCCAACCATCAATAAATGCCAGCATGGCCAAAATGCCGTGCTTTTCCCCTCCCTCCCAGCTTATAAATGTGGCAATGTGTTTTAGATAATAATCATCCCTAATCAAGAAGATGGAAGCCACTGAGTGCCTAAATGCAGTGTTGGAAAAATATTATTAGAAAGCTGGGCCAAATGAGATATCCCTCAAAAGGTAATGAGTGATTTCAGTCTCTGCTGCAACGAGATGCAACGGAAGCATCTTTCTTATTTTCAAGCATAAAAACTCTTTGCTTTGTGGTAGCTGAATTGTGTGTGTGTGTTTTATGGCAATGTTCTTTTAGGAGTAGCTCGGAGACAACATTTCACCAGCAAAGAAAAATGGATTTTGACTGCTGTGTATATCTGTGATAACCTGATGTTGTGTAACTTCATGTAGCCTAGTCAGTCTGTAGAGTCATTTGCATTTGTAGGAATTGCTTCCTTTCATATAGGAATGGCGCGGTCACTAGTTTGCCTGCTAAATGGCCTACAGCAGGAATTTTATCTTCTGCGCTAAGAAAAAAAATTATGTTTCATTTTAGCTTTCAAACTCCATCCTCCTCCCCCCACACCCTCTCCTTGCCAACCCTGTGCTTTCCCCAGTGGAAGTGGTGTGACAGTAAATTGTGGGGGAGCTTATTAAATCTGCACATTTAATACCTCAATTTAAACCTTGGATAATAAAGGACCATCTTTTAATTTAAGCCGTGCATTTACCATCTGCGCAAATTAGATTTTTTTTTTCTTTCTGTATTACCTGAAAAACAGCATTGCTGTGGATAATTTGTGAAGCATTGGTTTCTACGTGACCACCTACAATTCACAGTTAGGTAAATGTGCACAGAAGTTCAGAAGTAGAGACAGACACTTGGACACTGCTCTTCCTCAAGCCATAAATTAGGTAAGCAGAGTCCTTAAACTGCATTTTGTTTCCTTCTGTCATTTTTTCCTGCTTAACCTTGCTCTAATATCTGAACCTTGCTTCCTTCCAGCATGAAAAGCAGTAACAGCATCTGAAGTCCTGTGGGACAGTCTTTGGATGTCTTCTCAGTCTGAAAGCAGGTTATCAGCTGTAACCAAAACCACGCTCAGTGCTGTTGTTGCTCGCTTGCCTGCTTTTCAAGGTGGGTAGATCAGAGGGGGCAGGTGTGCCAGTGTCCAGCTTCCCAGGGCAGTAATTTGGAGCTCGTTGGCTGTTCTTCTGCTAATTCTAGGAAGCTTTGTGACTGTCCCCCAAACCTTTGTGCTACCTAATGATGTGAAGACCAATTAACCTAAAAATAATAAACAAAATCAGTCAGTCCAGTGAGTGAATTTCCATTGCAAATATTCCAGTTAGGCAGGAATATTTGCTGTATGCTACTCATATGGAGAACGTTTTAAAGAACACTCTTAATAAGTGGTATTACTTGCACTGGAAGTATGATTTTAATTGTAATCAGGAAACAAAATAACATTCTGACTGGGTAATGAGATTAAAAGGGTTGCATATCCGATGTTAAACAATTTGGGGAAAACAAAAACAAAACCTCTTTATCCTGGAATAACGAGCTAATCTCAGATGACAATGCCTGAATGAAAATTGCAAGCACGGGGAATCCTGCATCCCCATCACTCATTCCCCCTCTGCCTGAGCACCCTTTGCTCCTGGATCAGGACAGGGGCTGGGGCTGGCTCACAGCAGGTGCTGGGGACTCCTGTTAGGGAAGCCCCACGGGACTGACAGTTTAGCTGAGTAACTCAGCCGTGTCAGGGAGCTATACGGGGCCCTCAGATGATAAAAATGTATGGTTTTTCATGTCTCTTCTCTCTGCTGTGGCCTTCTTCCCATCACTTCTTCTCCCAGTAATCTTTGAAGCATTTGGACAATTTTAGCCAAAATTGAGGAGAGGTGCTGAAATTGGCACAACTGCCAGAGAGGAGGTGGGAACATACGCGGCTGGTAGCAAGACAAATAAAAGGTTAACAGCTCTCGGCTTGCATGTAATGCAAAGAGCTGAGCAAGCTCCTCGTGAGGTGGTTCCATGGGTCTCTTCTGCATCCCACCACCAATGTTATTGTCCCTCTTGCCCACGTGGAAGGCAGCGCTGTGGGTCATTAGCCGAGATATTTTTGCCTAGCTGCTGAACTCCACTTTGACCCAGCTCGGAGGAGTACGTCCAGCCATTAGCCTCAGACCGGTGAGACCAATGTTTCTGACTGAGGTAATGATTTCCTCAGATACAGAGTTTTCTCAGTAGGTCTGAGCTGAAAGAAATGATCCTGGGTTACTCCTGAGCTTAAATAATTTTTGTCTGTCAGAGCACGTTAATAGGATAGCTTCAGAGTTGCTCTAACGTACATTATTGGGAAGTCGTAAGGACACGGGAGGTTCCTTAGCACAAAGCCATACATTTAGAGCGTGTACCAAGCAGAGCTGAAACTTTTTGAGCCCAGCTGAATCTGCGTGTGTGTGTGTGGGGGTGTGTAATTTTCATTTCTGATTTGTCAGCTCTGACTAGTTTCTGTAAATCTAACTCTGTTGCCTGTCTATATGTTGTAAAAGCAATCACACTTAATCATACCAATTGTATATAAGGACGAAGGATTGCAAGGAAGGGCATATTTCACTTTTGACATTTGTTTAAATTCTCAGAAGATTGCATGGCGTACTGTCCAGCAAAGTTTGAAAGTCGCTGCAGATTAGAGCTACTAAGGGCTGATTTTAATCCTCAGCACGCCTGAGCATCGAGTCCATTAGTATTTGTTACCGTGTCAATAGACAAAACAAACTCTGAGCACTACCAATTAACTTCACCAGCAAGCAGATCTTCCCGAGAAAAATCAAGTGAACATGCATCTTTTATTAGGAGGCGGGAGACCAGAGCCAGTGTTTCAGACATCTGATGACCTTTGTGTGTGTCTGCTATCTCATTATCTTTGACAGGGACTAAATGCAATCTTCAGAGCTGATCAGTGCCTTCTGTCTCTCTGAGGAGACTTTATTTAATTTACTGTATTATATTATCTCATCTTTTCTCTTTAACTGCAGACATCTCAATCTATTCTAATGATAGTTATACTGTGTGTGCATATAAATACGGACACATGCTTTCAGATATACATGGCTATAGTCTTTATTTTGAAAGGTGTTAGAAAACACAACTCTAAACTTGTTTGAATATATCTAAAATAAAAATTGCTGATGTCTAAAATGGGCACCATGCATTATTCTTAAAGCTTTTGCTGTAACTAATGAAATGGCTGTGTTTGAAATAGGCTTGCTGTGAATTTCCCATGAAATGGAAATTATTGCCATTTAAGTTTGATCTTGTCTGCTTGCCAGCGTAGGGCTGAGCACTATTTCAGGAGTCGCTTAATGGCTGAGCTTGGATAGTTCAGGAGACCCCTGACTCCAGCTATAGCTGGCGCAAGAGCTCGTCTGCCACTCCGATAGCAAAGACTGTAGTGCTCACGTCAGATGCACAATGTGCCAGGACCAGAAGCAAATGCCTGAATACCACGGCACCATTGTTGTGTGCCCCTAACGGCACTCTCATCCCCTGGAGAGGGATGAAGATCCAGTTCTCGTGTACAGAGCCATTGCAGTGCTGGTGTGGCTGTGGGGTGATTGCACTCACACGGATACTTAAACATTGGCTCCTGCTGAGCCTTAAGTAAAGGGGTATTAATTCACTACTATAGTGGTATGGCCTCTTTTCAGCAGGAATTTATGTACCAAACTTATGGTATAGTTCAGGCCTGATGGGCAATTAATGAGTACTGCACTTGTCTGCACACAGAGGAACACCTGGGCCATGCATGTACCACCCAACCAAATTTCTGGGAAAACTCTGTGGGAAATAAGGAGGTCTGTGTGGAAGAGCCAGGCAAAACTCCTGCAGGTGGAGTTACTATTTTTTTGACTGAGGTAGGTAGTTGTGTTGTCTGAGGGGAATACAGAATACCAAGTTTTTGTGGCTGTGGTGCTCTGGTGTGAGGGACTGAATGGTGGCTGAGAAGCTGTGGGTGAATGGAAACTTATCGGTGCCCTTCCCGAAGCAGCTTGGATGTTTTCATTCAGGTTTCCTACCCAGCTACTAGCAAGCCTGTGATGTGTGGCGTGACTAAGGCGAGCTGTTACGGTGACGGGCTGGGGAGCAAATGTGACTCATGTGACAAGAGATTTCTTCTTGGCACCTCTTTTTTTTGCTAACACGGTTAGAAAGTTGTTCTGTCCAACTTCTCATTTTCCAGCTTTGATTTTCCTAGTTTGAACATTTTATGTTGAGAATCCTATCTTATATGATATTTTTAATCTTCCTTTATAAATGGTGAGATGTTGGAGGAAAGCACAATTACATTGGCAATACTGCAGAACAGGAGTTTTTGCTTTTCTGTGCAGATGCTGACAAAGAAAAGTACAGATACAGTAGCTTTCCAGTAGCAGCATGTTACAAGCATATGTAATCCTTAGGACAAAATCACAGTATGTCATGATTGAAATAATAAATGCTTTAAAGCTATGTGCAAAGGAAATATACTTCTCAATTCTGTGCATTATACTTCATTAAACAGGAAATGACGAGCATCCCATCAGACATGGTTTGAGAAACGAAAGCCTTCCACTAAGGAAACTGGCAGGATGCTGGATTTGAGTACTGTCTGAAGCTGGTTGGCTGTGGCTGTGTCTAAACAAATGTTTTGGTTCAGAGTGGTGGAAAATCCCCCTATTCATCTCCCTGTGAAGTCTGAAGCAGAGCTGCAGAGCTTCCTGTATTTCCAAACCTCACCGCTCTTTGGGGTTGCTCTCAGTTGGGAAATTTGCAGCCTCCAGTTTACAATGTGGAGAGGGCAAGATGGCAGATTGACACTATCGTTAAGCACCTGGGTGCCAATTGCATTCCTAGCTTGAATGTGAATTAAATAACTCACATCACACTGCCTTTCAGTAGAATTAGTTTGCTCAGCTTAACAAGATCAGTTGTGGTAGGATATATAGCTCATCAGTAGCAAATGAATTGAGAAGCTGCCGCCTTGCAATTTTGATAGCTTTGCTCCATGTCATGCCAACATAAGCATCTTAAAACTGCAAGGTTCACCAGGAGGCAGTGGTTATTTTTAAGTGGTAAATAAAGTATGGAATATTTAGCTGTCCAGAAATGTTTTGTACCTGAGCTGGATCAAAACTCTCTCTTCTGAGCTGTAGACCCCCCACCTCGCTGTAGTGGACTACACCTTGTCAAAAATGAGTGAATGTAGTAGCTGTGACATCCTGAAGCCACGGAAAGTTGTTACACGAGACAAGACCTGTGAGAAGAAGTCATGCAGTGTATCTGGCAAACTGGGTTCACCTTTGAGGAAAAGACAGCCTGGGCTGGACAAACCATTTTTAGGTCAGAAATAAAAGGAATGTTCTTCAAAATTAAATACCAAGAGTTGTTTGCATCTGCTGGTATGTTAAACCACCTCAGAAGGAAATTACTACCTAGAGAGTCTGGTTAGGAGGAAGAGAGTTCAAATGTGTAATGCCAGTCTTTTCACTGAATGCCACTGGCTTGCCGAGAAGCTCTCTCTGCCTCTGCTCAAACTGACATCAGGGCCTGTATGCAAACACCAGGAGCTGTATTCATTGTTTCTTTTAGCAGCTTTCATTAGGTGCTTTTTCTGGATACCAAAACTTCAAACAAGCACTGCAGTACTGCTTTGTTTGCTTAGCCTTGGAAGACTGGAAGAGGCAGCAATATTACTTCTGGGTTTGTGTTCCTGTCACCTTAAAAACAAAACATTTGCAAATTAGTATCTCTTTATTTTTCAGATATGTGCACTCCCAGTGACAATCAGTCTGAAAATCAAATTCTGCTAAGTTAACTGTCTGCATTATCCTCTTCTCCTTATATGTTTTTCTTTGGAGCAATTCAAACAAATTTATTTACAAAGTCACAGTGCTTCTGTGTGGGAGTGTGTTTGCCTAGCACGGGCTGGAAAACCAAACAGATCTTGCCTGGATCCTGGAGACTGCAGCTCCAACAGCATTTACCACCTTTTTGTTTGCTCACATGTTCTGTTTTACCACTGGTTAGGTTGAGGAGCTGCATTCAGCCACAAAAAGCAAACTGCTGCTTGTGGCTTGATGGCTTGTAACATGCAGTCAGCAGAGGAGAGCTAATCCTTCAATGTTCAAACGAGTACCGAGGCAACAAGGCCTTTGGAAGACTAATTATCCTGCCTCTGTTACTAGACAGCCCTAAAAGTTTTTTCTTCCTTCTTTGCCTGGTCTGCTACGTCCGACAAATGTGTTTCAGCTCTCCCCTTCAGGATCCGCATGCAAGGCATGCCCTGAAAGTCCTCTGAACATTGCTCAGCAGTTCTCTGCTGCTTCCTAAGACTGCGGTGGGTAACGTTCACTTTGCTTGTTAAGGAAAAGACGACAACAAAAGTTTAACATCTCTTCTTCTGAAGCACAGGACTGTGGTCTTCGTGGCAGGTGGGAATACAGCTTTCCTTTTGCAGCCTGTGGCCATCCAAAGAAAACAACACAGAAATCAGACACAGAAATGAGCAGACTGACACAAAAATAGCCGAAACCAAGTGCTATTGCTACTTGCTCTTAATGAAACTCGTGGATGGTTGTTTTATTCGCAGCTTGTGCCTTTATCCAAGCCTGCAGCTTGACTGCTGTTCACAGCAAATGGCTGCACGGGCTGACTGCTGCTGACGGGGACTCTCGCAGCCTTTCTCAGTTCTTGGAGTGCTCCATGGCCTGCCATTTTCTTTAGCCATGTGTGAAAC
Source organism: Anseranas semipalmata (assembly GCA_013399115.1). Lineage (NCBI taxonomy): Eukaryota > Metazoa > Chordata > Aves > Anseriformes > Anseranatidae > Anseranas > Anseranas semipalmata. Next base: position 662,953 of record VXAA01004808.1, on the reverse strand, counting down.
AATTCTTGCCAAAGTGTCCCAAATACAATGTTCAGTACTGCAGTGTTTCTCTCTGACTCAAGGCCATGTGGGGGTAACTGCTAATTTCTTAAATGTATTTAAAATTTGTGAAGCTGTCAAATATGCATCTTGCCCTTCCAGTAGATCCCTTATGTTCTCTGGCTGCCAGCTCTTCAACATCTGTATGTGTATATTTTTATACATACAATAATTCTGAATAACGCTTGAGTTTTTTCACAAGAAGGAAAATTTGGCTGTTCTGTCCATTTATTTAAAGTTAATCCTACTCGCTGAAGTGGTTAGGAGTCTGCACGTGCTCTTGTCTCCAGGAGTGGCTTAGGTCTATGTAGTGTCCATAAGATGGTATGGAATATACGGCTATATCTTATATGTAGTGTTGTCTGAATAAGATTACCCTTAAAGCTCTTGCTTGTGTACTGTACTTGGACAAGTTCTGCTAAAAGACAATTTTTAAAAACTGAAGCCCCAAAATAGCTCCTGTGATAGAAGACTCAGGAACCGCCAACTTCAAATTAAGCATTTCTGAGTTTCCACGCCTGAGCTGTGACGCTCGATAGTTTCTACTAAAGCAGCCAAGATATATTGCTAAATTGAAGGGAGAGCACAAATATTGGGATTTCAGAGGCAAAGTGCAGCAGCGAGAGTGCATAAAGTGCACCAAGTTTATTACCCAGGCAGACCTATAATTGACTAAAACACACGGTGTGGCGGGGAAGGAGCGGGAACGGACAGTGCCCCTCTGCTTGGGCTGCGAGGGAAAAGCAGCAGGAATCCCTCAGTGAAGGAGGGAGAACAGCGCGCTGCAGCCCTGCGCCTTTCAGGCTGCCCCGGGCATGGGGGGACTGTGTATTATCCATGCATCTCAGCAAAGGGCTCGAGTTCTCCAGTTATGGTACCTTGCTGCTTTTTTATTTTCACTTTAAAGCTTTATTCCTTCATCTTTTTAACTGTGTTCTTCCTGTAGCAAGGTCTTAATGCATGGACACGAATTTAAGCATATGGGTAGACTCCTTTTGGCACATTCAAATGTACGCATCCAAAGGAGGCTCTGAACATCAAGAAGCAAACATGATATTGCAATAACTAGACATAATCATGATTTTATTTCCCGTCAATCTACAGGGAGTGCTTCTCTTGTGGATGGACAGCCTGGGTGGTCATACCAAACATCCTCTAAGAACTGAGCAAACCACAGTGTAAGGGTGTAAAAATGCCTCTTGAAAGCAGTCATGTGGACTGATCAGCAGAGCTCTAAAGGCTGTGTTGACTGTGAGAGCAGAATCTCTGTGGCCCTGCTACTTGTGTTAAAGCCAAAACTTCGCTGGCTTTGTTTTCCAGAGCAGTCCTCTGTGGAGGTAACATCTGGTCTGCTGCAGGAGGTTTTGTGCGCCTACAGCAGCAACTAGAAGGGCAGTAACCCTATAGAGACTGCACCGGGATGTACAAGGTTTACACACACGCGTGCACGCACACACATATATCTATATAAAAAATATCTTTATACTGCATATATAAACTACAGCAGAGTTGGGAAAGATGGGAAGCCTGTAAGCAAAACACCAGGGTATGTGCACTCTGGTGATTTTGTTCAGTGGTAGTACTGAAAAGGCTACATATGGTATTTTCTTCCACACAAAAAATACTCTAAGTGCTCTAACTGCGAGGAAGTAATGGCATGACCTCTTTTCTGTTTGGAAAACTGACTGGGAACTATTATTCTTCAGCATATTGCATAGAAAATTGAGCTTTAATTCTGTATAATACCTCCCTTCGTCTCTCAAGAAGAAAACTTCGAGCTGTACTTCAGGAAAAGGTTAGCTGAGGTGCAGAAAAAAGTGTCTGGCTATGGTTTTCTCACCTGCTGTGCTATCGAGAGCAATTTCAGGCAGAAACAGTTCAGCTCGTTTTCTCAAGGCATGTATGCAGTGGGACTCTGTGAGATCTGCTGCCTCTGCAACTGGATCAGAAATGCAAATGCAGAAACCAGTACTTGTAGCTGTCATTGTGATTTCCAGGACACCACATGGCCTTGGGTTCACGTGTGCTTGTGTTGAGGTGCAGGATTTCTTTCCCAGACAGTCTCATGGGGGGAGGAAATCACACTTTGCAACATGTTCAGGTATAGTGCTGTCAGTAATAGATACAAAATACCGAATTTCCCACCACTAAAATGTGGGACTGGAAATACATGTAGTGCACTGCATTGTAGGATGAATAAGCAAAAAGAAGGGACCCATTTAGCTTTGCTTTATATGGAAGCTGGAGGGAGAAACTGCAGGTAAAGGGAGGTGCAGGAGTTGAGCCATGCTTGGAAAGCAGAATTTAGCTGCATCATTTTGGTAACGAGCTACCTAATAAAAAATATAATTTACAGCCATGTAGTTGTCTCATTACGCAGTGTGTACTATACAAAAGACTTCTGGAAGAGATACTCTGCCCTTTGGATGAGGTGTTGCGAATAGTTTTGTAACGCTGGGCACCAGATGTTTTGTGAAATGGGTATGCCTCTTGGATTTGACAGCCTTGCAAAACTGCGTTTTCTTTTGCTGTTGAATAGTGAGCATTAATCAGCTTTAATGATCACTGGTGGATATACTAACAGCTTACAAAAGTTGCACTCTCCATTCTGCTGTAAATGGAGCCTCAAATAGCTGTAGTTGCCTACGGCTGTGTGCTAGAAAGCCTGTTTTCTTCTGTGGATCACAATCTCACCCTTTAATCAGGACTTGTTCTGAAAATGGCAATGCCATGTCTCTGAGGGCGATCTCATTTTTGAGGGCAGTAGCCGAGGGGGATATTGTCATCTGTTTCAACCTGTTCAGAGAATGAGACTGAGAAAAACACATTTTGAACTTCAAGAAAAAAACCATTATTCTGGTTGTTAGGCAGTTCATCCGGGAGTTTGTCTGCACAGGAAAGTTCTGGGTTTCATTCATGCAGTTCCCCTTCCAGCAGTGCATCAGGGTCTATCTCCACGATGACCCCGAGGGACTCACCTCCAGGGAACAGCTTAGGTGTCACAGTAAGTGTCTGACTGAGAGACAAGTGTCTCAGCTCCTGTTAGAGAAAACAGGCTGCAGAGCAGATCAGCTGTTCCTAAAATGGGCACGGAAGGGGGGATTTGGTTGCATAAACACGGCTGTGTGGGATGCTGTACAGGATGTGCGATATCTGCACGCAGCTGGCAGGTATGAGGGGGTTCAGGGAGGATCTGGGCCCTTCTGGACCACCAACGGGAGGCCCAGGTGCTACCCTCGGGCATCTAAAATGGTGCTAGGCACCCACCAAGGGGCAGCCAGCTGCACATGGACACTTAAGTTCAAGTGCCTTTACTTCAAACTAAACCTTACGCCAGTCTAACTTCACAGGGCATTGTAGCGCGCTACTGTCAAAAGTTTCTTCTACCTTAGAATAGGTAGAGGTGATATTGAGCACATTTACTGGAAGAGTGCTGTAGAAACCATAAATACAGCAGTGTTGATGTCGGGATGTGAATGGCCTTGTATAAGCCCAGCATTGCATTGCTCTGATTTTCTAAAGTGGAGTCTTTTTGTTCCAACTCTTTCATGGGATTTAAGCTAAAAAAAAAAAACAAAAAAAAACCCACCAACGAACTTATGTAAAAAAAAAAAAAGCTCAAATACAAATATTGATCGATTTTATTGACATTTGTGTTCTTTAATTAATAGGTTAAGGTGAATTTCTGCTTAAAAGTAAGGCTGTTATTTATTTTGCTGTCTGGTGGAGGAAATGCCACAGCAAGTCCAGTGGCGGTGGTATAAACTGTCAGGGTACGGTACAGCTTCAGTGGTTTTTCAGCACAAAGGGAAATTACACCCCTGTCTGGTCGATGTTAAAGATATGAAAATAAGTGTTGTCACGAGCTCTCTTTTAACCAGAGCTCTACACGTGTGTCTGAACCTGGAATGTAACATTTTGATGTGGAAGTGTAAGGGTAATGTTCCGCTTTATTTCCAGCTAGCTTGCAGAGTTCAGCTGTGTTGTGGCAAAGAAGAGGGAGGGGAGCGATGTGGTGCCACCAGAGGGATGCTTCAGAGAGGGGCTGCAGTTCACTTGCTGCTCACCTATCTCCTTCCTCAGTAAATCTGCACTAGAAAAAATATTCTTTTTTGTAACATTAAGAATACATTTTAGCCCTTGAATGCACATATGATGTGGCATACGCTTATCAGAAGTAGCCACAGGACAACTCAGCTCAGTATGCCTTTTATTGTATTTTTGATCAGCGTTGACTTCTATGTTAGTGTGCTCAGAATATTTTGCTATCATTACAAGGTTTAAAATATAAATTTGTTTTTACATACTTTTATTACCCATGTAGATTGACCCTAACCATGTTTTATATCAGTATTGAAGACATTTTATCATTATAGGGTGTCTCATTTGAGCACAGAATTAGAAATAAGATAATTAAAATGGCATCAGGGAAATCTATTGTTTCCAAGTGTTTTATTTGAACACCAAGCTGGAATTGTGATAAGTTGGTTTAAATCAGTGAGATTCAGAAGATGTATTATTTTCAGTAAGTGCCACGAGTATGTTCAGTATCTTAAGAGCTTTTATTTGTTGCAGCGCATATTTGGCAGAACATATCACTTCAGATAGGCGGAACTGAGATGCTTCCCGAAATGAATCGTGTTTACTTTGATAAATCTTATATAAGACATAATCTCTCTCCATTAGCATATGGATAGCATTATGTAGGGAAATACTGCATTTAATTTAAATACTTCAGTTTGTGGTTGACACAAGCAGCCACTTTAAATTCACAGTGAGCATTAAGTTGCACACTTTATTATATTTTTTTTGCATGCAGGATGGAATTGAGGTCTAAATGTAAATGTGCCGTTACTAGGTCTGGTAAAAGTGACTGTAGAGATGAGGAAGCTGCAAGAGAAAATGAAGCACATCCCAGCAGCACCCGAGAGGTGCAGGCGTGCCGGCTGTCATCAATCACGCTGTCTGAGAGGAAGACGGTGGTGAAAGGGGCATGAGGAGTTGCTTCCATTTCCTGCTCACAAATAGAACAATGTCATAAAATGACATCGACTTGACTGACAGCATCATGGTGGAGGTAATGATGTACGGAGAGGCTTGCAGGGGATGGAGTTGGCTGTTGAGGAAGGAAGAGGAGAAATTGCCCATGAGAGTGAAGGTCAGACGGTGACATGAGCAAATGCAGGAGTGGGGAGGGCAGCTGCCCCACCCAACAATTATTTCCAGGCACAAGTCACTGGGGCATCTTCAGCGCCCTAAGTAAATTGATGGCTTTTTTTGAAAGGCTTTGTCACAAACTGCCACAAATTTGTTTTTTAAAACAAAACCCACTGCCAGATAAATTCTCTGAGTGCAGCCACCTGAAGTATAGTATTGCAAGAAAACAAAAGTCTTTGTTACCAAAATATGACCAAATTACTTGTGCCCAGAAGAGCATGACAGTGAAACATCTGGTTATTTATACCGTCAGAAATGATAAACTGAATTCTGGGGCAGTCTGTGTTGTCTCAGCTCTGGTGACGAGCGGACTCCATAAAACTTCTCTCTCCGTATTCAGAAAAGATTGTTTTCAGAGTAGTAGTGCATCAAACGTGCAAATAAAGCTGCTGAATTCATCTTGTTCTGTCAAATACTGGCAAACATTTACGAACTACTCAATTCGAAGAGGGGCTTGGCAATACCTTGGACGGATGATGACAACAGTGGAAATCCTGTGATAAGATACTCTCGCTGGAGTAGCCCTTCCTGCTTTGTCAGAGCTCCTAATTTAGAGCAAAATATTCTACTTGAGGCTACAGCATTCTTCATTTCTTGTTCTGGGTTATCCATTTGTATATGAAAATGTAGCTGCATTTCACCCCCAAGGAGGCACTTGAGTAGTAGAGATCATTGCAGGTTCTTTTTTGTATGTTGAAGATTTATGGGATGAAATCCATGAAATAAGTATAGCAAAATTATTATTACTTTCACACTGAAAAGATGTATCAGAGTTTCTTTGCCTTCCTTTCATTCAGCCTTGCATGGGTGCAGCAAGGGGTGCTGAAGGTAGCTCTATTTCTGATATCAAAACAAATTTTCAAAGAGGAACAGGAGCACCATGGCTGAAACAACCAAATCTTTCTGTAAATGCTGGGGATTTCTAGGAATATCTTGTGGCAAGGCTCTTGTGTCTTGAGGCTGGGCTGATACCGTCTTTCGGTTTGGTCACAAAAGCAAGCCTCGTGTTCTTCTTGTACAGCTTTCTGAACCCCTTCTCCTTTACCGCCGGTCAGGAGGTGGCACGGCCCCACCATGACTACAAGACATTACTGCTTCCAGCGTGAGGAGGAGTGGAACAGCAGCATGATGAGAGCAGTGTTAAAATAAATGTAATTATGTTATGGATCAAGGAGTGCAGGGAGGAGAAGAAGGAGTGAAAGGTCTGATTACAAGAAGGTCTGTCTCACGGGAGTCTCTGGTGTTACTGTCTAGGAAGGCAAAGCTCTGGACAAAGTTATATGGATCCCTGGTCTCAGGACTGGGGTAGCTGTGTGGATGTAATTATATTAATTATATTTTCTTTTTTTCTAGTCCCGCTTTCCCTCTTTGCACACATTTGTAGACCATATGAGACTGACTTGGTGTTAGTTTTGTCCCCACTGCTGCGTTCTTAGCAAGTCTCTCGCTGCAGGAAAAAGGCTGCAGAAAGTCAGGACAGGAGGGAGACCGCTCCAACAGAAAGTCCTGACAAATGCACAAGGAGGAGTGTGAAGCGTCCTCCACCCATCCTTTCCTCAGTCTCCTTTCGGTGCCTGGACGTCAGGTGCCATGTGACAGCGTCTAGCTTTTGGATGTGATCTTTGTCGCCACTGGTGGCGGCCCTGAATTTGCTGCACTTCACCAGCTCAGAGGGCTTTATGCTGCCCACGGTCCTTCCCTGCAGGGGGTCACTCTGAATGAGGGTCCCCAGAACCAACCTAGAAGTCAGAAGCCTTTCTCCTTTTCCTGACGCCCATTCCTTCTCTGGCCCTTGCTGCCGGCCCCAGAAGCATTTGCTGTGCTTCTGCTGGAGGACGTCTGTCTGTACCAGTGAGCAGCCAGTCTTGGTCTGGAGGTCATTAGCAGGGCTGTCAGCGTGCGTGGTGTGCTTTTATGCAGCTGTATTCCTGCAAGGGACAGAAGTTGCTGTAGGAAAGAAAGGAAGTGTCAGCACCAAGAGGAAAGATTCAGACATCAAATCTTAAAGTGACTGCATGGGTTGCTCAACTTTCACACTGTCTTTAATTCTAGGGCGCACCGCTGCTCTCTTCCTTGCCTTCATCCCTGTAGCACAAGTGATCAGAAGGAGCAAGAAGAAGGATCGCCGGTTCCTTTCCCTGGGAATTACAAGACGGGGCTAATGTTGCTAGGAAACACTTCGCTGTGCGGCCAGGAGGACTCTGCTCATGTACAAAGTGCAGGAAGTCTGTGCAGAAATATAAAATCAAAAGCAGCGCCAGTAAAATCAGCCAAGGTATTTTCCAGCTTAGTGCTTTCCTTGAGTAATTGGAAGGAGCATGCAGGAGAACTTCCTGGCCTGGATGCATTAGTGACACCTTTAATGAGGCTCTGTATTTCTGGGTCTAAGGCAGTGAACAGAGTAAATGTGTTGTGCAGGGCTGGTCTATTTTTTTTTTTAAGCAAATATCTTATTTGACGTTATACTACTGTCATTTTCTCCTGAATTGCCATTAGTTTATATCACTTCTCTTTGTATCTCAGTTAGCTGTGGCAGAAATTTTTCAAATCTAAAAGCTTTTTGGTGTCCTTTGTGAGGCAGTTTAAGCAACTGTGATTCAGAATGACTATAATGCATCAGAAACAGAAGTTTTTGTGAAGTGTGTTTTTGACTTCCCCATCCAATTAGTCCTTGGCCTCGAGTTTGCTGACACATGTGCCAGAAGTAATTTGTCAAGCATTAGAGAGCATTTTTACTAGTTGAAACAACATAGCTGCTTGGGAAAATACAGCTTCTTTGTGCCAAAGACAGATTTGAGAATGGCTTGGAAAATTCATTGAACTCTTTGTGCATTAGATTACTGGACCCGCACCTTCTCTCTGGGCCCCCTTCCAGAAACGGGGCTTTTGGGCTTTACTTGTTGGTTGCCGTCATGTTTGCTGCTGCTGTGTGCTGGCCGGGTTTGGACATGCCTGTGGCATTTGGAGGCATGTACCTGCCGTGGTGGCAGCTCCCTTATCCTCTCTGATAGACGTATGCACAGCAAGGAGCTGCCCCAGCTGCTCTCATTGCTGTTTCTGACCAGTAGCAAGAAGGATGCTCTTGAGAGACACCTTGCTTTTGCAATTCTTGCCTGTTTACTGAGGTAGCCAGTTGTATTTCTGATGATGTCTTTCTTGAGGCTGCGCAGATTGCCTTAGCCGTGTGGCCACTGGAGACTTTCTGCATTTCCACCAGAGCCAGAGTGCTGCCTTTTCTGCAGTACCTGACCTTTTGGGTTTTTTTTGTAAGAGGCACTTAAGGGTTTGCTGTTACAGGAACAGAGGTTCTGACTCCAGCTCAGGCATGAGACAGTGTTCCTCTGGCTCGCTGAATGCTTTGCCACCTCAAAATTTAAGAAGATGCAGAATCTCCGAGGAGAAGAAACTGAGAGACCAGGAGGAGGCGATAGCCTCATAGCTGGTACCCGTAGTTATCACGTAACCATGATAAACTCTATCTGTGTCAAAACCGGCATGTACATTTGGAGGAGTGGACATTTTTTTAAAAACAACAACAAAAAAAGATAAAATTCTCGCTACTTCTCTGCTTTTCCAGTCTTTATGCTAGAGAAACTGTGAAAAGGAGTTACTGTGTGTTGCCTATATATATTTCTGTTGAAAATCTGGGTGATCTGGAAAGAAATCTGGTGTGTATGCACTCAAGCTGGTTTTATTCATCTGGATTTCTACCACTAAAGCAGAGGAATATCTTTTTGAGGAAAGAGCAGTGGGATATATTATGGCTAAGCATCATATGGAGTGGCCATAATCCATGCTGTAATAAGTGTAAGGGTCCTTTCTGTAGAGACAGAGGACCAAATGTAACTGGTTATGGTCTCAGTAGAATCCAGCATATCAGGTTTGTCCACTCAGTCTCATTTTAATTTTCTCCTTCTTGTAGAAGTCGTCGAAGTGGTGAGTGACTTTTGGTGGTAGTGTGTTGTTTGCTTATTTGCAAGGCTTCCCTTCGTTATGAAGAGAGGTATATATGCAACGCAGGCTGTTTTGAGACTTCTGTAGGCTCCAGCTTTGTATGGAGATGAAAGAAAGAGGAGCAGTAGCTGCAGCTGGGTTGTCAGCAATAGAAAGCAAAGCCAGAGCTCTCCGTGTGTCCCAGGATGCTATGCTCTAAATGTGTCTAGCCGATATGAATAAAGATTTTAAGATTCTCTGCTGGTGTTAGATCAGAATTAAAAGCCTCTCTAAAATGCCTTCCTAATGACACGTCTAAGTAAATATCCATAATCTAACCTGGGAAATTGTGTGCAAATAGATGCTCAGGCACGCAGCATTTTACTGACCTGCTGCATCAGAGCACCTCTGTCTCCGGAGTGATTTAACAGGTCAGTGAATTCACCTTGAAGCAAGCGCTGGGACTTCTCCAGCTTCAAAGGCTTTAGGAAACCCTTCAGAAAGAAGGGAGAAAATGTTTTGTGTGTCTGGCTGTAGTGGGAAGTCCTACGAGATGATGAGCGGTCTCTTTGTACAAGTGTACAGGTGGATAATAAGCTGAGACGTGTCAACATAATTGACATGGAGATGAGGAAGGTTTGGTGCTGTTCTTGTCAAGGGGCTATGTGAGGACTCCTGCTAGTCCGATATGTCTGTGTATAGATCCTTCCCCTGCAGAACACATTGTGTCCTCGTTGCTCTTCCTCTTCAGGACAGAGTGAGATGAAAGGGAAAACTGTAAAGCTGCGTGTATGAAAAAGTAGACAACATGGTTTCAGAAGTACGTCACTGTGTCACTCCTTCCCCAGGGCGGCAGGCTGGAGAAATTGTTCAGCTGTGTGTCAGGTTTGTGGCTTTGTCCCTTCTGCTGTAGAGATTTGGGCTGTTGTGGCCATCTTCAGGTAACAGCTTCCTGAGGGCCTCCAGCAGACACTGCGAGACGAAAGATCCTGAGCTTATCGAACTGTCTTCAAAAAGCTTGAGGGAGAGGATCTGCAAATTAGCTCAGAAAATAGTGTTTCTCCACAGCTTTCGTTTTTTGGTGACCTATGATGGTGCTAGGCTGAGTTGGGAATGGAGACAACTGGCCTTGTGTTGCTCTTCCAAGGCACAGTAGCATCAGCATACTTCTGCTCCAGGCATCTCAGTATCTAAGGGTATGGATTAGTGTCCAGTATACTCTCCCAGCATTTGCCTTGTCATGGAAGGAAAAGACAACTCTCCAGTGTGCAGTTAGACATATTGCAAATACGTTTGTGATGAATTTCAGCGATTGTTCACCTGGTTGAATGTGGAGGTCGAACAGAAGTTGGAACACTTCATATTTATCACACCACACTGAAAAAAAATTAAAAGCATCAGCAAACAAAAACTTTTCTGTCTCTTTCTCTTTTTTTTTTCCTTTCAAATATTGCACCAGAATTAGAAAGGTAATAATAAACTCCATAAACTTCATTGTACAAAGTATTACCATGGCTAGTTGGAGTTAATGGGGCCAGAATTCCTTTCTGGCTGCAGAAGTTTAGTTAGTGAAAACTAAATAGCAACAGCCCTCACAATTTGTTAATTGATCCCTTATCAGTGAAGTGCAGCTGTTGATTCAGTCATTGATGCTTCACATTTCAGGCAGAAAATTAAGTATGTCAAGATATGGGAAAATCCAGATAAAGAAGTAAAAGCCACTATAAATGTTTTTGGAGCGCACAGTAAAACCTGTTTATGAATCAATAAAACTATGACTTGGTGTTTGGATGTTCTTCATCTTTACAGCTGTACTTCGGAAGCCAATGAGCTGATCCAGCATGCACCAGAACTGGTGTAAAAGCTGCCATTGATTTTCAAACAGACTTTGGATCAGTTCCAGGTGGTTGTTTTGAACTCCTGCAGAGAGGATCTGATCCAAAATAGAAGTTGGGGGAAGATGTTTATTCCTGGTGTCATCCTGTCTTTGCAATGCTGCAGAAGCAAGAATGCACTTTTTTTTAAAGGAAAAACCTTTTCTTTAATGCTCCCCTGGTCTGTCACATGTAGTAGGGCTAGAATTGTTGCTTGGTTATTCTCATTCTATTAAGACTGACTTTTCCCCATCTGCATGATTTGTGCACTAAAATCATTCTATGTATCGTAGAAGCTTAAGTGCAAGAAGGGAGGTGTTTTGCAAGTAGAAGCAAAAGCAGCAGTGAAATGAAATGTGCATTCTTGAATGCAGTAATATTCATGCAATGTTTGCCTGGAAAAAGCATTGCTCAAGTTTGGTGTCAAAATCTGACTCAGTAAGCTAATGCTCTACAGTTGTTTTCCAGGCTTCTCCCAAAATAGTCTGGGTGTGTAACCATAATTTTTAAGGTGACTTTTTTTGGAAGAGAGGGAAAAATAGTGACTCTGTAGCATGCAGTCTTTGCAAGACATTTAAAGGGACAAAGAAAGCCCTTCAGAAAAATGGGAGGCTTCTTTGAGCTTCTGCAGCCAGTGAGGTCGGCGCATTTCTAGGCAGCACGCCACCTCCTCACGCCATCCCCACGGGCACGTCCTGCTTGTTCCTGCTGCAGAGTACGTATTGCACTCTGTACTCCTTGTTCATGTGGTTTCAATCACGGCTGTTTTTATTTCTGCTTAAAGTAGTTGAAAGACATAATCCCCAACGTGGACTAAATACTGTGTGACATATGAAAGCTTCAGCTGATGGCACTGATTAGCAAGTGAGGCACAAAACGAGCATTTCAGCCGGCAAAAATGTAAGGTATGGAGAAATAAACTAATTTAAGACAGATTTAATTTTGCTGCAGGATATGGCTTTGTGCTGCAAGCTTAATGATGAAGTACATTCATAGTCATTTTATGAACTTTTGGAAAATGGGACTGTGAGCAGTAGATACCATGGTTATAAGCAATTTTTGATGCAGTAGCTTCAAATAATGTTGGCTAGAAGTAAGAATAGCTTGGTTTGATCTTTCTTTTCTCTTACCATTACTAGGCATTCCTATAACTACTTACAGCTCCAAAAAATGCAGAAAGTGTGTGGTTTTTATCAGTAACCATAAAACGTGTTGCTACTAACTTTTAACAGCATTTTTTTTTCCTACTAACTTCTACTGCCTACTGTAGGAAAAGCTAAAACTTTATCATGACAGATAGCAGTATGGCAGTGGGTCTAAATGTGGGAATAAAAAGAACAAATTACGTGATTATACATCTGCGAGGCAGAAACAAGGCTTTCCCCATGTTTCTACAAGACATGGCATAGTTAAGGGCCTGTTCTTTGTCTCTAGGCACTCCACATACATATACAAACAATACTATAATAATACTAATTACTACATAATACTACTATTATAGTAATAATACTACTATAATAATACTATTAGTGTAGTCTTTCCACATTCTGTCAACAGCATTGAAATCTTTGAACTCTTTGGTTTACCCAATTGTTAATTTGAAGGAAGGAAATAATATATATGGATGAGTTACCATTTATGTAGCAGAGGAAATAGGAAATAGCCACTTGAAAAATCTGAATATCCTTCCTTTGCAGAATAATCCATAGAATCACGGCATGGTTTGGGTTGGAAAGGACCTCGAAGCCCATCCAGTCCCATCCCTGCCATGGGCAGGGACACCTCCCACCAGCCTTGGGCACGTCCAGGGATGGGGCATCCACAGCTTCTCTGGGCAGCCTTTGCCAGGGCCTCACCGCCCTCTGAGTGAAGAATTTCTTCCTAACATCTAATCTAAACCTACCCTCTTTTTGGTTAAAGCCGTTACCCCTTGTCCTGTCACTACACTGCCTGACAGAGTCCATCTCCTGCCTTCCTGTAGCCCCCTTTAGGCACTGGAAGGCTGCATTGAGGTTTTCCTGGAGCCTTCTCTTCTGCAGGCTGAGCAACCCCAACACCCTCAGCCTCTCTTCATAGGAGAGGTCATAGGAGGGTCTGCAGCCCCCTGATCATCCTTGTGGCCTCCTCTGGACTCACTCCAACAGGTCCATGTCCTTGTGCTGGGGGCCCCAGAGCTGAATGCAGCACTGCAGGTGGGGTCTCACAAGGGCAGAACAGAGGGGAACAATCACCTCCCTCAACCTGCTGGCCACGCTCCTTTTGATGCAGCCCGGGACACGGTTGGCTTTCTGGGCTGCAGGTGCACGTTGCTGGCTCATGTTGACCTCATCCACCAGCACCCACAGGTCCTTCTCCTCAGGGCTGCTCTCAGTCCATTCTTGGCCCAGCCTGTATTTGTGCTTGGGATTGCCCCGGCCCAGGTGCAGGACCTTGCACTTGGCCTTGTTGAACTCCATGAGGTTTGCACAAGCCCATCTCTCAAGCCTGTCCAGGTCCTTAGGGATGGCATCCCTTTCCTCTGTGTGGTGTCGACCGCACCACACAGCTTGGTGTCATCAGGAAACTTGCTGAGGGTGCACTCGATCTCACTATCCATGTCACTGACGAAGATGTGAAATAATGCTGGTCCTGGTACAAGGATATCATGCAGAACGGTGTCAAATGCTTTGCGCAAGTCCGGGTAGATGACATTAGTTGCTCTTCTTTTGTCCACCAACACTGTAACGCTGTTGTAGAAGGCCACCAGATTTGTCAGGCACGATCTGCCCTTAGTGAAGCCACATTGGCTGTCACCAGTCACCTCTGCGTTCTCCATGTGCCTTAGCAGAGTTTCCAGGAGGATCCGTTCCATGATTTTGCCAGGCACAGAGGTGAGACCGACTGGCCTGTAGTTCCCAGGTCTTCCTTTTTTCCCTTTCTAAAATTGGGGGTTATGTTTCCCCTCTTCCAGTCAGTGGGAAGTTCTCTAGACTGCCACGATTTCTCAAATACGATGGATGGTGGTGTAGCAACTTCATCTGCCAGTTCCCTTGGGACCCTCGGGTGCATCTCATCAGGTCCCATGGACTTGTGCACCTTCAAGTTCCTGAGGTGGTCTCAAACCCGATATTCTCTTACAGTGGGCACTACTTCATTCTCCCAGACCCTGTGAAGATCCTCATTAAGGTCTTTTCTGGTCTTTTTGGCATTTATTTTGAGCCAAACCAATTGGAAGGTACGTATTGAAAATGCCCAAGCCTGTCCTATAGCTCAGGTAGCTTCACACAAGCTCATTTTACCATGGGTGTGAAAGCAAAAGAGAAAATAATTAGTAGAGCCGGCCCTGATGGCTTAGGGCTCTTTAGTTTCCTCTGCAAACACAGCACGGAGCTTGTGCGGGTGGTGATTGATGGCTCCCACCTGGACACGGCTCTGGGGCTCGTTAGGAGCACTGCTGTCTTTTATCATCACGGACAAGCGTGGAAGGGAGCCGAGAGCTAGCGCCTGTCATTCTCGCCTACCTGCACCTCTGCAGGACGAGGAGCCGGGCTCGTTACTGGGTCTTTTCACTTCAGTTGCAGAAAATTCCGTCCTCGAGATTATGCCTATTTCTTGCAGCCTTCATTTAGCAGAGGGTGTGTGCGGGCGGGTTCTGGGTCTATGCTGGATCGGAGCACTCTCATAAAATCAAGGAGATTTAATTACATCTGAGAAAGGGGAAAAAATACAACTGCGAACTCTTTCACCTTTCTGCCTTTTCAGCTGAGAGTGCAAAGTGATATCCTTGTACTGAGAACTAGTCTGAAAGTATGAATACAAGTATGAAATTAGCTTACAGGTTTCCTAGAGGGCAGCAAATACGCAGAGGGGAAGCCAATTTGACATTCCTAGCTGTCCGCTTGGTACCAGCAGTTTTACTAAGTCACTAAGCTCCAACAGAAAATGTTGAAACGAAGGTGAAATTTAGTGCTTTTCCAAACAATCAGCGAGTGAATTACCCAGGTTCCTGTGATGTTTAAGAAGTTTAATGGAGGTGCAGGGGCTCCCAGTGTTCTCCCATTCATATGCTATTATCAAAGGAACAAATCAAATCACTCTGCTCTTAATTATTAAAAGAAAATCTTGCAACGCAGTGTTAGAAAGAGGATGCAGTAATGGCTTTGCACCTGGGAACAAACTGGAATCGCAGCAGCAATAAAGCTTGATTGCAGCACTGAAACTTGATTGGATTTGCCACCGTGGGGTCCTTTTGGAGGCAAAAAAGTTGAAAGCATGCAGCTACAAAACAGAAAAACACATTAAGTGAAGCTACAATACCTTCTGACGTAAATTCTATGTAGCGTTTGAAAGTGAATTAACAAAACCCCCTCGAAGTCTGCGCATAAAACCCAGGAGATACCAGGCTCCTCAGGATGTCAGTGACAGTGCAAAAAGGAAGAAGAGGTCTTGGGGAACGTCCAGCTTCAGGGCACAGCAGGACGGACTGGCCAGCTGTATTGTTTGTCAGACCTAATGCAGCGCTGTGAGTTTCTGCATCTCTTCTCTGTTGTTTGGCACTGGAGGGAAGCGTGCTGCCCCGCTCTTCGTGCAGGGCAGCTGCCCTGGGAGCTCCAGGGCCAGAAGGAGGGGAAACAAGAGTGAATCTGCTTTCATGGCTTGCTGACATGGATGTGCCGGTGAAAATCAAAGTCCTACTTCCTGGGGAAGAGCTCTGTGTTTTGCATTTTTCTAAGTCCTAACGTGATGATGAGAAGTGTGAAAGTCAGCACTTCGGTTGTGAGGCTTTCTCCCAGACACTCAAAATTAGGTGATCCAAACCTAAGGAGGCCATCTGTAAATCTGGCCCTTCTCTTTCTGCCCAGCCTGGGCATGACGATAGTAGGGTGCTTGTTTGTAGTGGGAATAGGTTTTTGAAAGAAAAAAGTTTTTTTTTTTTCTTTTGCAGAACAGAGAATGCTTTTGGTTGTCTTTGCAGCAAAAAAACTTAAATTATTCAATGACTTCGGAAGTCATATTTTCAATCAAGTGTGTATCTCTGCTACTGCCCACCCAGAAAATCTTCTGGGGATGCTCTCAGAAGCCTGGCGAGCTAGAAAGTCTGTATTGATTCTCAGGAAATTGATATTTTTGGGATCCTTTTCTTCCAAAACCAAGAAATAATAATACTAAAAAAAACCCTTTTGTCTCTGCATTGATTTGGAGTTGGATGTGTTTCAAAAATCTCTTTGTTTTTTTCTCATGGATAGGGAGTTCCATTTTCTTGTCTGTCCTAGACAGACAATGACATTTTCCTTAGCTTTTAGGTTTGCTGGGAAGACAGATCCACTGAAGGCTTTGAAAAGCTCAGCTATTTCAGCAGCAAGGTCTTAGAAAACTCAGAAATACTGACTTGAACTCTGTATGGACATGTGAGAGAATAGCCATTCTGCAGTTATGAGAAAATGCAGCTAACTTGGTGGTGAATGCCTGTACTTAAAATGAACGTTCACATCTTCAGCTCATATAATTACATTAGTAGGTTTTTTGGGTGTTGTTTGTTCATTTGCATACACGAATCAGGCTTAAATTTTGTGATGCATGATCATCGCCTCAAATCAGCAGTCTGCCAAAATAACTTAAATTTTATCTGTCTCTAATAATAAAGTGTGTCATGGTAGATGAATTTGAAAACACTGTAGCACTCTCCCTCCTGCCCCCCGTGCCAGTCTCCTCCACTTCTAATGTAAAAACTTGTGATGTAGGCTATATTCTTTTTTAAGCTTTGGGGATAATACTGCCTGGAACACAATACTCCTTACTATAAATTACATGAGACAGTGATTTATATTTAATTACAAGATAAGGTATCTCATCATATGATGAAACACCTATGATTTTAAGACTAAAAATGATTTTGTGTAATATGACTGCAGAATTTGTAAACTTCCAGCAAAGTTTGACTGTATTTTGGTAGTTTCTTGGAAACAGCAATGGAGATGCCACAAACTGCTGCTGAAGGCTCCTCCGTGTCGCGGTGGCATTAGCAGAGTCCCGCAGGACCCGTGCCCAGCCCCAGGCTGCTGTCAGCTTTCTGCCCCGAGATGAGCAAGTCGAAGCTGTGGGTGAACGCCTGCGTGTCACGCCGTGTCCCCAGGACTCACTGAGGGTGGGTGGCCACCCGAAAAAATGCTGCTGTGGGGTGCAAGAGACTAAAGCTGCTGCAGTGACAGAATACCGAAGCCAAGGAACGGAACCTAAATCCTTGATTTGGTGTTTTATTGCTGTCTTTGTCCTCTGCCCCGGAATTAAGAGCTACGCCAGATAATTTAGGAAAGATAGTCGTGCCCTGGAAGTGTTGCGTTCAGAGGTACTAAGCAGCTATGGAGCTGCCTTAAGCATGTGTTAGAGAACTGTGCTTACATCTAAAAAAGCAATTTTAATTCCTAAATTCAGATCCTCAGCCCTGAAGACCCAGCTACATTAAAATTTGACTTGTAAAGTCAATTATCTGTTAAATGAAAATCACTCATGTTCAATGTTGAGGGCTGCTTCCTTGCCCAGAAAGGCAAATTTGTCTTTAAGTTACGATGATCCCTATGTTTTAAAGACAATGTGGTATTTAAAAATCCATTTTTATCTGAAACATTTTGAAGTTATATAGAAAGCTTAATGTTACTATGTTTTGTTTACCATTTTAATTTGTTTGTTGTTCTATGTGCAGTTTTTTTTTTAAATCTTTGCAGTAAGGAAGGAATTTGTTCTGCTTCTCTGAAGAGGAATCTTTATTGTGTTTTTTCCCCTGTAGCACTTGTTTATGTGGCAGAGAGAACAATGGTGAATGAGGGAGAAAGAGAAATTACTTTCCTTTTGAGATGGATTGGAATAGTGAAGGCATTTTTTACCTGAAGTGTATATTTCTGTAGGATGTTTACTAACAGCAATAGATGTTTTGCAGAGCTCTCCAGAGATCCGGGCATCCATAGTGTTGACAGCAGCAGTGTTTTTCATGGAGATGTCTTTGTATCTGCTGGGAGAGCAGAAAAAGATGAGCCCAAGTGGCTGAGCGAGGCAGGAGAGCAGCTGGGATACTTTGGAGGTGACGTTGCTGCTCGAGATCTGCTCCCAGGCTGAAGGCAGAGCAGCAGTGGTGCTGATCAGGCAGTCACGGTGTGGAGATGGATGGGCATGGCAAATGCCCCGGGGTTTTCCCTCCGGAGACTGGCCTTTTATTGAGATTTATTGGCATGGGGAAGATTGCGTAAGTACGGCGTATAAATCTTCAGAGGATGCTGCTCTAAGAGTCTCACCTAGGATTTTTCTAAAGTTGTTTTCTCTGACCATCAGCAGTGTTAAAGGTGTTCATCAATGTGCTTGTGAGCTAGGGACATTTAGACTTCAGCAAGTGTTTGTCACCAGAAAGTTTCCTCACCATAATACAAAAGCAATGACTGTCACCGAGAAATAGCACTGCACAACCCGTAGTGTTTGTGCAGGGATTAACTTCCTACGGATTCAGGTTCTGGTACGGAAGGCATTTATTACTGTGGCTTTTGGTGGAGAAATTTGATCTTGCAAAGTTTGGCTCTGCTTGATTCGTGTTTTATTCTCATAATGGCAACCTGTATTTTCCTCCTATACTTTGGCATTTCTTTTCTATGTAAGATACTTCTGTAAAGACAGCTGATTCTCTTCTAAATCACTTGAATTTGTGACTCTTGTCCAAGACAGGACGTGCCCTTGATTATGGCCAAGAATATATATTTTTCAAGAAGCACAGTAAGTGTAGCTCCGGATTTCTTTTTTCTTTTTTAGCCAGGACTTGTTCCCTGTTTCTGGTGATACGGTTTTATTCAAAAGGATTTGGTTTGTGGCTGGGACAGAAAAACATTCTAAGTGATGCCGACTTGGTGAGTTATTTGCCACCACCTCAGGGATGCCGCACAAATTGCAGACAGCATGCATTTATCTCTGTGGCATTGCTGCTGCTTCCAGCTGGGGGTGAATTTGCGCTTTGACAGGGAGCATCAAATGACAAAAGTTAAACAGCAGACTTTGGATGCGTTTCCTTGAGGTCTGTCACTATATTACAAAACTTTGTGAGAACTGAAAGCCATAAGCAAATCAAAATGTGGAAATCTTGTTTGCACCTGCGTGAGTATACTTACTTGCTTTCTCTTAATATTTTCCTCTGCCACTATAAGAATAGTGCTGGTGAGGCCTCTCTTTAACACAGCATTTAAAAGCTGCTGAAAACTAGGACTGTGCGTGTGCAGCCTTAAGTCTGTTACGTGTTTCCATAAAGAAACTGTGTGCGAGGCTCGTGCTGGTGTCCCCCAAGCAGAAGGGGGACAGGGCAGGGCCATGGCTTCATTCCCCTGCCTGCATCCCTAGAAAGGGTGCTGACACCCATGGAGTAACCCTTCGTGATCATCTTCTGTGGTGCACCACATCTGCTGTGCCTTTGAAGCGTGACTGGGAACTCGTCACACCTGCTGGCTTTTTTTCAATTGAGCAGGTATTGCAAATAATGGCAATTATATTTTGATCTACTTCGCTGTTTGCTTGGTCATAGAATTATCAGTTGTTGAAGTGGATTTTTAATATATTTTAATATTTACTGATTAATTAGAAATAATATTTAACACTTCGCTGTAAAGACAGAAATGCTGAATTATTCAAGATTTCATTTTGCATTCTGAACGAGCAAGTGCTCATGCATAAATAATGCATTTAAAGTATTGATGAATTTCCAGTCACTTCCTGGCTTGTGTTTAGCTGCACAGTGAGCAAGAAGAGGGGGAAAAAAAGCAGAATGACAGCTGTGGTTGGTGGTATTGCCCTGTTACCTTATGTAAGGTAACATAAAGACAAACAGGATCTTCTTCCTTTGCCAGATGTCCAAAGCATGTAAGTAATGTCAATACATGGCATGTAAATACAAGTATGGTGGCAGAACAAGGGAGAGAACAGCTTCCAGATACTTAGCGTTTCAGCCTGAAAACACCTTGTATGGAAAGCACCACTTTTTCCCCTCAACAGTCCTATACTTTCCATATGGAACATGTATGCCTTACACGAAGTTATGTCTCCTGGAAGATGCACATGAAGATATGTCTCAGGGAAGAGTTTGTGGGTCAGTCCAATACCCATCTCTGATGAATTGGGGTAAGAGAAGGGCCAAGCAGTAACACCACTGGATGTACTCCACTTCTGCATGGAAATCTCAGCCACGGGAATTTTTCATGCTTTCCTGAGGTCTGTCTTGGCCTCTGGTTTATTTCTGTGTCCGAGACTATGTAGTGATTTTGAGTTATAGTTCTCTATGTGACCAGAGATTTGGTTTAAGCACTTTCCCGTCTGCCTCCCGCGGTGTACCTGCCGTGATTTATCAGCTGGGATCACAGAGGGCTGTTCTGCTGCCGACTCTCAGCTGAGCAGTGGCAGCTCCAGGCCTCTTTGGCAAAGGGCTGAATTTTTTTGCAAATAGCTCTGGCAGCATTCCATCTCGCTGACCTCCGGGGTTCTCTCTGCAAGAAGTTTCCTTAATGCTGAAAAACATGAATAGAGTGGATCGGAGGGGAAAAAGACACCTAACCAGAATTGTAGAGGAGACACACTGTGCTTTGTGTTTTGCCAGAAAACCCAGCGTAGCCATGAAACTCTGGAAATGACTTGGTGTTTAGCAGCAAGTTGAGATATCCTTGTATCACTTACTGCACCCTGGAAATGCCTGCAGCTCTATATAAATTAAACTACTCTGTGGTCTATCAGCTTTGTGGTCTTTTGGAGAATTAGCCTGGAGATGCTGCCCTTTCTGAGGTAATTTCTTCTAAGCCTGGATGTATGTAGTTAGCAGTCAGTAAGTCTGTGTGATTACATGCACCCACACCCCACAGAAACACATGCACATAAACACCGCTTTTTCCTTTTCATTTCATGGGCTAATACATCACGTGGATAAAGATGATGCATCGTGGGATAAATTGCATGGCCACAAACTGCAGAATTTACTTAAGGTACCCAAATGTCTTCAATTCAGACCTGATAGTAGAGATAGATGACCCGTGGCTCATTACTCACACATAACTTGTGAGCAGTTAAAATCAGTTATCCACCGCCCACATTTCCTCTGGACTGCCTGGATTTTTGTGCCATTCACTGGAACAAGACAGGCATCATGCTGGTGAGCAACATAAACAGAAATATGCGAGCTGGGCCCCAGAGCCTAAAGTCTCCTCCCGAGACATCAGTCTTTACCTCTCACAATTTTTTCCTAAGCAGTGTGCAGTCCTCTAAACTTTAAGCAGGACTTTTGGGCTGCGGTGCTGGTGTCTTTTTTTTTTTTAATAGGAACACAATTAATTCTTCCATTATAAATAAGGCTGGTCTACACCATAGATGTGTCCTACATATTTTAAGCTACTAAATTTACTAGCTCCAAGATTAATTCTTACATACTAACTTGAAGGGTTTAGATCTTGCTGACATACTCATTTGGACAGAAAAAAATGTCATGCATAAAAATTGCGTGTCAACATTTATTTCACAAGGGCAGTTATCCAGCTATTGGTAGCCTGCAGAGTGAAGACTTGTCAAAAATAATCACTTCCAGTTCTCATTTTGTTGAAGTTAAGTAGTCTGAAGGGGGGAAAATTTGTTCACACTCTTTAATCCTCATATTATTGCAGTATGAAAAGTAAGCACATAAATATGAGGAAACTGAAAATAAATCAATAGGTTAACATATTAGAAAACTGAAAAATGGTTTCTGGAGAAGATGAAATAACCTTCCAGTAACACATCACTTGTTAACATTGGCTTTTATTTGCATCGTACTGTTCTTTAGAGAGATGCCCATTAAAACTGGAAGAACTTTTCTCTGCAGGAAATAACCACCCTAAGAACCTCTCACTTAGAAAAAAAACATCTGAAAGCATGGTCTGGGCATTTTGATACAAGATGGCTGTGGAACTTAGCTATTTCTCCAGCTGATCTCTAGAGATCTTTGATGAAAATCTCCATATTTTTGGCACATAATCAGAAACTCTTAACAAGGTTGCGATGGAAGATAGTTGACCTTTGTTGATGTTGGTATTATCCAAGGTGATCTTGATAGCCCCTGTGATGACCACGATATCTTTCATTTATTAGGAGGCAATTAATAACAAATGGTGGATTTTCCCAGAGTTTGGCACAGC
Organism: Anseranas semipalmata; assembly: GCA_013399115.1. Classification (NCBI taxonomy): domain Eukaryota; kingdom Metazoa; phylum Chordata; class Aves; order Anseriformes; family Anseranatidae; genus Anseranas; species Anseranas semipalmata. Next base: position 640,734 of record VXAA01004808.1, on the reverse strand, counting down.
TTCTCATCCGTTGTGTGCATTATCTTTTGGTGTTTCTCGTTTGTTTCACTTAATGTTTGTTGTTCTCCCAGTTTAAAATCAAACTGGTTTGTTAGACCATCACTAGCACTCCTGGTAAACAACTCTCACTTGGCCGTACAGACTTGTTCAGAGCTCTGGTTACCAATGCAATACCAAGCAGAAGGTAGCTGGAGTACAATTTATGTATAAATAATTTCCCACAGAGAGAGAAACTTAATAACTTTGACCGCAAGAGGAAAAAAGTAAACCATTTAAATTAAAGGTAATTATTATAGCGCACATTTGGCCACCTAACATCCTATGGGAAAAAGTTAAATGCCATTGTAGGATGCTAATCATGATTAATAACCACAGACTATGGACTTTCTAGTAAGTTGAGCCCCCCAGGCATGGTGTAATTGGAAAGTAACTGCTTTGTCACACGCTCTGCCTGGGAGCAGAATCCCCGCAGCCTGTCGTGCTGTGTGGCAAAGGCTTCAGCTAACACCAAAGAGTTTGCAAATTGCATTCCAGACAGCCATTTTTTTTCCTAAAATCATTGCTTTTTCTCTGAATAGGAGGTCCCCTTCCAAGGGCCATCTGTTGAACGCATGGCTTTGGGAACGAGGAGCTTGCATCCAGAAACACGAGTTTTGGGGGGAGATCTTGAAGGAACTTGACAGAATGAGAAGCCCACGTGGTGGTGAATGCTAATAAGCAGATGGTCTCCTGATTGTCTCAGACTCAATAGAATAGATAATAACGACCCTCTCTATAGAGATGATCTCTTTATAAAAGAGATTATAGAGAGAATCTCACTGTAATCCCTTTTGCATTAAAAACACAGCATTGGTATTTAGTTGGAATGATCTGGGTGAACCCCAAATGCCTAGGGAAATATGTGAAGTTTCTGGGTCATTTGTCTGGATTACTCAGAGTTTCAGCCTTTTAATAGGTCCCGGGAATTTCAGACTATGAAAAACTATTTATAGGTACTACTGAACTCTGTTTTTTAAACACAAGACTGGCGTATCCATCTGAGTTCCAGGGAAATTTTCCATAGAGCTGCAGGCTTGAATTTCCATCCCTTTGAAATCCTTGCAACTTGTAAATGTTCCTGAGAATCGCAGGTGCAGGAACAGCCCTTTGTCTCTTTTCCATCAGCCACGTGGGGGTCTGGCATCTCTCGTATTTCTTTCTCAGTACCGTGTGGGAGCTGAGCAACCTTCCTCCCCTCGAGCATGCAGAGAGATGTCAGTGATTAGGGCTTTCTGAAATACTGGAGAGGCTGCGGGAGTTAGGAACGAGGCGATACTCAACAAAAGAGTGACAGAAGGCAGGGCAGGAATAGGGAAGGTCTTCGCATCTCCTTGCCTGCTTTTGAGCAGAGAATTTGTCTTTGAAATTTCACTCTTCCTTGGCATTTGACAGCTCATTTGAGATTTCACCGCTTGGACCAGAAGGCCTGGACCTTGTCCCTGAATATAGCAATTTTCAGCCAGGGAGCAAATCAAGATGTCTATCGAAATTGTGTATTTCAACATTTTTGCTAAACAGCAATCTCTGCGTACAGTATGAACACAGCCTTGTCACCAGTCCTGAAGGACCTGCCATGGATTTATTTAGCATATACCTGCCTTCCAGATCCTGCATTAGGAATGTGTCATAAGTACTCTGCCAACTAGATAAAACATTAACATTTTCCTCTTGGGTATGGTTAAGACTATTGTAGTTCCTTTGTGGTGTGAAAAGTACAAAGGGTTTGCATAAATAATAGAGATTGTGTCAGACTGTGCCAGAGTCCTGTGGTTCCCATTGTAAAGTCTCCGTGAGAGTACGTCTGAACATGCTGTTCTCCCTCTTCAGTGCCTCCCTCTCTCTGATCTAAGGGCAAATCTCATTTTCAAGTAACCTTCTGTCCAGGTGGGTGAGTGTTCACTAAAACTGGCTTTCAGGCTCTTCATCCGCTAATTAGAAGCTCCCAGCAGACCCAGGAGCGTTTCCAGCTGAAATGCAGGTTGGAAATAGCAGGGAAATGAAGACCCTTCTTCTCTTCTATTCAGTGACATTTTTGGCACCCTGCTACAATCTGACACGTACTACAGTAAGATTTTCACTAGCACCAGTGTGGCCTTCAAATGTCTCGTCAGGTCTAGCTGACACTTTTTTTTAAAAAAAGATGATTTTTGAGCAGAAAGCAGCTTCCTTCACTTCCCTGCCATTGAAGACTACCTCTGATGGCAGGCTGGAGTAGCAGTTATTTCTCACTTTTGGCTATCTGTGTTTCATTTTTTTTCCTCTTGAATTAGAAACTTCACTGAAATCTACTTCTACTGCACCTGTAAAAACGAGCTGTGGTCAGATTGCTTGAGGCAGAAGAGGGCAGCTTTGTGCCTGACATTCACATTGTGCAATCCTGCTCTGCATCATCGCCGATGATACCTAGCTCTTCAAAATCTGCCTGTTTGTGCCGAATACAGCGAATGCCTGAGCTTTCTGCAGAACTGCTTTCAGTGCCTCCCCTGCTGCAACTGCGCAAACAAATGGAGATTTATTAGGTTTAAGAGCAAGTGACAGTGGATTATTTAAAACTGGTTTTGTTGTTGTTCTGTGTTAAAAATTTATGTAGAAATATCTCCTTTTCCCCATGGATCCTAAACCAGGGAAAGTGATTTTTTCCATTTGATTTTTGTGATATTTCTAAGGAGAGAGATTACATTGCAGAGTTAAATGGATGTGTGCTAAGTTCTTTGCTGGATATGACTCACAGCAGTGGTTTCATGAGCAAAGTTTAGTCTGCCTTTTGGCCCTAAATTCAGAGAGCATTCACATTCACGCAGTGGACTCTGCAAGCAATGTCAGTTTTCGAAGAGCAATGTGTGAAATGGACAGAAATAGCTGCTGGTGAGGTTTGATCTGACTGACACACAAGGGAAATTGGCGGTCTCTAACCTTACAAGGTTTTGAAAACCTAGTGTTGATTAAACAAAAGTGAAAACAAAGGAGAATACTTTGTAGGTGAATGTTAACTCTAGTGTTGTGTTATATATGCACGTATGTGTGCGCAAAAAATCTGAAACCTACCAGTACAGCAGATGGATGGTACTTCATTATGAAAACATTTTTATTTCATTAGCTATTTTACAACTGAATCTGCATCCAGAATTACACGTTATTTTTTTTCCTGTCATTTTAGTAGCAAAATTTACACAGTTCCATTAGGTGAACGTGCATCTGAACGTATCAATGAACATGCAACCCTGCAGCATCCCTCCACTTTTGACCCCCCACAAAGCACCAGCAGAGCAGTTATTTGTGTTGAGGTAAACCAGCATTAGTCAATCATCTCCTTAAACAAAGCAAAGTAAATCCCTTAAAGCCAAGACTGAGTTTATTAGATTTTCACAAGGCTGGCACTGCGTGGATTAGCCATTTCAGGAGCAGTAATACTGGAATAATTTAGGAGAACGCTTACACCCTGTGGAAGTCAAAGCCCCATATTTACCACGGGGATGCCAGGAGACCCGAGCAGCACTCAGGCTCACATACGAGCTGAAGTTCCATGCAGCCCTGCACATCTGTTTGGTTCCTGTTTCTGGTTTTCTTCTAGATTTCGTACCTCTGTTATTTCCCCCCTTCTGTGTAGAAGCAATATCTAAGCTTTAACAGGCAGGTTTTCATCCAGAGGAGAATGCTGCCTTCTTGGAGGTAGTTGTGTATCCTTCACCTCTTTGTCACCCAAGGATTGTGGTGGTAACGCTGAATTAGAGCTCACGTAGCTTTTTCAGTTTTTCCCCCCCGGTCAGGTTTCTTACCTCCACAACGTGCCTGTGGGGAGCAGTCCCATCTCCTCTTACCAAGAGCCTTCCTTTCCCCAGCCGTGCCTGGAGCTTCCTCTGGGCCTCTTCCAGTCTGCGTTGCTCTTTCTTGAAGAAGGCTGACCACAACCGAGCTCAGGAGCTCTTTATCCATCATTACAGGATGTTTCATCACTCTGAGATCCTTTGCCTTTTCCTTCTCTCCCATTTGGTGACTTGTTTTTCCTTGCTGCTGTTCTCATGAATTATCCCTCCTTTGACCCACAATTTGTACCTCCTTACTGTTACTGAAACTTGAGACAAGGCGTTGTGCGGTACTGAAGCCATGCTTGGACTGCCTTCAATCTCAGCTCCGTCTGCATCCTTAGCGGTCCCGTTTCACTTCTTTTTTCATGACTAAGGAACTGTTCTCTCTAAAGTGCGAAGGAGCCGTTCTCCATAGTGGAAAATACCATAACCCTTTTATCTTAAGAAGAAGGGAGGGGATAACAGCAAGGTGATTTTTGCAGGGTTTTCATTCCTCTCTTTCTGATTTGGAGAAGTGAAATGTCAGACCTACCCCCCCAGCTATGACAGAAGAACTTGGGAGGCTTTACCTGACCTGACTGACTGCGTGATACCTGCCTACATCTCCGGGAAGTGGGGGCAATTCACCTCTGGTGCTCTGTGTGCCTAGGTGTGAATGTCTGCCAAGGATGAGAGGCAACGAGGAATTGCATTCACTATTTGTAGCAACTAACACTTTAAAAACACTTCACTGCTAAAATCACTCTCCCCGCTCTTATTTCTGTCAGGAAGACTTTAAATGATGTCCTGTGTGTGTGTGTTTGTTTGTTTGTTTTTCTTGTGCTGTCACTTCTTTATTTGTCCAAATAAATACTTCATTATCTTGTAGTAATGCCGGTCTCTAAACAGAGATCTTCCTTTCATCCGCTGCTCCAGTGAAACACAGGAACGTGTTCTCCATTGCTGTAACCTCTCCTCACTAAGGAGAACAAAATGAGAGCTCTCACAGACACTCAGAAGTAATAAAGAACAGAGTAAACATTTGCTAGATAGCTTGTAATGTATTTATACCTGTCCAGCTGAAATTGTCACCGTAGCTTTGGTAACGAGGAATGTATTCTGGTCTCGCTTTATCTAGCTGAAGTGCAGCTGTACATTTGGCTGGATTTAAATAGCTTTGCATCGCATCTTCTGAGTACCTGCTTTTTTAAGATGGCAGATAAAACAGTTGAGCAGAGCTTTGTTTCACTTTTGTTTGTGTCAGGCTTTGTCATAAAATGAAATTATATTGCAAGAGACTTCTCTATTCTGGAAATGTTAACTTTGCAGCGACAATGTTACGTGAACACTACAGCTCAGACAACTGCAACACCAGAGGTGCTGGCAGTGGGTTGGGAAGAGGGCTCCTTTTACAATGAGTAGCTGAAAAATGTTCTCTCTGCCCCCATTTGTTGTCCTACTGTGCAAATTCCAAATGAAAAATGAAATCTGTTGTTAGACATTTTTAAAGGAAACAAGAGGAAAACTTTTTTAATAAATATTCTTCAAAGCGCAGTAGGTAGGAAGGATTTCCGTTCTTCTGTTTTTAATATGTCTCCTTCAGCCATTTTCCCTGTGAAATACTAATTGTTGATTAGTGTCCAGAGATTAGTGTCCCAGTGTCCAGAGGCCTGGAATCAAATGCTTCATTTTACAGATGGCAATTCTAAATATGGAGACATATTTAAATAATACATGTGGTGATTCTGGGGTTTTGATCTACCTGTAATTGGAACCAGTCCATTGCAAATAAAGTCTGACTCAATTTAGCATGGTCTTATCTTATAGAAAAGTTTTTAAACAACGTATTATTAAAGAAAAATGTATGTTAATGGCTTTTTGCACCCATTTTATCATACTACCTAAAAATATGTGGATAACAAGTACTTTACTAGAGAAGTATTTGATTACTTATTTGCATGGCCATTTTGGTTACTGTCTTTTCCACAGTAAAGGCTGAAGCAGTTAAGTGTAATTACTCTTTTATTTTTATATTTTACTGGCTGAGATGGTTGCTTTTTTTCACCCAAAAAATTAATTGTGAAAATACTTATGTATTTCCATTTGCTTACTTGCTTCTTTTCTGTCATTTATTATTGCTGGAAAGATAGTTTCATAATTCATAGAAGGCCAGTACAGCATTTTAATGAAACTTCAAAGGGCTATTAAAGCCATCTTATGTTGGTGGAATATGTTAAATGTTCTCAGAGTTTGGTTATGTATTTGATAAAAATGATCCATAAACTTCTAAGTATTCAGGGCTGTCAAAAATCACAGAATCACAGCATGGTTTGGGTTGGAGGGACCTCACAGCCCCCCCAGTGCCACCCCTGCCATGGGCAATCTCTGAAAATTGTGTCAGGAATGCTGTTCAGCCACCTGAACTTAAGATCTATCAGAAGCCTTCTCACGCTAACAAGTATCCAAATGGCAATTATCCTTGCGGTCTGCAGTGAAGTTTTTTGGCTTGAAGTGGAACTGAGACGATGCCGAGAGATGCAGCGGTGGTTGGATGGGTGTTTGGGTTTGTTGAGGGCCAGTGAAACACTCGCGCTTCCAGCTGTGCTGATAAATAGTGGCACATGTAGCACTGGGAATGAAAAATTGACAGTGCCAGTTCTGCGTTGTCCCTGGTCGTTAAGACAGCTTGCCTGTCTCCTGCAGGTATCTGGGAAGCTCCAGGAACACGGTGAGAGCAGTTCACTGCATTTAGAGCAAATGTAGGTATTATATATGTGTGTGTATATATGGAACCACAGCTACTACTAAAACTACTTCTGTAGAAAGGTCATTTAAATAACTGATTGCAGGATCGCTAACTTGGAGGTCACCCATTGCCAGGGATTTGTAGAATCACTTTATGCCTCGCTTCCTCTAATTTTCCATATGATTTTGCAGTTGACTGCCCAGTCATCTCCGTATCTACTCATACTTCTTGTAAATGTTGCAATTAAAACATGAACACATACAAGTTAAATTGTCAGGAAAGTCGTTAGAGGTTTTTATCAAGAGGCTGGGATAAAACAGCTTACATTGCTGAGCTTCTGAAGAGGAAAAGACCCTGATCTTTATTTGTCCCTGTGGTTTCAGATGAGGGTCAGGACTCAAATGCAGTCGCTGTGGAGTGGGGAACACAGGCTTTTTCCCTCTGATTTAGACCTCCAGAGAGCAGCGTGGCCCAGCTGGGTGCAGGGTTCTCTCACTGACCCACTCTGCTTTTAAGCTGGCTGAGTCACACTGGATGTGCAGTAAGTCCTCGCTGACATTTTACAAAGTGAACAGACGTATTTTGCATCTTAGCCTATTCCTGCAAATTGCTTTGTTCTCCCTGTCTTGAGTCAGGCGTTAAGGGCAGAAGTAATGATTTAGAAATCATTTAGTAAATCTAAGGTGTAACTTCTACAATCTGTTGGGAATGTCTGCTATCCTGACTCTGTTGGTGGGATGCAGTTCCTGCTTGTGTTGTGGAAAGAGTTTCTGTGAATTGCAACTGTTTTCTGAATCTGAAAAGATAGTAGCCATTATACTCCAGGCACAAAGTATCAAAGTCTGAGAAAAGAAGTGTTGCAAGGTAAGGCGGAGGGCTGGAGCGATTACTTGCATTTACCATTTGAGAGGCATTCTTTTGTCTGTTTGTTTATAGGGACAGTAGAAAAAGTTTTGTAACAGTTTGCTACTAATGTGTGGATGTGTATCAGCTGTGAAAAAGGATACCATGCCCTGAAAAGAGAGTCAATATGGGGACTAGAAATTAATCTCAGGAAACCCACTGGTGAAGAGAGAGTTCCCATACTCTGGCAAAACGAACGTGCTGGGTATGTACCTTCTGCTGTGATACTTTGGCCTAATGGGAGCACTGGGGTACAAAGCCACTGCTCCTCCGGCTGACAAAAAGTAGTGGAATGGGAACAATAATCCAGGTAAAATGACAACTTGAAATAGGATGGGGCAGTCTGCTGTCTTCGTTGTTTTCACTAAGATGAAAAAATCTTAAAGTCACAACAAGAGGCAAACTGCCACTATTGTGAAGTTCAAAGGCATGCTGGCAAAAATACTAAACTACTATAATGTGGTCTGATAGGGGCTTGCACTTTCAAAGAGAGTTCTCTAAATGGGATGCACATTTTAAGATGGAAATGCAACAGAGATAATCCCGAGAAGGGCACGTGGTGTCGACCTCACATCCTGCAGCTGTGCTCTTCAGAACTAACAAACCCTTAATGCAAAGCAGGAGTAAAGTAATGGCGAAGCATGTGGGAATCTGGTTCTGCAAATCAAAGGAAAAAATCGTAGTCAGGGATGCTTCCACCTCCACTTGAGCCATGCCTATCACTATTTTAAACATTTCCTGTTTTCAGCCTCCTGCTGGCGTTTGCAACGGGTGGTTCTCTCCTCTCTCCAGTCCCAGTCAGCTTTCTGGAGCTCACCTGGAGCTGCCAGATAGGTCTTTGCCGCTCCTGTCAGTGGTTGCTGAAGTATGCTTGCGGCCCCTTTGAGACCCAGTTGCTTGCCAGAAGCAGTCAGGAAACTGATGTTGCCTTTCTCCATTCCTCCTTGGTTCATTCTGATCCCTGCCCTCCGAATGCGCCGAGCAAAGTATGGCTGTCTGCTTCAGTAAGTCAGCTGGTTACTTCTTCTAGATATATGTCTGCCATCCTTCATTACGTTGTGCCATGCTTCCTTTCTCCTGACGTGTGGCAAAGGTGTCTTTCCCTTACAGATGACACATGGGGGTAATTTTCTTCCATGTGCTAAGACCCCCCAGCAGAACAGTGGTTCTGTTTATTTGTCCTGGCAGCACTTTTGATACGGAATGATTGAGGGCTTTTACTATGCGCAGCAGCATTTGGTAGGGTGTCAGAAAGGACTGCTTATTTGCCCTGATAAATATGCATGAGCTTGGGTAGACCAATAAAATACTGGTGATAGTCAGCTAAATTTTCGGCAGAGATGGATAGCAGCGTTTGCTCCAGCACAGCTCCAGGGAGCGCTGGACCACACTTAGGATTGTAGCCATGGGGAAATTTATAGTAGTGTCATCCTTATCAGCTTGCATGTAATGGCTGTTCTCTCGTTTTGTGAACAACTGATACCATACACTGCTTGTATTTGTGTTAAATGCACAGGACTGCCATTTCAACTTTTTTATGAGTTCTGTGTCCATCGCCCATGCAGACCTCAGTATGGCATGTTCCCTACCTGCTACGCAGCTACCTACCTGTGTTTTCGGTGCTGAGTGTAAGTGTATGGTTGCACCTACGCCAGCCTCCCTTTAGCAGGTTGTCTGTTTTGGCTGTGCTTGTGCAGGACGTTAACGCCGAGTGTGTGTGGCAGAGCTGTGCAGCTTGGAGAAAACAGCTGAAAAGACAGCACTGAAGAAACAAAACCTAAAGAGCATTTGCAGCAGGCTCTATGCCATTCACACGATGCACAACACCTATAGCAGATTAAAACCATCAATTATATAGTGGACAGTTGCAAATTGACTGCTGTGAGGATGAGGAGGGGGGCTCCCCTCTACCTCTCCCCTTGGTTAGCAGCAGGCCATGTGGTGTATGCCTTGTACACATCGTAGCGGAGACACGCTGCGGCACTGCACAGACCCGGGGATGCTGCTGCCAAAAGCAAGAGACAAGTTCCCACCTGCCAGCTGCTTCATGGCAATCATCAGGCAGAAGTGCTCATTACGTGAGGCAAATCCGAGATAGCTTACCCCACGTCCTCTGAGGGGCAGAAATTACCTCAGAATTACTCTTTGTAGCTCTGTGATAAAAATATGCACCCAAATGGCTAACAAGTGGCTATGTATTGTCTGCTCCTTTACAGTCAAAGTTTGTGTATTCACACCCTGTATCCCTCCTGTTCTGGACATGGGTGCCACAGGGAAGCTTGTAGCACCTTCTGCTGTGTTGAAAACTATTCAATAACAGGTAATTCCTCTTTGCTACTTACCAAGACACTACTCTGGGATCACTCTTGAATTTTAAACGCCTGGATGGGAAGAAAACTCTTGCCTTGGATTGTGGTAAATGTAAGAGGAGAAAGTAGTACTTCTGAAGTTAGTACCCAGTATTGCATCACTGAAGCCAGCTCTGCTGGATTAGTTCTTTAACTTTTCTTTACCAGTGCCTTCATGTATGAGACCGTCTGGGTAAATCCAGAGCTGCAGAGCTGCTTGGAGCTGCTGGGGGACAAGCAATACTTTCAGGTCTCCCTGGCCCTGCTGGTTCCCCTGCAATGAACGATCCTCCCCACCTGTTCACTTCAGTTTAGAAACCTTCTACTCAAATCATGGCTGAAAAAGCTCAGAGGAGACTGGGAGAAGAGGGGCAGATGCCTGTGTAGCGTGCTCTGGTGGTACAGGATGGGAGACATGCTGGTCCAGACTACTGACAAGAAGCAAGCCTGAGAAGAAAAGCCCAGCTACTGCATCTCCAGCCTTCCCATCACACTAGGCAGCCTGCACACAAGCCTTGATGCCTGATGAGAGGTTTACAGGTGAGGACCAGGGCCAAATCCAGCTCTGGCAGGGGTCTGTGAACTTGCTGCCATTACAACGCATCTGAATGTGGGTTGTTGCCACCAACACAGTAAGGAAGCAGTGAATTCAGATTTAACAGGCAATTAAACATTTGACTCTGCACACTAATAAGTGGGGAGATGTTCCTAAAAGTAATTTACAGAGCAAAAGGCAGCTGGAATTAAGCACGGGTGTTTGAGCCTCTCCCTAGGAAGAAGTGTTTTTGTCGTCCATGAGCTGGCCAGCAGCTGCCTGTTGCAGAGGCCTTGCTCCTGCACAGACAAAAAGAGAAGAAAACACGCTTTTGCTGCCTGCCTGATGCCCTGCTGTTGAGTACCACCTTCTGCACTGGTAGCAGTGGTGCTGCTTGTCCCAGCCCTGTGTGCCTGGTGCCAAGACAGGATTTGGAATTTAGCATTTACTTCCATTTACTTTCAACTCCAAACTATCCGCTGGCCTTGCAGCGACTGAATTTCTTAATCCTTCAAGTGTTTGTTGGCCCACGGTTTATTTAATCGCATTATGAGATGCATTTCTTTGATCCATTTACCTCTGTATTTCTGGCAACCTTATGGTGGCTCCTAAATGACTTCAAAGAAGCTGAAGCTGTTTAGCATATTTGACTTGTTCAGCTCTAAGCCTCACAAGATTGCTTAAATACGTTACCCTGCATGGAGTGTTTCATGTTTATGTGTGCACCAAAATTAATTTGCAAGCATTGTTTTAGCACCGTTAAGGACATGCCACTGAATGCAAATGCAAGGTCAAAGGGACAGGGCTGCCTGCCACTAATCGTGCTGAAGAAGTCATGTTGATAAAGTGCTGAGAAAAAGGCTGTTGGACAAGTACGGAATTTTAAAGACATTTGCAATATTGTGAGTAAATATACATTAGCCATTAAGTTGTTTGTTTCTTTCAGGATAATTCAGCTTTCTCACCTGAAGAAGATTACAAAGACTTTTTATGCCTCCTACTATTCTTCTTGTTGTATAATTGGGAGTAAATACTCAAGTTGGTGGCAACAGTTTTCCTAGGAAATAACCATTAACTTTAATAGGAGTTGCGGGGCTGTTTCTTCTTTACATCTTCCGTGTAAAACTCTGAAAATGAACCCCATGCTCTTTAAAGGAGAATCAAAATTAATTTCTTTGCAGTTCTCCCCCCCCCCCCCCCNCAGGGTCACCTAAAGCACGTTGCACAGGATGGCATCCAAACTTGCTGAGGGTGCACTCTGTTCCATCATCCAGGTCATTGATGAAGAAGCAGAACAGGACTGGACCCAGTACTGACCCCTGGGGGACACCACTGGCTACAGGCCTCCAACTAGACTCAGCATCGCTGAGCACAACCCGCTGAGCTTTGCCGTCCAGCCAGTTCTCATTCCACCTCACTGTCCGCTCATCCAACCCACACTTCCTGAGCTTGCCTGTGAGGATGTTGTGGGAGACAGTGTCAAAAGCCTTGCTGAAGTCAAGGTAGACAACATCCACTGCTCTTCCCTCATCCACCCTGCTAGTCATTCCGTCACAGAAGGCTGTCAGATGGGTTAAGTGTGATTTCCCCCTGGTGAATCCACACTGACTGCTCCTGATCACCTTCTTTCTCTCCGCATGCTTGAAGATGACATCCAGGATGAGCTGTTCCATCACCTTTCCATTTGCTAATGTATTTTCTGTGCATTTTTAAATATTGAATAATCCTGCTGTGAGAAAGGCCAAATATCTTCATAAAATATGCATGCACACATCACTAATATGATAAGCACATTTCCTCATAAAGTGCGTTTGCACATGTTGTATCATCTGTAGCATTTTTCTTGTACAAGTGGTAGTGGGAAGCTGAAAGGATAACCTTTTTCTTTTCTACTTTGGGATTTTACAACTAATAAGCTTATTCTTGGAGAAAATTGCTAAAGGACTGGCATGCAGAACCTTTTGTTATATGAATATTTAATAGTTAAAGGTTAAAAGTGTGTAAGATACACATTAAAATAGTGATTGACAGAAATGTTCTTCATTGGGTCGTATAGAGGTTGTAACCTTAAGAAGCTTGAAAACAAATGGTATATGCTCTGTCTATAAGTAAATGGGAAGAATATGCCCTTTTTACCCTGCAGGGATAGTGTGACTAACAAAGCCATTCAGAATCACTGAGCATTTAAAACATTTTTACAAAAGGGAGTTACAGCACTATCATCCTTCCTTCCAGGAACTAATAAAATAGACTGCATGTTAAATCCTAGCACATCTCCTGCACTCTCAGGAGAAGAACAAAACGAAGCTGCTGTCAGGATTATAAAGGCTGATGGGTTGTTATGTGGTGGATAACTCAGGCTCTTGCTGACCTTACTTACACCAAGGGGCAATATTTTTTGCAAGGCTGAACTACTTCTAAATGCTTTCTCCACTGAATTAAATAGACACGCGATTTCCCAGGCAGGCTTCCTGCAGAAATATTTTATTACAGATATTTAATTTCTCAGCGGAAAACCCTGTGCTGCAGTCACAGCACTGCACAACATCTTCATGTTATAAAGTGGAATTTCTGTCGTGTGAGACTCGGTGCCAGACCTGTGCTTATGTGTGTCTATTGGATGGTGTTTCTCCTTCAAATCACGCAGCATAAATTGGTGACCTTTTCCAGTAACACTGCCCTTCTGGGGATTGAGGCTGAATTTTCCTTTTGGCATGTAAAGCTGGAAGAATGAGCGTTTATTCCACTACAAAACATTGACTAGGTGGCAGAGGCTTCACAGACATCGCTAGGGATCATGTCAAGTTCATGGCAAGAAGGGAATACATTGACAGTGCATGGCCTTTGTGCGAAGTTCAGAGAATGCAGTCCCTGAAACTGTTCTCCTCGTTTGCACCTGAATAAACTGGGGTGTAAGTGATGTCTCCTGGCCCTGTCTTTCCATTCTGCCAGAGCACTGTTAGTTTTCTGACAGACACCCTGAAGACAGCTCATACCTCCATTCCTCCATGGATCTTTAGATGTGGTCTCCACTGTCCAAGTGCATCTGCCTCTCACCTTAATTTCAACCTTCTGCATGTCCCTCTTGGTCTTCTAGTTCTCGCAAGCTCTACCGGCTAGAGATCATATCTAATATACCTTGGGCTATTTGGGCCTTTTTTTCCTCCGTTGCTTTCATGCCCTAATTTCCCGTTATCCATCCTTGCTTCCTCTTGACTGCTTCTGGCTTCTTGAATCCCGCCCTTTTCACCAGAGTGAAAGTGTCACCAATCTCTCTATGCTGAAAATAAATGAATTTATGTTTCTTTTATATTCCAGGGAAGCCTGGGTGAGTTTGATTGCACTGCATGTTACCTTGTATTTATATAAATGTAATATAATGCACTGAGGCACTGTACTATCAAACAATTCGGGGACTAGCTCTCATGTGGTGTAGGGAATGTTTGTTTTAGTTTCAGAAAGCTCAGTTTAGCTCGGAAAAGTCAGTATCTTGCATGCTATGGCTTCCCTATGGACACCCGCTGCTTTCCCCAGCAAAATGAATCATAGAGTCATAGAATGGTTTGAGTTGGAAGGGACTTTAAAGCCCTCTAGCTCCAGCCCCCCTGCCATGGGCAGGGACACCTTCCACTAGATCAGGTTGCCCAAAGCCCCATCCAGCCTGGCCTTGAATGAAATGAGAGAGGAGCAAGGTCATCATAACCTCTTGAAATCTCCTGAACCCCTATAATGTGTCATTTGATTGTGCTTGCTCTTAGGGTGGTCGTAACGAAGTTGTAACGTGAGTGTTGAAAAGCTTTGTTTAAGGCATAATTATGCAATAGAGAAGTACGTGGAAGAAAAAATAACATCTATACAAATTTACTGCAGAAAGAAAATGTTGTCCCGACATGCCAAAAATATTGATGAACAGTCATTAGTTGTAAAAGGATTACCATAGATACTCAGTAGAACCGTGAAAACATTTTAAATAGACTCCAAAGAGTATATGATATAATTAGAGTATAAGTATACTGCGGATACAGAAACTACAGAAACTGGCTGCTCAGAACGCAGAAAGTTTCTATGGCCATCAATCCACAAGTGCACAGCTGTCTCCCAGTGTGGAGTAATCACACAAGAGTGAAAAAAAATGCTCCACTTAGAACACATGGCTTTTTAGTAAGCAAGTATGTTGCTAGTTGGGAAGCACAAATACTCTGATTTGCCGTCATCCTACCAAATCACTTTTTGCGTGCCTCCAGCTTGCACTGATATCTTGAATTTATTACTGATTTCCCCCAAGACCTAATTAGATGACAGTAAAAACTAATTTTTTTTTTCGCTCTTGTCTGAAAGCGCCAGTTCTTTCCTCTCACCTTCTCTACTTCTCTCATCTGGGAATACTTTTTTCCTTTTCCTACCTATTTGCAACTATTCAGCTGTGCAGTGAAGTGTTGCTAACTCCCAAAATATTGTATGCACCTGTTCTTGGGAACTTTAGATAACCTAAAGAGCTTCATTTTTTTTGTGCTGATAATGTGTCATTTTGAAAGTTTTGCTTTTTAGTTTCAAGCCCTCGTGTGTGCTGAAAGGAAAAGCCACGGAAAATGTAAACTTTATAGATTCAGAAGCTGGATAGTGTGATTTCAGAGAATCTAACTGCTCTCTCCTCTGAGACTTAGGATGCTGTGGTTTCTCATCAATGAACCTTGAAACTGTTAATGCAGAACAAGTGAAGTGCTGAGAAAGCCCAGGAAATGCAAACTGCTTTCCATGACAGCTTGCTGTAATCAGTGCAAGTCACATCCTTCTCAAGGAGCCAGCCCTTCCTCCTCGCAGTGTCTGTGAGCACCAGCACTATGGAAGTGCATCCCTGATGTGGCCACTTGTTGTGTTACTTACAGGATGTTCCAGGGAAGCTGCTTAACTTAGATGCCTGCTGATTTTCTTTGGGCAGGACTAAAAGAAGTGCTCTCACTTCATAGCTTTCTTTCAGTTGATAAATCTTGTCTATATAAGTGACAATAAGCAGGAAGAAAACAGATGTACACGTTCAAGAACTTAAAAAGAATCCAAACCTGAAATTTCTTTGTAAGTGATCAAATATGTTGTGAGTGGGGAAGAAACAGAAACACGGAGGTTTGTGGTTGTTGTTTCTCTAGTGATTGTGTGCTTTGCTCAGTCTTAAGTATTTACACAGCTGTGGTTCTTTAAATTGAGAAGTGCAAACATGTATGTGAAAGCAAACTAAGATGATTGAATCTCAGAATGAGAAAGCCATCCTTCTGGTTCTTTAAGTGGCTGTATGCATAAAATGAACAGATTTTTAACATGTACCGTAACGTGCCAGTAAGAGTCATGCTGACTTCATGGAGCTTTGGTTCTAAATCATCCAGATGAGGGTATGTATTGTGAATAATAGTCATCTTGAAACTGATGTGGGAGTTGTACTATTAAGGATGCTTTCAGTGCAGTGATGGTATCATACATATTTGTAAATGATCCCACTTGTTTGGTTTTCTTTGCACTTGACCTTGTTTACCTTAGCTTTAAGCTGATGCGATTTTTTCCAGTTGAAAGGAGGTAGATTGCAAATAAGTGCATCTGTTTCCAGATTTAAAGTTAAATAAATACAAGTTGGAAGTATCCAGTTTTAAATGAGAGCAAGGTTCAGTCATGTCCAATACAGAAAAGGAAAAAAAAAACATAGTATTTCTCTTCTACCAAGTTTACTGGTGAAAGACCCATAAGGAGACTGTGGACTGATGGCAGTCGTGTTCAGTGTTAGGATGACCTGGGCAGTTGGCAGGAGCAAGGAGATCAATACGTTGTTAACATAATGAAAAATACTGACTGCTTGCTGGTGTCAGCTTGGGAGCATGTAGTATTAATTAAGAGCAATTAAATGGTAATGCTATGTTCCTTTGGCAGTTGAGAAATCTTTCCTCCTCTTCTATTTCCGTATTTTGGAAGTGCACCAAATTATCTCCAATTACCAACAAAGCTGCGATTTCTTCTCACTGTTTAACCACAACTTACTTTGATGGAAGTGAGTAGCAACAGGAAAACAACTGTTAAATATTAGCATCGAAAGTGATGAAAAGATGTATGTTTTGACCAGAAATGGCATGATGAAATTATATAAAATGTTGTTTAGGTGGAATACCGTGATGGGTTGTTTAAAGTTTCCTAATAGAAAAAAATCCAGTCTGAAGTGGAGTTAGAGAATGTCCAACCTTTCCAAAATACTGATACAATGACACGTTGGATGTGTTGTGGAGGAATTCAGTAGGTACCTGGAAAGGGTCTTGGTCATATGCTTGTTGGTTGTACCTGCCTGTCAATTGATAATGCCATGTTACGGAATTTTATTAAAGAATCTTGTTATCAATTGTTAGTGGATAGCACAGGCTTAGTCAATGTTCTTTGTTTTAGATGATGATGTTTTCTCTTCAGTTTGTGACACTTTGCTTGTGGAGAGCACTGTTAGGTGACTTTAGAAACAGCCACACAACCATGACAAATTCAAAAGCAGAGCTACATTGAGAAATAATTTGGACATTGAACATCTCATCTACATGAGATCCTAAAACTCCTTTGTCTTGAAATCACAGCATTGCAGATCAGGTGTTTGGCAAGCTAAAACAAAAATAAATCAATTTGACTTGCCCATTTTCTTCTAATATTGCATAAATATTTCAAGATCTTATTTTAAATAAAAGATAGGAAGTGAAGAGACAAATTTAACTGTGCGTGTAGGTGCATGCTAAACTCTATAATTGGGAGAAGGATTTGTCAATTTTTTATAATCTTTCCTCTTCTAAATTATCAATGCGTACTTTTATGGAGGTGAGTAATCTTTGTGGACTTCAGTGCTTTGCTACACTGATCTGCTGTATTGGAAGCCCAAAAATGCTTTGGGTGAAACTGCGCACAGAGCACAGCGAGGGACGGAGCAGCACTGCGGGCCGGTCGGCCCCGCGGGCTGCTGTAACGCACCGGCAGGCGCGGCAGGAAAGCGCCTTTCGCTCCGCTGT